>JBANSL010000002.1:53450891-53940891 GCA_037127255.1 Persicaria tinctoria
ATGCCCCAGCGTCTTTGGGATTTAAATAAAACTTCAACTCCGAGAATGCAGCTTCGATCGGAGGCCCGACGTGGAGCCAAGCTCCAGCGTCTTTGTGACTTAATTTAAACTTCAACTCCGAGAATGCAGCTTCGATCGGAGGCCCGATGTGGAGCCAAGCTCCAGCGTCTTTGGGACTTAATTAAAACTTCATCTCCGAGAATGCAGCTTCGATCGCAGGCCCGACGTGGAGCCAAGCTCCAGTGTCTTTGGGACTTAATTAATACTTCATCTCCGAGAATGCAGCTTCGATAGGAGTCCCGACGCAGAGACAAGCTCCAGCCTCTTTGGGACTTAGATAAAAGTTCATCTCCGAGAATGAAGTTTCAATCGGAGGCCCGACGCGGAGGCAAGCTCTAGCGTCATAGGGACATAGATAAAACTTTAACTCCGAAAATGCAGTTTCGATCGGAGGCCCGACGCAGAGCTAAGCTCCAGCGTCTTTGGGACTTAGATAAATCTTCATCTCCGAGAATGCAGCTTCGATCGGAGGCCCGACGCGTAGCCAATTTCCAGCGTCTTTGGGACATAGATAAATCTTCATCTCCGAGAATGCAGCTTCGATCGGAGGTCCAACGCGGAGCCAAGCTCCAACGTCTTTGGGAATTAGATAAAATTTTATCTCCGAGAATGCAGCTTCGATAGGAGGCCCGATGTGGAGCTAAGCTCCAGTGTCTTTGGGACTTAATTAAAACTTCAACTCCGAGAATGCAGCTTCGATCAGAGGCCGAACGCGGAGCCAAGCTCCAGCGTCTTTGGGACTTAGAAAAAAGTTCATCTCCGAGAATGCAGCTTCGATCGAAGGCCCGACGCGGAGCCAAGCTCTTGCGTCTTTGGGACTTAGATAAAACTTCATCTCCGAGAATGCAGCTTCGATCGGAGGCCCGACGTTGAGCCAAACTCCAGCGTCTTTGGTACTTAGATAAAACTTCTTCTATGAGAATGCAGCTTCGATCGGAGGGCCGATGTGGAGTGACGCTCGAGCGTCTTTGGGACTTAGATAAAACTTCAACTCCTAAAATGAAGCTTCGATTGGAGGCCCGACGCGGAGCCAACCTCTAGCGTCTTTGGGACATAGATAAAACTTCATCTCCGAGAATGCAGCTTCGATCGGAGGCCCGACGTTGAGCCAAACTCCAGCGTCTTTGGTACATAGATAAAACTTCATCTCTGAGAATGCAGCTTCGATCGGAGGGCCGATGTGGAGTGAAGCTCGAGCGTCTTTGGGACTTAGATAAAACTTCATCTCCGAGAATGCAGCTTCGATAGGAGGCCCGACGTGGAGTTAAGCTCCAGCGTCTTTGGGACTTAATTAAAACTTCAACTCCGAGAATGCAGCTTCGATCAGAGGCCCAACGCGGAGCCAAGCTCCAGCGTCTTTGGGACTTAGAAAAAAGTTCATCTCCGAGAATGCAGCTTCGATCGAAGGCCCGACGCGGAGCCAAGCTCTTGCGTCTTTGGGACTTAAATAAAACTTCATCTCCGAGAATGCAGCTTCGATCGGAGGCCCGACGTTGAGCCAAACTCCAGCGTCTTTGGTACTTAGATAAAACTTCATCTCTGAGAATGCAGCTTCGATCGGAGGGCCGATGTGGAGTGACGCTCGAGCGTCTTTGGGACTTAGATAAAACTTCAACTCCTAAAATGAAGCTTCGATTGGAGGCCCGACGCGGAGCCAACCTCTAGCGTCTTTGGGACATAGATAAAACTTCATCTCCGAGAATGCAGCTTCGATCGGAGGCCCGACGTTGAGCCAAACTCCAGCGTCTTTGGTACATAGATAAAACTTCATCTCTGAGAATGCAGCTTCGATCGGAGGGCCGATGTGGAGTGAAGCTCGAGCGTCTTTGGGACTTAGATAAAACTTCATCTCCGAGAATGCAGCTTCGATAGGAGGCCCGACGTGGAGTTAAGCTCCAGCGTCTTTGGGACTTGATTAAAACTTCAACTCCGAGAATGCAGCTTCGATCAGAGGCCCAACGCGGAGCCAAGCTCCAGCGTCTTTGAGACATAGAAAAAAGTTCATCTCCGAGAATGCAGCTTCGATCGAAGGCCCGACGCTGAGCCAAGCTCTTGCGTCTTTGGGACTTGGATGAAACTTCATCTCCGAGAATGCAGCTTCGATAGGAAGCCCGACGTGGAGCTAAGCTCCAGCGTCTATAGGACTTAATTAAAACTTCAACTCCGAGAATGGAGCTTCGATCAGAGGCCCAACGCGGAGCCGAGCTCCAGCGTCTTTGGGACTTAGAAAAAAGTTCATCTCCGAGAATGCAGCTTCGATCGAAGGCCCGACGCGGAGCCAAGCTCTAGCGTCCTTGGGACTTAGATAAAACTTCATCTCCGAGAATACAGCTTCGATCGGAGGCCCGACGTTGAGCCAAACTCCAGCGTCTTTGGTACTTAGATAAAACTTCATCTCTGAGAATGCAGCTTCGATCGGAGGGCCGATGTGGAGTGACGCTCGAGCGTCTTTGGGACTTAGATAAAACTTCAACTCCTAAAATGAAGCTTCGATTGGAGGCCCGACGTGGAGCCCACCTCTAGCGTCTTTGGGACATAGATAAAACTTCATCTCCGAGAATGCAGCTTCGATCGGAGGCCTGACGTTGAGCCAAACTCCAGCGTCTTTGGTACATAGATAAAACTTCATCTCTGAGAATGCAGCTTCGATCGGAGGGCCGATGTGGAGTGAAGCTCGAGCGTCTTTGGGACTTAGATAAAACTTCATCTCCGAGAATGCAACTTCGATAGGACGCCCGACGTGGAGTTAAGCTCCAGCGTCTTTGGGACTTGATTAAAACTTCAACTTCGAGAATGCAGCTTCGATCAGAGGCCCAACGCGGAGCCAAGCTCTACCGTCTTTGAGACATAGAAAAAAGTTCATCTCCGAGAATGCAGCTTCGATCGAAGGCCCGACGCTGAGCCAAGCTCTTGCGTCTTTTGGACTTGGATGAAACTTCATCTCCGAGAATGCAGCTTCGATAGGAGGCCCGACGTGGAGCTAAGCTCCAGCGTCTTTAGGACTTAATTAAAACTTCAACTCCGAGAATGGAGCTTCGATCAGAGGCCCAACGCGGAGCCGAGCTCCAACGTCTTTGGGACTTAGAAAAAAGTTCATCTCCGAGAATGCAGCTTCGATCGAAGGCCCGACGCGGAGCCAAGCTCTAGCGTCCTTGGGACTTAGATAAAACTTCATCTCCGAGAATACAGCTTCGATCGGAGGCCCGACGTTGAGCCAAACTCCAGCGTCTTTGGTACTTAGAGAAAACTTCATCTACGAGAATGCAGCTTCGATCGGAGGCCCGACGCGTAGCCAATTTCCAGCGTCTTTGGGACTTAGATAAATCTTCATCTCCGAGAATGCAGCTTCGATCGGAGGTCCAACGCGGAGCCAAGCTCCAACGTCTTTGGGAATTAGATAAAACTTTATCTCCGAGAATGCAGCTTCGATAGGAGGCCCGATGTGGAGGTAAGCTCCAGTGTCTTTGGGACTTAATTAAAACTTCAACTCCGAGAATGCAGCTTCGATCAGAGGCCGAACGCGGAGCCAAGCTCCAGCGTCTTTGGGACTTAGAAAAAAGTTCATCTCCGAGAATGCCGCTTCGATCGAAGGCCCGACGCGGAGCCAAGCTCTTGCGTCTTTGGGACTTAGATAAAACTTCATCTCCGAGAATGCAGCTTCGATCGGAGGCCCGACGTTGAGCCAAACTCCAGCGTCTTTGGTACTTAGATAAAACTTCATCTATGAGAATGCAGCTTCGATCGGAGGGCCGATGTGGAGTGACGCTCGAGCGTCTTTGGGACTTAGATAAAACTTCAACTCCTAAAATGAAGCTTCGATTGGAGGCCCGACGCGGAGCCAACCTCTAGCGTCTTTGGGACATAGATAAAACTTCATCTCCGAGAATGCAGCTTCGATCGGAGGCCCGACGTTGAGCCAAACTCCAGCGTCTTTGGTACATAGATAAAACTTCATCTTTGAGAATGCTGCTTCGATAGGAGGCCCGACGTGGAGTTAAGCTCCAGCGTCTTTGGGACTTAATTAAAACTTCAACTCCGAGAATGCAGCTTCGATCAGAGGCCCAACGCGGAGCCAAGCTCCAGCGTCTTTGGGACTTAGAAAAAAGTTCATCTCCGAGAATGCAGCTTCGATCGAAGGCCCGACGCGGAGCCAAGCTCTTGCGTCTTTGGGACTTAAATAAAACTTCATCTCCGAGAATGCAGCTTCGATCGGAGGCCCGACGTTGAGCCAAACTCCAGCGTCTTTGGTACTTAGATAAAACTTCATCTCTGAGAATGCAGCTTCGATCGGAGGGCCGATGTGGAGTGAAGCTCGAGCGTCTTTGGGATTTAGATAAAACTTCATCTCCGAGAATGCAGCTTCGATAGGAGGCCCGACGTGGAGTTAAGCTCCAGCGTCTTTGGGACTTGATTAAAACTTCAACTCCGAGAATGCAGCTTCGATCAGAGGCCCAACGCGGAGCCAAGCTCCAGCGTCTTTGAGACATAGAAAAAAGTTCATCTCCGAGAATGCAGCTTCGATCGAAGGCCCGACGCTGAGCCAAGCTCTTGCGTCTTTGGGACTTGGATGAAACTTCATCTCCGAGAATGCAGCTTCGATAGGAGGCCCGACGTGGAGCTAAGCTCCAGCGTCTATAGGACTTAATTAAAACTTCAACTCCGAGAATGGAGCTTCGATCAGAGGCCCAACGCGGAGCCGAGCTCCAGCGTCTTTGGGACTTAGAAAAAAGTTCATCTCCGAGAATGCAGCTTCGATCGAAGGCCCGACGCGGAGCCAAGCTCTAGCGTCCTTGGGACTTAGATAAAACTTCATCTCCGAGAATACAGCTTCGATCGGAGGCCCGACGTTGAGCCAAACTCCAGGGTCTTTGGTACTTAGATAAAACTTCATCTCTGAGAATGCAGCTTCGATCGGAGGGCCGATGTGGAGTGACGCTCGAGCGTCTTTGGGACTTAGATAAAACTTCAACTCCTAAAATGAAGCTTCGATTGGAGGCCCGACGCGGAGCCCACCTCTAGCGTCTTTGGGACATAGATAAAACTTCATCTCCGAGAATGCAGCTTCGATCGGAGGCCCGACGTTGAGCCAAACTCCAGCGTCTTTGGTACATAGATAAAACTTCATCTCTGAGAATGCAGCTTCGATCGGAGGGCCGATGTGGAGTGAAGCTCGAGCGTCTTTGGGACTTAGATAAAACTTCATCTCCGAGAATGCAACTTCGATAGGACGCCCGACGTGGAGTTAAGCTCCAGCGTCTTTGGGACTTGATTAAAACTTCAACTTCGAGAATGCAGCTTCGATCAGAGGCCCAACGCGGAGCCAAGCTCCAGCGTCTTTGAGACATAGAAAAAAGTACATCTCCGAGAATGCAGCTTCGATCGAAGGCCCGACGCTGAGCCAAGCTCTTGCGTCTTTGGGACTTGGATGAAACTTCATCTCCGAGAATGCAGCTTCGATAGGAGGCCCGACGTGGAGCTAAGCTCCAGCGTCTATAGGACTTAATTAAAACTTCAACTCCGAGAATGGAGCTTCGATCAGAGGCCCAACGCGGAGCCGAGCTCCAGCGTCTTTGGGACTTAGAAAAAAGTTCATCTCCGAGAATGCAGTTTCGATCGAAGGCCCGACGCGGAGCCAAGCTCTAGCGTCCTTGGGACTTAGATAAAACTTCATCTCCGAGAATACAGCTTCGATCGGAGGCCCGACGTTGAGCCAAACTCCAGCGTCTTTGGTACTTAGATAAAACTTCATCTCTGAGAATGCAGCTTCGATCGGATGGCCGATGTGGAGTGACGCTCGAGCGTCTTTGGGACTTAGATAAAACTTCAACTCCTAAAATGATGCTTCGATTGGAGGCCCGACGCGGAGCCCACCTCTAGCGTCTTTGGGACATAGATAAAACTTCATCTCCGAGAATGCAGCTTTGATCGGAGGCCCGACGTTGAGCCAAACTCCAGCGTCTTTGGTACATAGATGAAACTTCATCTCTGAGAATGCAGCTTCGATCGGTGGGCCGATGTGGAGTGAAGCTCGAGCGTCTTTGGGACTTAGATGAAACTTCATCTCTGAGAATGCAACTTCGATAGGAGGCCCGACGTGGAGCTAAGCTCCAGCGTCTTTGGGACTTAATTAAAACTTCAACTCCGAGAATGCAGCTTCGATAAGAGCCCAACGCGGAGCCAAGCTCCAGCGTCTTTGGGACTTAGATAAAACTTCATCTCCGAGAATGCAGCTTCGATCGGAGGCCCGACGTTGAGCCAAACTCCAGCGTCTTTGGGACTTAGATAAAACTTCATCTCCGAGAATGCAGCTTCGATCAGAGGCTTGACGCGGAGCCAAGCTCCACCGTCTTTGGGACTTAATTAAAACTTCAACTCCGAGATTGCAGCTTCGATCGGAGGCCCGATGTGGAGCGAAGCTCCTGCGTCTTTGGGACTTCGATAAAACTTCATCTCCGAGAATGCAACTTCGATCGAAGGCCGGACGTAGAGCCAAGCTCCAGCGTCTTTGGGACTTATATAAAACCTCAACTCCGAGAATGCAGCTTCGATCGCAGGCCCGACATGGAGCCAAGCTCCAGCGTCTTTGGGACATAGATAAAACTTCATCTTCGAGAATGCAGCTTCAATCGGAAGCCCGACGCGGAGCTAAGCTCCAACGTCTTTGGAACATAGATAAAACTTCCACTCCGAGAATGCATCTTTGATCAAAGGCCCCACGCGGAGCCAAGCTCCAGTGTCTTTGGGACTTAGATAAAACATCAACTCCGAGAATGGAGCTTCGATCTGAGGCCCGACGCGGAGCCAAGCTCCAGCTTCTTTGGGACTTAGATAAAACTTCAATTTCGAGAATGCGGCTTCGATCGGAGGTCCGACGCAGATCCAAGCTCCAGCGTATTTGGGACTTAGATAAAACTTCATCTCCGAGAATGTAGCTTCGATCGGAGGCCCGACGTTGAGCCAAGCTCTAGCATCTTTGGGCCTTAGATAAAACTTCATCTCTGAGAATGCAGCTTCGATCGGAGGCCCGATATGGAGCCAAGCTCTAGCTTCTTTGGGACTGAGATAAAACTTCATCTCTGAGAATGTAGCTACGATCGGAGGCCTGAAGCGGAGCCAAGCTCCAGCGTATTTGGGACTTAATTAAAACTTCAACTCCGAGAATGCAGCTTCGATCGGAGGCCCGATGTGGAGCGAAGCTCCAGCGTCTTTGGGACTTCGATAAAACATCATCTCCGAGAATGCAGCTTCGATCGGAGGCCCGACGCGAAGCCAAGCTCCAGCGTCTTTGGGACTTAGATAAAACTTCATCTCCGAGAATGCAGCTTCGATCGGAGGTTCAACGCGGAGCCAAGCTCCAGCGTCTTTGGGACTTAGATAAAACTTCATCTCCGAGAATGCAGCTTCGATAGGAGGCCTGACGTGGAGCCAAGCTCCAGCGTCTTTGGGACTTAATTAAAACTTCAACTCCGGGAATGCAGCTTCGATCAGAGGCCCAACACGGAGCCAAGCTTCAGCGTCTTTGGGACTTAGAAAAAATTTCATCTCCGAGAATGCAACTTCAATCGAAGGCCCGACGCGGAGCCAAGCTCTAGCGTCTTTGGGACTTAGATAAAACTTCAACTCCTAAAATGCAGCTTCGATCGGAAGCCCGACGTGGAGCCAAGGTCTAGCGTCTTTGGGACATAGATAAAACTTCATCTTCGAGAATGCAGCTTCGATCGGAGGCCCGACGTTGAGCCAAACTCCAGCGTCTTTGGTACTTAGATAAAACTTCATCTACGAGAATGCAGCTTCGATCGGAGGCCCGACGCGGAGCCAATCTCCAGTGTCTTTAGTACTTTGATTAAACTTCATCTCCGAGAATGCAGCTTCGATCGGAGGTCCAACGCGTAGCCAAGCTCTAGCGACTTTGGGACATAGATAACACTTTATCTCCGAGAATGCAGCTTCGATCGGAGGCCGGACATGGAGCCATGCCCCAGCGTCTTTGGGAGTTAAATAAAATTTCAACTCCGAGAATGTAGCTTCGATCGGAGGCCCGACGCGGAGCCAAGCTCCAGCGTCTTTGGGACTTAATTAAAACTTCAACTCCGAGAATGCAACTTCGATCGGAGGCCTGATGTGGAGCGAAGCTCGAGCGTCTTTGGGACTTCGATAAAACATCATCTCCGAGAATGCAGCTTCGATCGGAGGCCCTACGCGAAGCCAAGCTCCAGCGTCTTTGGGACTTAGATAAAACTTTATCTCCGAGAATGCAGCTTCGATCGGAGGTTCAACGCGGAGCCAAGCTCCAGCGTCTTTGGGACTTAGATAAAACTTCATCTCCGAGAATGCAGCTTCGATAGGAGGCCCGACGTGGAGCCAAGCTCCAGCGTGTTTGGGACTTAATTAAAACTTCAACTCCGAGAATGCAGCTTCGATCAGAGGCCCAACGCGGAGCCAAGCTCCAGCGTCTTTGGGACTTAGAAAAAACTTCATCTCCGAGAATGGAACTTCGATCGAACGCCCGACGCGGAGCCAAGCTCTAGCATCTTTGGGACTTAGATAAAACTTCAACTTCTAAAATGCAGCTTCGATCGGAGGCCCGGCGTGGAGCCAAGGTCTAGCGTCTTTGGGACATAGATAAAACTTCATCTTCGAGAATGCAGCTTCGATCGGAGGCCCGACGTTGAGCCAAACTCCAGCGTCTTTGGTACTTAGATAAAACTTCATCTACGAGAATGCAGCTTCGATCGGAGGCCCGACGCGGAGCCAATCTCCAGTGTCTTTAGTACTTTGATTAAACTTCATCTCCGAGAATGCAGCTTCGATCGCAGGTCCAACGCGTAGCCAAGCTCTAGCGACTTTGGGACATAGATAACACTTTATCTCCGAGAATGCAGCTTCGATCGGAGGCCGGACATGGAGCCATGCCCTAGCGTCTTTGGGAGTTAAATAAAACTTCAACTCCGAGAATGTAGCTTCGATCGGAGGCCCGACGCGGAGCCATGCTCCAGCGTCTTTGGGACTTAATTAAAACTTCAACTCTGAGAATGCAACTTCGATCGGATGCCTGATGTGGAGCGAAGCTCGAGCGCCTTTGGGACTTCGATAAAACATCATCTCCGAGAATGCAGCTTCGATCGGAGGCCCGACGCGAAGCCAAGCTCCAGCGTCTTTGGGACTTAGATAAAACTTCATCTCCGAGAAGACAGCTTCGATAGGAGGCCCGGCGTGGAGCCAAGCTCCAGCGTCTTTGGGACTTAATTAAAACTTCAACTCCGAGAATGCAGCTTCGATCAGAGGCCCAACGCGGAGCCAAGCTCCAGCGTCTTTGGGACTTAGAAAAAACTTCATCTCCGAGAATGCAACTTCGATCGAAGGCCCGACGCGAAGCCAAGCTCTAGCGTCTTTGGGACTTAGATAAAACTTCAACTCCTAAAATGCAGCTTCGATCGGAGGCCCAACGCGGAGCCAAGGTCTAGCGTCTTTGGGACATAGATAAAACTTCATCTTCGAGAATGCAGCTTCGATCGGAGGCCCGACGTTGAGCCAAACTCCAGCGTCTTTGGTACTTAGATAAAACTTCATCTCCGAGAATGCAGCTTCGATCGGAGGCCCCACGCGGACCCAATCTCCAGCGTCTTTGGGACTTAGATAAAACTTCATCTTCGAGAATGCAGCTTCGATCGGAGGCCCGACGCGGAGCCAAGCTCCAACGTTTTTGGAACTTTGATAAAACTTCCACTCCGAGAATGCATCTTTGATCAGAGGCCCGACGCGGAGCCAAGCTCTAGTGTCTTTGGGACTTAGATAAAACTTCAATTTCGAGAATGCAGCTTCGATCGGAGGTCCGACGCAGAGCCAAGCTCCAGCGTATTTGGGACTTAGATAAAACTTCATCTCCGAGAATGTAGCTTCGAACGGAGGTCCGACGCGGAGCCAAGCTCTAGCATCTTTGGGACTTAGATAAAACTTCAACTCCTAAAATGCAGCTTCGATCGGAGGCCCGACGTGGAGCCAAGGTCTAGCTTCTTTGGGACATAGATAAAACTTCATCTTCAAGAATGCAGCTTCGATCGGAGGCCCGACGTTGAGCCAAACTCCAGCGTCTTTGGTACTTAGGTAAAACTTCATCTACGAGAATGCAGCTTCGATCGGAGGCCCGACGCGGAGCCAATCTCCAGTGTCTTTAGGACTTTGATTAAACTTCATCTCCGAGAATGCAGCTTCGATCGGAGGTCCAACGCGTAGCCAAGCTCCAGCGTCTTTGGGACATAGATAAAACTTCATCTTCGAGAATGGAGCTTCGATCGGAGGCCCGACGCGGAGCCAAGCTCCAACGTTTTTGGAACTTAGATAAAACTTCCACTCCGAGAATGCATCTTTGATCAGAGGCCCGACGCGGAGCCAAGCTCCAGTGTCTTTGGGACTTAGATAAAACTTCAACTCCGAGAATGCAGCTTCGATCTTAGGCCCGACGCGGAGCCAAGCTTCAGCTTCTTTGGGACTTAGATAAAACTTCAATTTCGAGAATGCAGCTTCGATCGGAGGTCCGACGCAGGGCCAAGCTCCAGCGTATTTGGGACTTAGATAAAACTTCATCTCCGAGAATGTAGCTTCGATCGGAGGCCCGATGCGAAGCCACGCTCTAGCCTCTTTGGGACTTAGATTAAACTTCATCTCCGAGAATGCAGCTTCGATAGGAGGCCCGACGTGGAGCCAAGCTCCAGCGTCTTTGGGACTTAATTAAAACTTCAACTCCGAGAATGCAGCTTCGATCGAAGGCCCGACGCGGAGCCAAGCTCTAGCGTCTTTGGGACTTAGATAAAACTTCAACTCCTAAAATGCAGCTTCGATCGGAGGCCCGACGTGGAGCCAAGGTCTAGCGTCTTTGGGACATAGATAAAACTTCATCTTCAAGAATGCAGCTTCGATCGGAGGCCCGACGTTGAGCCAAAGTCCAGTGTCTTTGGTACTTAGATAAAACTTCATCTACGAGAATGCAGCTTCCATCGGAGGCCCGACGCGGAGCCAATCTCCAGTGTCTTTAGGACTTAGATAACACTTTATCTCCGAGAATGCAGCTTCGATCGGAGGCCGGACATGGAGCCATGCCCCAGCGTCTTTGACATTTAAATAAAACTTCAACTCCGAGAATGTAGCTTCGATCGGAGGCCCGACGTTGAGCCAAGCTCCAACGTCTTTGGGACTTAATTTAAACTTCATCTCCGAGAATGCAGCTTCGATCGGAGGCCCCACGTGGACCCAATCTCTAGCGTCTTTGGGACTTAGATAAAACTTCATCTTCGAGAATGCAGCTTCGATCGGAGGCCCGATGCGGAGCCAAGCTCCAACGTTTTTGGAACTTAGATAAAACTGCCACTCCGAGAATGCATCTTTGATCAGAGGCCCGACGCGGAGCCAAGCTCCAGTGTCTTTGGGACTTAGATAAAACTTCAACTCCGAGAATGCAGCTTCGATCTGAGGCCCGACGCGGAGCCAAGCTTCAGCTTCTTTGGGACTTAGATAAAACATCAATTTCGAGAATGCAGCTTCGATCGGAGGTCCGACGCAGAGCCAAGCTCCAGCGTATTTGGGACTTAGATAAAACTTCATCTCCGAGAATGTAGCTTCGATCGGAGGTCCGACGCGGAGCCAAGCTCTAGCATCTTTGGGACTTAGATAAAACTTCAACTCCTAAAATGCCGCTTCGATCGAAGGCCCGATGCGAAGCCAAGCTCTAGCCTCTTTGGGACTTAGATAAAACTTCATCTCCGAGAATGCAGCTTCGATCGGAGGCCCGACGTTGAGCCAAACTCCAGCGTCTTTGGTACTTAGATAAAACTTCATCTACGAGAATGCAGCTTTGATCGGAGGCCCGACGCGGAGCCAATCTCCAGCGTCTTTAGGACTTAGATAAAACTTCATCTCCGAGAGTTCAGCTTCGATCGGAGGTCCAACACGGAGCCAAGCTCCAGCGTCTTTGGGACTTAGATAAAACTCCAACTCCTAAAATGCAGCTTCGATCGGAGGTCCAACGCGGAGCCAAGCTCTAGCATCTTTGGGACTTAGATAAAACTTCATCTCCGACAATGCAACTTCGATAGGAGGCCCGACGTGGAGCCAAGCTCCAGCGTCTTTGGGACTTAGATAAAACTTCAACTCCGAGAATGAAGCTTCGATCTGAGGCCCCACGCGGAGCCAAGCTCCAGCTTCAATGGGACTTAGATAAAACTTCAATTTCGAGAATGCAGCTTCGATAGGAGGTCCGACGCAGAGCCAAGCTCCAGCGTATTTGGGACTTAGATAAAACTTCATCTCCGAGAATGGAGCTTCGATCGGAGGTCCAACGCGGAGCCAAGCTCCAGCGTCTTTGGGACTTAGATAAAACTCCAACTCCTAAAATGCAGCTTCGATCGGAGGTCCAACGCGGAGCCAGGCTCTAGCATCTTTGGGACTTAGATAAAACTTCATCTCCGACAATGCAACTTCGATAGGAGGCCCGACGTGGAGCCAAGCTCCAGCGTCTTTGGGACTTAATTAAAACATCAACTCCGAGAATGCAGCTTCGATCAGAGGCCCAACGCGGAGCCAAGCTCCAACGTCTTTGGGACTTAGAAAAAACTTCATCTAAGAGAATGCAACTTCGATCGAAGGCCCGACGCGAAGCCAAGGTCTAGCGTCTTTGGGACTTAGATAAAACTTCAACTCCTAAAATGCAGCTTCGATCGGAGGCCCAACGCGGAGCCAAGGTCTAGCGTCTTTAGGACATAGATAAAACTTCATCTTCGAGAATGCAGCTTCGATCGGAGGCCCGACGTTGAGCCAAACTCCAGCGTCTTTGGTACTTAGATAAAACTTCATCTCCGAGAATGCAGCTACGATCGGAGGCCCCACGCGGAGCCAATCTCCAGCGTCTTTGGGACTTAGATAAAACTTCATCTTCAAGAATGGAGCTTCGATCGGAGGCCCGACGCGGAGCCAAGCTCCAACGTTTTTGGAACTTAGATAAAACTTCCACTTCGAGAATGCATCTTTGATCAGAGGCCCGACGCGGAGCCAAGCTCCAGTGTCTTTGGGACGTAGATAAAACTTCAACTCCGAGAATGCAGCTTCGATCTGAGGCCCGACGCGGAGCCAAGCTTCAGCTTCTTTGGGACTTAGATAAAACTTCAATTTCGAGAATGCAGCTTCGATCGGAGGTCCGACGCAGGGCCAAGCTCCAGCGTATTTGGGACTTAGATAAAACATCATCTCCGAGAATGTAGCTTCGATCGGAGGTCCGATGCGGAGCCAAGCTCTAGCATCTTTGGGACTTAGATAAAACTTCAACTCCTAAAATGCCGCTTCGATCGAAGGCCCGATACGAAGCCAAGCTCTAGCCTCTTTGGGAATTAGATAAAACTTCATCTCCGAGAATGCAGCTTCGATCGGAGGCCCGACGCGGAGCTAATCTCCAGTGTCTTTAGGACTTAGATAAAACTTCATCTACGAGAATGCATCTCCGAGAATGCAGCTTCGATCGGAGGTCCAACGCGAAGCCAAGCTCTAGCGTCTTTGGGACTTAGATAACACTTTATCTCCGAGAATGCAGCTTCGATCGGAGGCCGGACATGGAGCCATGCCCTAGCGTCTTTGGCATTTAAATAAAACTTCAACTCCGAGAATGTAGCTTCGATCGGAGGCCCGACGTTGAGCCAAGCTCCAGCGTCTTTGGGACTTAATTTAAACTTCATCTCCGAGAATGCAGCTTCGATCGGAGGCCCCACGTGGACCCAATCTCCAGCGTCTTTGGGACTTAGATAAAACTTCATCTTCGAGAATGCAGCTTCGATCGGAGGCCCGATACGGAGCCAAGCTCCAACGTTTTTGGAACTTAGATAAAACATCCACTCCGAGAATGCATCTTTGATCAGAGGCCCGACGCGGAGCCAAGCTCCAGTGTCTTTGGGACTTAGATAAAACTTCAACTCCGAGAATGCAGCTTCGATCTGAGGCCCGACGCGGAGCCAAGCTTCAGCTTCTTTGGGACTTAGATAAAACTTCAATTTCGAGAATGCAGCTTCGATCGGAGGTCCGACGCAGGGCCAAGCTCCAGCGTATTTGGGACTTAGATAAAACTTCATCTCCGAGAATGTAGCTTCGATCGGAGGTCCGACGCGGAGCCAAGATCTAGCATCTTTGGGACTAAGATAAAACTTCAACTCCTAAAATGCCGCTTCTATCGAAGGCCCGATTTGAAGCCAAGCTCTAGCCTCTTTGGGACTTAGATTAAACTTCATCTCCGAGAATGCAGCTTCGATAGGAGGCCCGACGTGGAGCCAAGCTCCAGCGTCTTTGGGACTTAATTAAAACTTCAACTCCGAGAATGCAGCTTCGATCAGAGGCCCAACGCGGAGCCAAGCTCCAGCGTCTTTGGGACTTAGAAAAAACTTCATCTCCGAGAATGCAACTTCGATCGAAGGCCCGACGCGGAGCCAAGCTCTAGCGTCTTTGGGACTTAGATAAAACTTCAACTCCTAAAATGCAGCTTCGATCGGAGGCCCGACGTGGAGCCAAGGTCTAGCGTCTTTGGGACATAGATAAAACTTCATCTTCAAGAATGCAGCTTCGATCGGAGGCCCGACGTTGAGCCAAACTCCAGCGTCTTTGGTACTTAGATAAAATTTCATCTACGAGAATGCAGCTTCGATCGGAGGCCCGACGCGGAGCCAATCTCCAGTGTCTTTAGGACTTAGATAAAACTTCATCTACGAGAATGCATCTCCGAGAATGCAGCTTCGATCGGAGGTCCAACACGTAGCCAAGCTCTAGCGTCTTTGGGACTTAGATAACACTTTATCTCCGAGAATGCAGCTTCGATCGGAGGCCGGACATGGAGCCATGCCCCAGCGTCTTTGACATTTAAATAAAACTTCAACTCCGAGAATGTAGCTTCGATCGGAGGCCCGACGTTGAGCCAAGCTCCAGCGTCTTTGGGACTTAATTTAAACTTCATCTCCGAGAATGCAGCTTCGATCGGAGGCCCCACGTGGACCCAATCTCCAGCGTCTTTGGGACTTAGATAAAACTTCATCTTCGAGAATGCAGCTTCGATCGGAGGCCCGATGCGGAGCCAAGCTCCAACGTTTTTGGAACTTAGATAAAACTTCCACTCCGAGAATGCATCTTTGATCAGAGGCCCGACGCGGAGCCAAGCTCCAGTGTCTTTGGGACTTAGATAAAACTTCAACTCCGAGAATGCAGCTTCGATCTGAGGCCCGACGCGGAGCCAAGCTTCAGCTTCTTTAGGACTTAGATAAAACTTCAATTTCGAGAATGCAGCTTCGATCGGAGGTCCGACGCAGAGCCAAGCTCCAGCGTATTTGGGACTTAGATAAAACTTCATCTCCGAGAATGTAGCTTCGATCGGAGGTCCGACGCGGAGCCAAGCTCTAGCATCTTTGGGACTTAGATAAAACTTCAACTCCTAAAATGCCGCTTCGATCGAAGGCCCGATGCGAAGCCAAGCTCTAGCCTCTTTGGGACTTAGATAAAACTTCATCTCCGAGAATGCAGCTTCGATCGGAGGCCCGACGTTGAGCCAAACTCCAGCGTCTTTGGTACTTAGATAAAACTTCATCTACGAGAATGCAGCTTTGATTGGAGGCCCGACGCGGAGCCAATCTCCAGCGTCTTTAGGACTTAGATAAAACTTCATCTCCGAGAGTGCAGCTTCGATCGGAGGTCCAACGCGGAGCCAAGCTCCAGCGTCTTTGGGACTTAGATAAAACTCCAACTCCTAAAATGCAGCTTCGATCAGAGGTCCAACGCGGAGCCAAGCTCTAGCATCTTTGGGACTTAGATAAAACTTCATCTCCGACAATGCAACTTCGATAGGAGGCCCGACGTGGAGCCAAGCTCCAGCGTCTTTGGGACTTATATAAAACTTCAACTCCGAGAATGAAGCTTCGATCTGAGGCCCCACGCGGAGCCAAGCTCCAGCTTCGTTGGGACTTAGATAAAACTTCAATTTCGAGGATGCAGCTTCGATAGGAGGTCCGACGCAGAGCCAAGCTCCAGCGTATTTGGGACTTAGATAAAACTTCATCTCCGAGAATGGAGCTTCGATCGGATGCCCGACGCGAAGCCAAGCTCCAGCGTCTTTGGGACTTAGATAAAACTCCAACTCCTAAAATGCAGCTTCGATCGGAGGTCCAACGCGGAGCCAGTCTCTAGCATCTTTGGGACTTAGATAAAACTTCATCTCCGACAATGCAACTTCGATAGGAGGCCCGACGTGGAGCCAAGCTCCAGCGTCTTTGGGACTTAATTAAAACATCAACTCCGAGAATGCAGCTTCGATCAGAGGCCCAACGCGGAGCCAAGCTCCAACGTCTTTGGGACTTAGAAAAAACTTCATCTAAGAGAATGCAACTTCGATCGAAGGCCCGACGCGAAGCCAAGGTCTAGCGTCTTTGGGACTTAGATAAAACTTCAACTCCTAAAATGCAGCTTCGATCGGAGGCCCAACGCGGAGCCAAGGTCTAGCGTCTTTAGGACATAGATAAAACTTCATCTTCGAGAATGCAGCTTCGATCGGAGGCCCGACGTTGAGCCAAACTCCAGCGTCTTTGGTACTTAGATAAAACTTCATCTCCGAGAATGCAGCTACGATCGGAGGCCCCACGCGGAGCCAATCTCCAGCGTCTTTGGGACTTAGATAAAACTTCATCTTCGAGAATGGAGCTTCGATCGGAGGCCCGACGCGGAGCCAAGCTCCAACGTTTTTGGAACTTAGATAAAACTTCCACTTCGAGAATGCATCTTTGATCAGAGGCCCGACGCGGAGCCAAGCTCCAGTGTCTTTGGGACGTAGATAAAACTTCAACTCCGAGAATGCAGCTTCGATCTGAGGCCCGACGCGGAGCCAAGCTTCAGCTTCTTTGGGACTTAGATAAAACTTCAATTTCGAGAATGCAGCTTCGATCGGAGGTCCGACGCAGGGCCAAGCTCCAGCGTATTTGGGACTTAGATAAAACATCATCTCCGAGAATGTAGCTTCGATCGGAGGTCCGATGCGGAGCCAAGCTCTAGCATCTTTGGGACTTAGATAAAACTTCAACTCCTAAAATGCCGCTTCGATCGAAGGCCCGATGCGAAGCCAAGCTCTAGCCTCTTTGGGAATTAGATAAAACTTCATCTCCGAGAATGCAACTTCGATCGGAGGCCCGACGCGGAGCTAATCTCCAGTGTCTTTAGGACTTAGATAAAACTTCATCTACGAGAATGCATCTCCGAGAATGCAGCTTCGATCGGAGGTCCAACGCGTAGCCAAGCTCTAGCGTCTTTGGGACTTAGATAACACTTTATCTCCGAGAATGCAGCTTCGATCGGAGGCCGGACATGGAGCCATGCCCTAGCGTCTTTGGCATTTAAATAAAACTTCAACTCCGAGAATGTAGCTTCGATCGGAGGCCCGACGTTGAGCCAAGCTCCAGCGTCTTTGGGACTTAATTTAAACTTCATCTCCGAGGATGCAGCTTCGATCGGAGGCCCCACGTGGACCCAATCTCCAGCGTCTTTGGGACTTAGATAAAACTTCATCTTCGAGAATGCAGCTTCGATCGGAGGCCCGATACGGAGCCAAGCTCCAACGTTTTTGGAACTTAGATAAAACTTCCACTCCGAGAATGCATCTTTGATCAGAGGCCCGACGCGGAGCCAAGCTCCAGTGTCTTTGGGACTTAGATAAAACTTCAACTCCGAGAATGCAGCTTCGATCTGAGGCCCGACGCGGAGCCAAGCTTCAGCTTCTTTGGGACTTAGATAAAACTTCAATTTCGAGAATGCAGCTTCGATCGGAGGTCCGACGCAGGGCCAAGCTCCAGCGTATTTGGGACTTAGATAAAACTTCATCTCCGAGAATGTAGCTTCGATCGGAGGTCCGACGCGGAGCCAAGATCTAGCATCTTTGGGACTAAGATAAAACTTCAACTCCTAAAATGCCGCTTCGATCGAAGGCCCGATGCGAAGCCAAGCTCTAGCCTCTTTGGGACTTAGATTAAACTTCCTCTCCGAGAATGCAGCTTCGATAGGAGGCCCGACGTGGAGCCAAGCTCCAGCGTCTTTGGGACTTAATTAAAACTTCAACTCCGAGAATGCAGCTTCGATCAGAGGCCCAACGCGGAGCCAAGCTCCAGCGTCTTTGGGACTTAGAAAAAACTTCATCTCCGAGAATGCAACTTCGATCGAAGGCCCGACGCGGAGCCAAGCTCTAGCGTCTTTGGGACTTAGATAAAACTTCAACTCCTAAAATGCAGCTTCGATCGGAGGCCCGACGTGGAGCCAAGGTCTAGCGTCTTTGGGACATAGATAAAACTTCATCTTCAAGAATGCAGCTTCGATCGGAGGCCCGACGTTGAGCCAAACTCCAGCGTCTTTGGTACTTAGATAAAATTTCATCTACGAGAATGCAGCTTCGATCGGAGGCCCGACGCGGAGCCAATATCCAGTGTCTTTAGGACTTAGATAAAACTTCATCTACGAGAATGCATCTCCGAGAATGCAGCTTCGATCGGAGGTCCAACACGTAGCCAAGCTCTAGCGTCTTTGGGACTTAGATAACACATTATCTCCGAGAATGCAGCTTCGATCGGAGGCCGGACATGGAGCCATGCCCCAGCGTCTTTGACATTTAAATAAAACTTCAACTCCGAGAATGTAGCTTCGATCGGAGGCCAGACGTTGAGCCAAGCTCCAGCGTCTTTGGGACTTAATTTAAACTTCATCTCCGAGAATGTAGCTTCGATCGGAGGCCCCACGTGGACCCAATCTCCAGCGTCTTTGGGACTTAGATAAAACTTCATCTTCGAGAATGCAGCTTCGATCGGAGGCCCGATGCGGAGCCAAGCTCCAACGTTTTTGGAACTTAGATAAAACTTCCACTCCGAGAATGCATCTTTGATCAGAGGCCCGACGCGGAGCCAAGCTCCAGTGTCTTTGGGACTTAGATAAAACTTCAACTCCGAGAATGCAGCTTCGATCTGAGGCCCGACGCGGAGCCAAGCTTCAGCTTCTTTAGGACTTAGATAAAACTTCAATTTCGAGAATGCAGCTTCGATCGGAGGTCCGACGCAGAGCCAAGCTCCAGCGTATTTGGGACTTAGATAAAACTTCATCTCCGAGAATGTAGCTTCGATCGGAGGTCCGACGCGGAGCCAAGCTCTAGCATCTTTGGGACTTAGATAAAACTTCAACTCCTAAAATGCCGCTTCGATCGAAGGCCCGATGCGAAGCCAAGCTCTAGCCTCTTTGGGACTTAGATAAAACTTCATCTCCGAGAATGCAGCTTCGATCGGAGGCCCGACGTTGAGCCAAACTCCAGCGTCTTTGGTACTTAGATAAAACTTCATCTACGAGAATGCAGCTTTGATCGGAGGCCCGACGCGGAGCCAATCTCCAGCGTCTTTAGGACTTAGATAAAACTTCATCTCCGAGAGTGCAGCTTCGATCGGAGGTCCAACGCGGAGCCAAGCTCCAGCGTCTTTGGGACTTAGATAAAACTCCAACTCCTAAAATGCAGCTTCGATCAGAGGTCCAACGCGGAGCCAAGCTCTAGCATCTTTGGGACTTAGATAAAACTTCATCTCCGACAATGCAACTTCGATAGGAGGCCCGACGTGGAGCCAAGCTCCAGCGTCTTTGGGACTTATATAAAACTTCAACTCCGAGAATGAAGCTTCGATCTGAGGCCCCACGCGGAGCCAAGCTCCAGCTTCGTTGGGACTTAGATAAAACTTCAATTTCGAGGATGCAGCTTCGATAGGAGGTCCGACGCAGAGCCAAGCTCCAGCGTATTTGGGACTTAGATAAAACTTCATCTCCGAGAATGGAGCTTCGATCGGATGCCCGACGCGAAGCCAAGCTCCAGCGTCTTTGGGACTTAGATAAAACTCCAACTCCTAAAATGCAGCTTCGATCGGAGGTCCAACGCGGAGCCAGTCTCTAGCATCTTTGGGACTTAGATAAAACTTCATCTCCGACAATGCAACTTCGATAGGAGGCCCGACGTGGAGCCAAGCTCCAGCGTCTTTGGGACTTAATTAAAACATCAACTCCGAGAATGCAGCTTCGATCAGAGGCCCAACGCGGAGCCAAGCTCCAACGTCTTTGGGACTTAGAAAAAACTTCATCTAAGAGAATGCAACTTCGGTCGAAGGCCCGACGCGAAGCCAAGCTCTAGCGTCTTTGGGACTTAGATAAAACTTCAACTCCTAAAATGCAGCTTCGATCGGAGGCCCAACGCGGAGCCAAGGTCTAGCGTCTTTAGGACATAGATAAAACTTCATCTTCGAGAATGCAGCTTCGATCGGAGGCCCGACGTTGAGCCAAACTCCAGCGTCTTTGGTACTTAGATAAAACTTCATCTCCGAGAATGCAGCTACGATCGGAGGCCCCACGCGGAGCCAATCTCCAGCGTCTTTGGGACTTAGATAAAACTTCATCTTCGAGAATGGAGCTTCGATCGGAGGCCCGACGCGGAGCCAAGCTCCAACGTTTTTGGAACTTAGATAAAACTTCCACTCCGAGAATGCATCTTTGATCAGAGGCCCGACGCGGAGCCAAGCTCCAGTGTCTTTGGGACTTAGATAAAACTTCAACTCCGAGAATGCAGCTTCGATCTGAGGCCCGACGCGGAGCCAAGCTTCAACTTCTTTGGGACTTAGATAAAACTTCAATTTCGAGAATGCAGCTTTGATCGGAGGTCCGACGCAGGGCCAAGCTCCAGCGTATTTGGGACTTAGATAAAACTTCATCTCCGAGAATGTAGCTTCGATCGGAGGTCCGACGCGGAGCCAAGCTCTAGCATCTTTGGGACTTAGATAAAACTTCAACTCCTAAAATGCCGCTTCGATCGAAGGCCCGATGCGAAGCCAAGCTCTAGCCTCTTTGGGACTTAGATAAAACTTCATCTCCGAGAATGCAGCTTCGATCGGAGGCCCGACGCGGAGCCAATCTCCAGTGTCTTTAGGACTTAGATAAAACTTCATCTACGAGAATGCATCTCCGAGAATGCAGCTTCGATCGGAGGTCCAACGCGTAGCAAAGCTCTAGCGTCTTTGGGACTTAGATAACACTTTATCTCCGAGAATGCAGCTTCGATCGGAGGCCGGACATGGAGCCATGCCCCAGCGTCTTTGGCATTTAAATAAAACTTCAACTCCGAGAATGTAGCTTCGATCGGAGGCCCGACGTTGAGCCAAGCTCCAGCGTCTTTGGGACTTAATTTAAACTTCATCTCCGAGAATGCAGCTTCGATCGGAGGCCCCACGTGGACCCAATCTCCAGCGTCTTTGGGACTTAGATAAAACTTCATCTTCGAGAATGCAGCTTCGATCGGAGGCCCGATGCGGAGCCAAGCTCCAACATTTTTGGAACTTACATAAAACTTCCACTCCGAGAATGCATCTTTGATCAGAGGCCCGACGCGGAGCCAAGCTCCAGTGTCTTTGGGACTTAGATAAAACTTCAACTCCGAGAATGCAGCTTCGATCTGAGGCCCGACGCGGAGCCAAGCTTCAGCTTCTTTGGGACTTAGATAAAACTTCAATTTCGAGAATGCAGCTTCGATCGGAGGTCCGACGCAGGGCCAAGCTCCAGCGTATTTGGGACTTAGATAAAACATCATCTCCGAGAATGTAGCTTCGATCGGAGGTCCAACGCGTAGCAAAGCTCTAGCGTCTTTGGGACTTAGAAAAAACTTCATCTCCGAGAATGCAACTTCGATCGAAGGCCCGACGCGGAGCCAAGCTCTAGCGTCTTTGGGACTTAGATAAAACTTCAACTCCTAAAATGCAGCTTCGATCGGAGGCCCGACGTGGAGCCAAGGTCTAGCGTCTTTGGGACATAGATAAAACTTCATCTTCAAGAATGCAGCTTCGATCGGAGGCCCGACGTTGAGCCAAACTCCAGCGTCTTTGGTACTTAGATAAAACTTCATCTACGAGAATGCAGCTTCGATCGGAGGCCCGACGCGGAGCCAAACTCCAGTGTCTTTAGGACTTAGATAAAACTTCATCTACGAGAATGCATCTCCGAGAATGCAGCTTCGATCGGAGGTCCAACGCGTAGCCAAGCTCTAGCGTCTTTGGGACTTAGATAACACTTTATCTCCGAGAATGCAGCTTCGATCGGAGGCCGGACATGGAGCCATGCCCCAGCGTCTTTGACATTTAAATAAAACTTCAACTCCGAGAATGTAGCTTCGATCGGAGGCCCGACGTTGAGCCAAGCTCCAGCGTCTTTGGGACTTAATTTAAACTTCATCTCCGAGAATGCAGCTTCGATCGGAGGCCCCACGTGGACCCAATCTCCAGCGTCTTTGGGACTTAGATAAAACTTCATCTTCGAGAATGCAGCTTCGATCGGAGGCCCGATGCGGAGCCAAGCTCCAATGTCTTTGGGACTTAGATAAAACTTCAACTCCGAGAATGCAGCTTCGATCTGAGGCCCGACGCGGAGCCAAGCTTCAGCTTCTTTGGGACTTAGATAAAACTTCAATTTCGAGAATGCAGCTTCGATCGGAGGTCCGACGCAGAGCCAAGCTCCAGCGTATTTGGGACTTAGATAAAACTTCATCTCCGAGAATGTAGCTTCGATCGGAGGTCCGACGCAGAGCCAAGCTCTAGCATCTTTGGGACTTAGATAAAACTTCAACTCCTAAAATGCCGCTTCGATCGAAGGCCCAATGCGAAGCCAAGCTCTAGCCTCTTTGGGACTTAGATAAAACTTCATCTCCGAGAATGCAGCTTCGATCGGAGGCCCGACGTTGAGCCAAACTCCAGCGTCTTTGGTACTTAGATAAAACTTCATCTACGAGAATGCAGCTTTGATCGGAGGCCCGACGCGGAGCCAATCTCCAGCGTCTTTAGGACTTAGATAAAACTTCATCTCCGAGAATGCAGCTTCGATCGGAGGTCCAATGCGGAGCCAAGCTCCAGCGTCTTTGGGACTTAGATAAAACTCCAACTCCTAAAATGCAGCTTCGATCAGAGGTCCAACGCGGAGCCAAGCTCTAGCATCTTTGGGACTTAGATAAAACTTCATCTCCGACAATGCAACTTCGATAGGAGGCCCGACGTGGAGCCAAGCTCCAGCATCTTTGGGACTTAGATAAAACTTCAACTCCGAGAATGAAGCTTCGATCTGAGGCCCCACGCGGAGCCAAGCTCCAGCTTCGTTGGGACTTAGATAAAACTTCAATTTCGAGAATGCAGCTTCGATAGGAGGTCCGACGCAGAGCCAAGCTCCAGCGTATTTGGGACTTAGATAAAACTTCATCTCCGAGAATGGAGCTTCGATCGGAGGCCCGACGCGAAGCCAAGCTCCAGCGTCTTTGGGACTTAGATAAAACTCCAACTCCTAAAATGCAGCTTCGATCGGAGGTCCAACGCGGAGCCAGGCTCTAGCATCTTTGGGACTTAGATAAAACTTCATCTCCGACAATGCAACTTCGATAGGAGGCCCGACGTGGAGCCCAGCTCCAGCGTCTTTGGGACTTAATTAAAACATCAAATCCGAGAATGCAGCTTCGATAAGAGGCCCAACGCGGAGCCAAGCTCCAACGTCTTTGGGACATAGAAAAAACTTCATCTAAGAGAATGCAACTTCGATCGAAGGCCCGACGCGAAGCCAAGCTCTAGCGTCTTTGGGACTTAGATAAAACTTCAACTCCTAAAATGCAGCTTCGATCGGAGGCCCAACGCGGAGCCAAGGTCTAGCGTCTTTAGGACATAGATAAAACTTCATCTTCGAGAATGCAGCTTCGATCGGAGGCCCGACGTTGAGCCAAACTCCAGCGTCTTTGGTACTTAGATAAAACTTCATCTCCGAGAATGCAGCTACGATTGGAGGCCCCACGCGGAGCCAATCTCCAGCGTCTTTGGGACTTAGATAAAACTTCATCTTCGAGAATGGAGCTTCGATCGGAGGCCCGACGCGGAGCCAAGCTCCAACGTTTTTGGAACTTAGATAAAACTTCCACTCCGAGAATGCATCTTTGATCAGAGGCCCGACGCGGAGCCAAGCTCCAGTGTCTTTGGGACTTAGATAAAACTTCAACTCCGAGAATGCAGCTTCGATCTGAGGCCCGACGCGGAGCCAAGCTTCAGCTTCTTTGGGACTTAGATAAAACTTCAATTTCGAGAATGCAGCTTCGATCGGAGGTCCGACGCAGGGCCAAGCTCCAGCGTATTTGGGACTTAGATAAAACTTCATCTCCGAGAATGTAGCTTCGATCGGAGGTCCGACGCGGAGCCAAGCTCTAGCATCTTTGGGACATAGATAAAACTTCAACTCCTAAAATGCCGCTTCGATCGAAGGCCCGATGCGAAGCCAAGCTCTAGCCTCTTTGGGACTTAGATAAAACTTCATCTCCGAGAATGCAGCTTCGATCGGAGGCCCGACGCGGTGCCAATCTCCAGTGTCTTTAGGACTTAGATAAAACTTCATCTACGAGAATGCATCTCCGAGAATGCAGCTTCGATCGGAGGTCCAACGCGTAGCAAAGCTCTAGCGTCTTTGGGACTTAGATAACACTTTATCTCCGAGAATGCAGCTTCGATCGGAGGCCGGACATGGAGCCATGCCCCAGCGTCTTTGGCATTTAAATAAAACTTCAACTCCGAGAATGTAGCTTCGATCGGCGGCCTGACGTTGAGCCAAGCTCCAGCGTCTTTGGGACTTAATTTAAACTTCATCTCCGAGAATGCAGCTTCGATCGGAGGCCCCACGTGGACCCAATCTCCAGCGTCTTTGGGACTTAGATAAAACTTCATCTTCGAGAATGCAGCTTCGATCGGAGGCCCGATGCGGAGCCAAGCTCCAACGTTTTTGGAACTTAGATAAAACTTCCACTCCGAGAATGCATCTTTGATCAGAGGCCCGACGCGGAGCCAAGCTCCAGTGTCTTTGGGACTTAGATAAAACTTCAACTCCGAGAATGCAGCTTCGATCTGAGGCCCGACGCGGAGCCAAGCTTCAGCTTCTTTGGGACTTAGATAAAATTTCAATTTCGAGAATGCAGCTTCGATCGGAGGTCCGACGCAGGGCCAAGCTCCAGCGTATTTGGGACTTAGATAAAACTTCATCTCCGAGAATGTAGCTTCGATCGGAGGTCCGACGCGGAGCCAAGATCTAGCATCTTTGGGACTTAGATAAAACTTCAACTCCTAAAATGCCGCTTCGATCGAAGGCCCGATGCGAAGCCAAGCTCTAGCCTCTTTGGGACTTAGATTAAACTTCATCTCCGAGAATGCAGCTTCGATAGGAGGCCCGACGTGGAGCCAAGCTCCAGCGTCTTTGGGACTTAATTAAAACTTCAACTCCGAGAATGCAGCTTCGATCAGAGGCCCAACGCGGAGCCAAGCTCCAGCGTCTTTGGGACTTAGAAAAAACTTCATCTCCGAGAATGCAACTTCGATCGAAGGCCCGACGCGGAGCCAAGCTCTAGCGTCTTTGGGACTTAGATAAAACTTCAACTCCTAAAATGCAGCTTCGATCGGAGGCCCGACGTGGAGCCAAGGTCTAGCTTCTTTGGGACATAGATAAAACTTCATCTTCAAGAATGCAGCTTCGATCGGAGGCCCGACGTTGAGCCAAACTCCAGCGTCTTTGGTACTTAGATAAAACTTCATCTACGAGAATGCAGCTTCGATCGGAGGCCCGACGCGGAGCCAATCTCCAGTGTCTTTAGGACTTAGATAAAACTTCATCTACGAGAATGCATCTCCGAGAATGCAGCTTCGATCGGAGGTCCAACGCGTAGCCAAGCTCTAGCGTCTTTGGGACTTAGATAACACTTTATCTCCGAGAATGCAGCTTCGATCAGAGGCCGGACATGGATCCATGCCCCAGCGTCTTTGACATTTAAATAAAACTTCAACTCCGAGAATGTAGCTTCGATCGGAGGCCCGACGTTGAGCCAAGCTCCAGCGTCTTTGGGACTTAATTTAAACTTCATCTCCGAGAATGCAGCTTCGATCGGAGGCCCCACGCGGAGCCAATCTCCAGCGTCTTTGGGACTTAGATAAAACTTCATCTCCGAGAATGGAGCTTCGATCGGAGGCCCGACGCGGAGCCAAGCTCCAACGTTTTTGGAACTTAGATAAAACTTCCACTCCGAGAATGCATCTTTGATCAGAGGCCCGACGCGGAGGCAAGCTCCAGTGTCTTTGGGACTTAGATAAAACTTCAACTCCGAGAATGCAGCTTCGATCTGAGGCCCGACGCGGAGCCAAGCTTCAGCTTCTTTGGGACTTAGATAAAATTTCAATTTCGAGAATGCAGCTTCGATCGGAGGTCCGACGCAGGGCCAAGCTCCAGCGTATTTGGGACTTAGATAAAACTTCATCTCCGAGAATGTAGCTTCGATCGGAGGTCCGACGCGGAGCCATGATCTAGCATCTTTGGGACTTAGATAAAACTTCAACTCCTAAAATGCCGCTTCGATCGAAGGCCCGATGCGAAGCCAAGCTCTAGCCTCTTTGGGACTTAGATTAAACTTCATCTCCGAGAATGCAGCTTCGATAGGAGGCCCGACGTGGAGCCAAGCTCCAGCGTCTTTGGGACTTAATTAAAACTTCAACTCCGAGAATGCAGCTTCGATCAGAGGCCCAACGCGGAGCCAAGCTCCAGCGTCTTTGGGACTTAGAAAAAACTTCATCTCCGAGAATGCAACTTCGATCGAAGGCCCGACGCGGAGCCAAGCTCTAGCGTCTTTGGGACTTAGATAAAACTTCAACTCCTAAAATGCAGCTTCGATCGGAGGCCCGACGTGGAGCCAAGGTCTAGCTTCTTTGGGACATAGATAAAACTTCATCTTCAAGAATGCAGCTTCGATCGGAGGCCCGACGTTGAGCCAAACTCCAGCGTCTTTGGTACTTAGATAAAACTTCATCTACGAGAATGCAGCTTCGATCGGAGGCCCGACGCGGAGCCAATCTCCAGTGTCTTTAGGACTTAGATAAAACTTCATCTACGAGAATGCATCTCCGAGAATGCAGCTTCGATCGGAGGTCCAACGCGTAGCCAAGCTCTAGCGTCTTTGGGACTTAGATAACACTTTATCTCCGAGAATGCAGCTTCGATCAGAGGCCGGACATGGAGCCATGCCCTAGCGTCTTTGGCATTTAAATAAAACTTTAACTCCGAGAATGTAGCTTCGATCGGAGGCCCGACGTTGAGCCAAGCTCCAGCGTCTTTGGGACTTAATTTAAACTTCATCTCCGAGAATGCAGCTTCGATCGGAGGCCCCACGTGGACCCAATCTCCAGCGTCTTTGGGACTTAGATAAAACTTCATCTTCGAGAATGCTGCTTCGATCGGAGGCCCGATGCGGAGCCAAGCTCCAACGTTTTTGGAACTTAGATAAAACTTCCACTCCGAGAATGCATCTTTGATCAGAGGCCCGACGCGGAGCCAAGCTCCAGTGTCTTTGGGACTTAGATAAAACTTCAACTCCGAGAATGCAGCTTCGATCTGAGGCCCGACGCGGAGCCAAGCTTCAGCTTCTTTGGGACTTAGATAAAACTTCAATTTCGAGAATGCAGCTTCGATCGGAGGTCCGACGCAGGGCCAAGCTCCAGCGTATTTGGGACTTAGATAAAACTTCATCTCCGAGAATTTAGCTTCGATCGGAGGTCCGACGCGGAGCCAAGATCTAGCATCTTTGGGACTTAGATAAAACTTCAACTCCTAAAATGCCGCTTCGATCGAAGGCCCGATGCGAAGCCAAGCTCTGGCCTCTTTGGGACTTAGATTAAACTTCATCTCCGAGAATGCAGCTTCGATAGGAGGCCCGACGTGGAGCCAAGCTCCAGCGTCTTTGGGACTTAATTAAAACTTCAACTCCGAGAATGCAGCTTCGATCAGAGGCCCAACGCGGAGCCAAGCTCCAGCGTCTTTGGGACTTAGAAAAAACTTCATCTCCGAGAATGCAACTTCGATCGAAGGCCCGACGTGGAGCCAAGCTCTAGCGTCTTTGGGACTTAGATAAAACTTCAACTCCTAAAATGCAGCTTCGATCGGAGGCCCGACGTGGAGCCAAGGTCTAGCTTCTTTGGGACATAGATAAAACTTCATCTTCAAGAATGCAGCTTCGATCGGAGGCCCGACGTTGAGCCAAACTCCAGCGTCTTTGGTACTTAGATAAAACTTCAACTCCGAGAATGAAGCTTCGATCTGAGGCCCCACGCGGAGCCAAGCTCCAGCTTCGTTGGGACTTAGATAAAACTTCAATTTCGAGAATGCAGCTTCGATAGGAGGTCCGACGCAGAGCCAAGCTCCAGCGTATTTGGGACTTAGATAAAACTTCATCTCCGAGAATGGAGCTTCGATCGGAGGTCCGACGCGGAGCCAAGCTCTAGCATCTTTGGGACTTAGATAAAACTTCAACTCCTAAAATGCCGCTTCGATCGAAGGCCCGATGCGAAGCCAAGCTCTAGCCTCTTTGGGACTTAGATAAAACTTCATCTCCGAGAATGCAGCTTCGATCGGAGGCCCGACGTTGAGCCAAACTCCAGCGTCTTTGGTACTTAGATAAAACTTCATCTACGAGAATGCAGCTTTGATCGGAGGCCCGACGCGGAGCCAATCTCCAGCGTCTTTAGGACTTAGATAAAACTTCATCTCCGAGAATGCAGCTTCGATCGGAGGTCCAATGCGGAGCCAAGCTCCAGCGTCTTTAGGACTTAGATAAAACTCCAACTCCTAAAATGCAGCTTCGATCGGAGGTCCAACGCGGAGCCAAGCTCTAGCATCTTTGGGACTTAGATAAAACTTCATCTCCGACAATGCAACTTCGATAGGAGGCCCGACGTGGAGCCAAGCTCCAGCGTCTTTGGGACTTAGATAAAACTTCAACTCCGAGAATGAAGCTTCGATCTGAGGCCCCACGCGGAGCCAAGCTCCAGCTTCGTTGGGACTTAGATAAAACTTCAATTTCGAGAATGCAGCTTCGATAGGAGGTCCGACGCAGAGCCAAGCTCCAGCGTATTTGGGACTTAGATAAAACTTCATCTCCGAGAATGGAGTTTCGATCGGAGGCCCGACGCGAAGCCAAGCTCCAGCGTCTTTGGGACTTAGATAAAACTCCAACTCCTAAAATGCAGCTTCGATCGGAGGTCCAACGCGGAGCCAGGCTCTAGCATCATTGGGACTTAGATAAAACTTCATCTCCGACAATGCAACTTCGATAGGAGGCCCGACGTGGAGCCAAGCTCTAGCGTCTTTGGGACTTAATTAAAACATCAACTCCGAGAATGCAGCTTCGATCAGAGGCCCAATGCGGAGCCAAGTTCCAACGTCTTTGGGACTTAGAAAAAACTTCATCTAAGAGAATGCAACTTCGATCGAAGGCCCGACGCGAAGCCAAGCTCTAGCGTCTTTGGGACTTAGATAAAACTTCAACTCCTAAAATGCAGCTTCGATCGGAGGCCCAACGCGGAGCCAACGTCTAGAGTCTTTAGGACATAGATAAAACTTCATCTTCGAGAATGCAGCTTCGATCGGAGGCCCGACGTTGAGCCAAACTCCCGCGTCTTTGGTACTTAGATAAAACTTCATCTCCGAGAATGCAGCTACGATCGGAGGCCCCACGCGGAGCCAATCTCCAGCGTCTTTGGGACTTAGATAAAACTTCATCTTCGAGAATGGAGCTTCGATCGGAGGCCCGACGCGGAGCCAAGCTCCAACGTTTTTGGAACTTAGATAAAACTTCCACTCCGAGAATGCATCTTTGATCAGAGGCCCGACGCGGAGCCAAGCTCCAGTGTCTTTGGGACTTAGATTAAACTTCAACTCCGAGAATGCAGCTTCGATCTGAGGCCCGACGCGGAGCCAAGCTTCAGCTTCTTTGGGACTTAGATAAAACTTCAATTTCGAGAATGCAGCTGCGATCGGAGGTCCGACGCAGGGCCAAGCTCCAGCGTATTTGGGAATTAGATAAAACTTCATCTCCGAGAATGTAGCTTCGATCGGAGGTCCGACGCGGAGCCAAGCTCTAGCATCTTTGGGACTTAGATAAAACTTCAACTCCTAAAATGCCACTTCGTTCGAAGGCCCGATGCGAAGCCAAGCTCTAGCCTCTTTGGGACTTAGATAAAACTTCATCTCCGAGAATGCAGCTTCGATCGGAGGCCCGACGCGGAGCCAATCTCCAGTGTCTTTAGGACTTAGATAAAACTTCATCTACGAGAATGCATCTCCGAGAATGCAGCTGCGATCGGAGGTCCAACGCGTAGCCAAGCTCTCGTCTTTGGGACTTAGATAACACTTTATCTCCGAGAATGCAGCTTCGATCGGAGGCCGGACATGGAGCCATGCCCCAGCGTCTTTGGCATTTAAATAAAACTTCAACTCCGAGAATGTAGCTTCGATCGGAGGCCCGACGTTGAGCCAAGGTCCAGCGTCTTTGGGACTTAATTTAAACTTCATCTCCGAGAATGCAGCTTCGATCGGAGGCCCCACGTGGACCCAATCTCCAGCGTCTTTGGGACTTAGATAAAACTTCATCTTCGAGAATGCAGCTTCGATCGGAGGCCCGATGCGGAGCCAAGCTCCAACGTTTTTGGAACTTAGATAAAACTTCCACTCCGAGAATGCATCTTTGATCAGTGGCCCGACGCGGAGCCATGCTCCAGTGTCTTTGGGACTTAGATAAAACTTCAACTCCGAGAATGCAGCTTCGATCTGAGGCCCGACGCGGAGCCAAGCTTCAGCTTCTTTGGGACTTAGATAAAACTTCAATTTCAAGAATGCAGCTTCGATCGGAGGTCCGACGCAGAGCCAAGCTCCAGCGTATTTGGGACTTAGATAAAACTTCATCTCCGAGAATGTAGCTTCGATCGGAGGTCCGACGCGGAGCCAAGCTCTAGCATCTTTGGGACTTAGATAAAACTTCAACTCCTAAAATGCCGCTTCGATCGAAGGCCCGATGCGAAGCCAAGCTCTAGCCTCTTTGGGACTTAGATAAAACTTCATCTCCGAGAATGCAGCTTCGATCGGAGGCCCGACGTTGAGCCAAACTCCAGCGTCTTTGGTACTTAGATAAAACTTCATCTACGAGAATGCAGCTTTGATCGGAGGCCCGACGCGGAGCCAATCTCCAGCGTCTTTAGGACTTAGATAAAACTTCATCTCCGAGAATGCAGCTTCGATCGGAGGTCCAACGCGGAGCCAAGCTCCAGCGTCTTTGGGACTTAGATAAAACTCCAACTCCTAAAATGCAGCTTCGATCGGAGGTCCAACGCGGAGCCAAGCTCTAGCATCTTTGGGACTTAGATAAAACTTCATCTCCGACAATGCAACTTCGATAGGAGGCCCGACGTGGAGACAAGCTCCAGCGTCTTTGGGACTTAGATAAAACTTCAACTCCGAGAATGAAGCTTCGATCTGAGGCCCCACGCGGAGCCAAGCTCCAGCTTCGTTGGGACTTAGATAAAACTTCAATTTCGAGAATGCAGCTTCGATAGGAGGTCCGACGCAGAGCCAAGCTCCAGCGTATTTGGGACTTAGATAAAACTTCATCTCCGAGAATGGAGCTTCGATCGGAGGCCCGACGCGAAGCCAAGCTCCAGCGTCTTTGGGACTTAGATAAAACTCCAACTCCTAAAATGCAGCTTCGATCGGAGGTCCAACGCGGAGCCAGGCTCTAGCATCTTTGGGACTTAGATAAAACTTCATCTCCGACAATGCAACTTCGATAGGAGGCCCGACGTGGAGCCAAGCTCCAGCGTCTTTGGGACTTAATTAAAACATCAACTCCGAGAATGCAGCTTCGATCAGAGGCCCAATGCGGAGCCAAGCTCCAACGTCTTTGGGACTTAAAAAAAACTTCATCTAAGAGAATGCAACTTCGATCGAAGGCCCGACGTGAAGCCAAGCTCTAGCGTCTTTGGGACTTAGATAAAACTTCAACTCATAAAATGCAGCTTCGATCGGAGGCCCAACGCGGAGCCAAGGTCTAGCGTCTTTAGGACATAGATAAAACTTCATCTTCGAGAATGCAGCTTCGATCGGAGGCCCGACGTTGAGCCAAACTCCAGCGTCTTTGGTACTTAGATAAAACATCATCTCCGAGAATGCAGCTACGATCGGAGGCCCCACGCGGAGCCAATCTCCAGCGTCTTTGGGACTTAGATAAAACTTCATCTTCGAGAATGGAGCTTCGATCGGAGGCCCGACGCGGAGCCAAGCTCCAACGTTTTTGGAACTTAGATAAAACTTCCACTCCGAGAATGCATCTTTGATCAGAGGCCCGACGCGGAGCCAAGCTCCAGTGTCTTTGGGACTTAGATTAAACTTCAACTCCGAGAATGCAGCTTCGATCTGAGGCCCGACGCGGAGCCAAGCTTCAGCTTCTTTGGGACTTAGATAAAACTTCAATTTCGAGAATGCAGCTGCGATCGGAGGTCCGATGCAGGGCCAAGCTCCAGCGTATTTGGGCCTTAGATAAAACTTCATCTCCGAGAATGTAGCTTCGATCGGAGGTCCGACGCGGAGCCAAGCTCTAGCATCTTTGGGACTTAGATAAAACTTCAACTCCTAAAATGCCGCTTCGATCGAAGGCCCGATGCGAAGCCAAGCTCTAGCCTCTTTGGGACTTAGATAAAACTTCATCTCCGAGAATGCAGCTTCGATCGGAGGCCCGACGCGGAGCCAATCTCCAGTGTCTTTAGGATTTAGATAAAACTTCATCTACGAGAATGCATCTCCGAGAATGCAGCTGCGATCGGAGGTCCAACGCGTAGCCAAGCTCTAGCGTCTTTGGGACTTAGATAACACTTTATCTCCGAGAATGCAGCTTCGATCGGAGGCCGGACATATAGCCATGCCCCAGCGTCTTTGGCATTTAAATAAAACTTCAACTCCGAGAATGTAGCTTCGATCGGAGGCCCGACGTTGAGCCAAGGTCCAACGTCTTTGGGACTTAATTTAAACTTTATCTCCGAGAATGCAGCTTCGATCGGAGGCCCCACGTGGACCCAATCTCCAGCGTCTTTGGGACTTAGATAAAACTTCATCTTCGAGAATGCAGCTTCGATCGGAGGCCCGATGCGGAGCCAAGGTCCAACGTTTTTGGAACTTAGATAAAACTTCCACTCCGAGAATGCATCTTTGATCAGAGGCCCGACGCGGAGCCAAGCTCTAGTGTCTTTGGGACTTAGATAAAACTTCAACTCCGAGAATGCAGCTTCGATCTGAGGCCCGACGCGGAGCCAAGCTTCAGCTTCTTTGGGACTTAGATAAAACTTCAATTTCGAGAATGCAGCTTCGATCGGAGGTCCGACGCAGAGCCAAGCTCCAGCGTATTTGGGACTTAGATAAAACTTCATCTCCGAAAATGTAGCTTCGATCGGAGGTCCGACGCGGAGCCAAGCTCTAGCATCTTTGGGACTTAGATAAAACTTCAACTCCTAAAATGCCGCTTCGATCGAAGGCCCGATGCGAAGCCAAGCTCTAGCCTCTTTGGGACTTCGATAAAACTTCATCTCCGAGAATGCAGCTTCGATCGGAGGCCCGACGTTGAGCCAAACTCCAGCGTCTTTGGTACTTAGATAAAACTTCATCTACGAGAATGCAGCTTTGATCGGAGGCCCGACGCGGAGCCAATCTCCAGCGTCTTTAGGACTTAGATAAAACTTCATCTCCGAGAATGCAGCTTCGATCGGAGGTCCAACGCGGAGCCAAGCTCCAGCGTCTTTGGGACTTAGATAAAACTCCAACTCCTAAAATGCAGCTTCGATCGGAGGTCCAACGCGGAGCCAAGCTCTAGCATCTTTGGGACTTAGATAAAACTTCATCTCAGACAATGCAACTTCGATAGGAGGCCCGACGTGGAGCCAAGCTCCAGCGTCTTTGGGACTTAGATAAAACTTCAACTCCGAGAATGAAGCTTCGATCTGAGGCCCCACGCGGAGCCAAGCTCCAGCTTCGTTGGGACTTAGATAAAACTTCAATTTCGAGAATGCAGCTTCGATAGGAGGTCCGACGCAGAGCCAAGCTCCAGCGTATTTGGGACTTAGATAAAACTTCATCTCCGAGAATGGAGCATCGATCGGAGGCCCGACGCGAAGCCAAGCTCCAGCGTCTTTGGGACTTAGATAAAACTCCAACTCCTAAAATGCAGCTTCGATCGGAGGTCCAACGCGGAGCCAGGCTCTAGAATCTTTGGGACTTAGATAAAACTTCATCTCGACAATGCAACTTCGATAGGAGGCCCGACGTGGAGCCAAGCTCCAGCGTCTTTGGGACTTAATTAAAACATCAACTCCGAGAATGCAGCTTCGATCAGAGGCCCAACGCGGAGCCAAGCTCCAATGTCTTTGGGACTTAGAAAAAACTTCATCTAAGAGAATGCAACTTCGATCGAAGGCCCGACGCGAAGCCAAGCTCTAGCGTCTTTGGGACTTAGATAAAACTTCAACTCCTAAAATGCAGCTTCGATCGGAGGCCCAACGCGGAGCCAAGGTCTAGCGTCTTTAGGACATAGATAAAACTTCATCTTCGAGAATGCAGCATCGATCGGAGGCCCGACGTTGAGCCAAACTCCAGCGTCTTTGGTACTTAGATAAAACTTCATCTACGAGAATGCAGCTACGATCGGAGGCCCCACGCGGAGCCAATCTCCAGCGTCTTTAGGACTTAGATAAAACTTCATCTTCGAGAATGGAGCTTCGATCGGAGGCCCGACGCGGAGCCAAGCTCCAACGTTTTTGGAACTTAGATAAAACTTCCACTCCGAGAATGCATCTTTGATCAGAGGCCCGACGCGGAGCCAAGCTCCAGTGTCTTTGGGACTTAGATAAAACTTCAACTCCGAGAATGCAGCTTCGATCTGAGGCCCGACGCGGAGCCAAGCTTCAGCTTCTTTGGGACTTAGATAAAACTTCAATTTCGAGAATGCAGCTTCGATCGGAGGTCCGACGCAGGGCCAAGCTCCAGCGTATTTGGGACTTAGATAAAACTTCATCTCCGAGAATGTAGCTTCGATCGGAGGTCCGACGCGGAGCCAAGCTCTAGCATCTTTGGGACTTAGATAAAACTTCAACTCCTAAAATGCCGCTTCGATCGAAGGCCCGATGCGAAGCCAAGCTCTAGCCTCTTTGGGACTTAGATAAAACTTCATCTCCGAGAATGCAGCTTCGATAGGAGGCCCGACGTTGAGCCAAGCTCCAGCGTCTTTGGGACTTAATTAAAACTTCAACTCCGAGAATGCAGCTTTGATCAGAGGCCCAACGCGGAGCCAAGCTCCAGCGTCTTTGGGACTTAGAAAAAACTTCATCTCCGAGAATGCAACTTCGATCGAAGGCCCGACGCGTAGCCAAGCTCTAGCGTCTTTGGGACTTAGATAGAATTTCAACTCCTAAAATGCAACTTCGATCGAAGGCCGGACGCGAACCCAAGCTCTAGCGTCTTTGGGACTTAGATAAAACTTACTCTCCTAAAATGCAGCTTCGATCGGAGGCCCAACGCGGAGCCAAGGTCTAGCGTCTTTAGGACATAGATAAAACTTCATCTTCGAGAATGCAGCTTCGATCGGAGGCCCGACGTTGAGCCAAACTCCAGCGTCTTTGGTACTTAGATAAAACTTCATCTCCGAGAATGCAGCTTCGATCGGAGGCCCCACGTGGACCCAATCTCCAGCGTCTTTGGGACTTAGATAAAACTTCATCTTCGAGAATGGAGCTTCGATCGGAGGCCCGACGCGGAGCCAAGCTCCAACGTTTTTGGAACTTAGATAAAACTTCCACTCCGAGAATGCATCTTTGATCAGAGGCCCGACGCGGAGCCAAGCTCCAGTGTCTTTGGGACTTAGATAAAACTTCAACTCCGAGAATGCAGCTTCGATCTGAGGCCCGACGCGGAGCCAAGCTTCAGCTTCTTTGGGACTTAGATAAAACTTCAATTTCGAGAATGCAGCTTCGATCGGAGGTCCGACGCAGGGCCAAGCTCCAGCGTATTTGGGACTTAGATAAAACTTCATCTCCGAGAATGTAGCTTCGATCGGAGGTCCGACGCGGAGCCAAGCTCTAGCATCTTTGGGACTTAGATAAAACTTCAACTCCTAAAATGCCGCTTCGATCGAAGGCCCGATGCGAAGCCAAGCTCTAGCCTCTTTGGGACATAGATAAAACTTCATCTCCGAGAATCCATCTCCGAGAATGCAGCTTCGATCGGAGGTCCAACGCGTAGCCAAGCTCTAGCGTCTTTGGGACTTAGATAACACTTTATCTCCGAGAATGCAGCTTCGATCGGAGGCCGGACATGGAGCCATGCCCCAGCGTCTTTGGCATTTAAATAAAACTTCAACTCCGAGAATGTAGCTTCGATCGGAGGCCCGACGTTGAGCCAAGCTCCAGCGTCTTTGGGACTTAATTTAAACTTCATCTCCGAGAATGCAGCTTCGATCGGAGGCTCCACGTGGACCCAATCTCCAGCGTCTTTGGGACTTAGATAAAACTTCATCTTCGAGAATGCAGCTTCGATCGGAGGCCCGATGCGGAGCCAAGCTCCAACGTTTTTGGAACTTAGATAAAACTTCCACTCCGAGAATGCATCTTTTATCAGAGGCCCGACGCGGAGCCAAGCTCCAGTGTCTTTGGGACTTAGATAAAACTTCAACTCCGAGAATGCAGCTTCGATCTGAGGCCCGACGCGGAGCCAAGTTTCAGCTTCTTTGGGACTTAGATAAAACTTCAATTTCGAGAATGCAGCTTCGATCGGAGGTCCGACGCAGAGCCAAGCTCCAGCGTATTTGGGACTTAGATAAAACTTCATCTCCGAGAATGTAGCTTCGATCGGAGGTCCGACGCGGAGCCAAGCTCTAGCATCTTTGGGACTTAGATAAAACTTCAACTCCTAAAATGCCGCTTCGATCGAAGGCCCGATGCGAAGCCAAGCTCTAGCCTCTTTGGGACTTAGATAAAACTTCATCTCCGAGAATGCAGCTTCGATCGGAGGCCCGACGTTGAGCCAAACACCAGCGTCTTTGGTACTTAGATAAAACTTCATCTACGAGAATGCAGCTTTGATCGGAGGCCCGACGCGGAGCCAATCTCCAGCGTCTTTAGGACTTAGATAAAACTTCATCTCCGAGAATGCAGCTTCGATCGGAGGTCCAACGCGGAGCCAAGCTCCAGCGTCTTTGGGACTTAGATAAAACTCCAACTCCTAAAATGCAGCTTCGATCGGAGGTCCAACGCGGAGCCAAGCTCTAGCATCTTTGGGACTTAGATAAAACTTCATCTCCGACAATGCAACTTCGATAGGAGGCCCGACGTGGAGCCAAGCTCCAGCGTCTTTGGGACTTAGATAAAACTTCAACTCCGAGAATGAAGCTTCGATCTGAGGCCCCACACGGAGCCAAGCTCCAGCTTCGTTGGGACTTAGATAAAACTTCAATTTCGAGAATGCAGCTTCGATAGGAGGTCCGACGCAGAGCCAAGCTCCAGCGTATTTGGGACTTAGATAAAACTTCATCTCCGAGAATGGAGCTTCGATCGGAGGCCCGACGCGAAGCCAAGCTCCAGCGTCTTTGGGACTTAGATAAAACTCCACCTCCTAAAATGCAGCTTCGATCGGAGGTCCAACGCGGAGCCAGGCTCTAGCATCTTTGGGACTTAGATAAAACTTCATCTCCGACAATGCAACTTCGATAGGAGGCCCGACGTGGAGCCAAGCTCCAGCGTCTTTGGGACTTAATTAAAACATCAACTCCGAGAATGCAACTTCGATCAGAGGCCCAACGCGGAGCCAAGCTCCAACGTCTTTGGGACTTAGAAAAAACTTTATCTAAGAGAATGCAACTTCGATCGAAGGCCCGACGCGAAGCCAAGCTCTAGCGTCTTTGGGACATAGATAAAACTTCAACTCCTAAAACGCAGCTTCGATCGGAGGCCCAACGCGGAGCCAAGGTCTAGCGTCTTTGGTACTTAGATAAAACTTCATCTCCGAGAATGCAGCTACGATCAGAGGCCCCACGCGGAGCCAATCTCCAGCGTCTTTGGGACTTAGATAAAACTTCATCTTCGAGAATGGAGCTTCGATCGGAGGCCCGACGCGGAGCCAAGCTCCAACGTTTTTGGAACTTAGATAAAACTTCCACTCCGAGAATGCATCTTTGATCAGAGGCCCGATGCGGAGCCAAGCTCCAGTGTCTTTGGGACTTAGATAAAACTCCAACTCCGAGAATGCAGCTTCGGTCTGAGGCCCGACGCGGAGCCAAGCTTCAACTTCTTTGGGACTTAGATAAAACTTCAATTTCGAGAATGCAGCTTCGATCGGAGGTCCGACGCAGGGCCAAGCTCCAGCGTATTTGGGACTTAGATAAAACTTCATCTCCGAGAATGTAGCATCGATCGGAGGTCCGACGCGGAGCCAAGCTCTAGCATCTTTGGGACTTAGATAAAACTTCAACTCCTAAAATGCCGCTTCGATCGAAGGCCCGATGCGAAGCCAAGCTCTAGCCTCTTTGGGACTTAGATAAAACTTCATCTCCGAGAATGCAGCTTCGATAGGAGGCCCGACGTTGAGCCAAGCTCCAGCGTCTTTGGGACTTAATTAAAACTTCAACTCCGAGAATGCAGCTTCGATCAGAGGCCCAATGCGGAGCCAAGCTCCAGCGTCTTTGGGACTTATAAAAAACTTCATCTCCGAGAATGCAACTTCGATCGAAGGCCCGATGCGGAGCCAAGCTCTAGCGTCTTTGGGACTTAGATAAAACTTCAACTCCTAAAATGCAACTTCGATCGAAGGCCCGACGCGAAGCCAAGCTCTAGCGTCTTTGGGACTTAGATAAAACTTCAACTCCTAAAATGCAGCTTCGATCGGAGGCCCAACGCGGAGCCAAGGTCTAGCGTCTTTAGGACATAGATAAAACTTCATCTTCGAGAATGCAGCTTCGATCGGAGGCCCGACGTTGAGCCAAACTCCAGCGTCTTTGGTACTGAGATAAAACTTCATCTCCGAGAATGCAGCTTCGATCGGAGGCCCCACGTGGACCCAATCTCCAGCGTCTTTGGGACTTAGATAAAACTTGATCTTCGAGAATGGAGCTTCGATCGGAGGCCCGACGCGGAGACAAGCTCCAACGTTTTTGGAACTTAGATAAAACTTCCACTCCGAGAATGCATCTTTGATTAGAGGCCCGACGCGGAGCCAAGCTCCAGTGTCTTTGGGACTTAGATAAAACTTCAACTCCGAGAATGCAGCTTCGATCTGAGGCCCGACGCGGAGCCAAGCTTCAGCTTCTTTGGGACTTAGATAAAACTTCAATTTCGAGAATGCAGCTTCGATCGGAGGTCCGACGCAGGGCCAAGCTCCAGCGTATTTGGGACTTCGATAAAACTTCATCTCCGAGAATGTAGCTTCGATCGGAGGTCCGACGCGGAGCCAAGCTCTAGCATCTTTGGGACTTAGATAAAACTTCAACTCCTAAAATGCCGCTTCGATCGAAGGCCCGATGCGAAGCCAAGCTGCAGCCTCTTTGGGACTTAGATAAAACTTCATCTCCGAGAATGCAGCTTCGATAGGAGGCCCGACGTTGAGCCAAGCTCCAGCGTCTTTGGGACTTAATTAAAACTTCAACTCCGAGAATGCAGCTTCGATCAGAGGCCCAACGCGGAGCCAAGCTCTAGCGTCTTTGGGACTTAGAAAAAACTTCATCTCCGAGAATGCAACTTCGATCGAAGGCCCGACGCGGAGCCAAGCTCTAGCGTCTTTGGGACTTAGATAAAACTTCAACTCCTAAAATGCAACTTCGATCGAAGGCCCGATGCGAAGCCAAGCTCTAGCGTCTTTGGGACTTAGATAAAACTTCAACTTCGAGAATGGAGCTTCGATCGGAGGCCCAACGCGGAGCCAAGCTCCAACGTTTTTGGAACTTAGATAAAACTTCCACTCCGAGAATGCATCTTCGATCAGAGGCCCGACGCGGAGCCAAGCTCCAGTGTCTTTGGGACTTAGATAAAACTTCAACTCCGAGAATGCAGCTTCGATCTGAGGCCCGACGCGGACCCAATCTCCAGCGTCTTTGGGACTTAGATAAAACTTCATCTTCGAGAATGCAGCTTCGATCGGAGGCCCGATGCAGAGCCAAGCTCCAACGTTTTTGGAACTTAGATAAAACTTCCACTCCGAGAATGCATCTTTGATCAGAGGCCCGACGCGGAGCCAAGCTCCAGTGTCTTTGGGACTTAGATAAAACTTCAACTCCGAGAATGCAGCTTCGATCTGAGGCCCGACGCGGAGCCAAGCTTCAGCTTCTTTGGGACTTAGATAAAACTTCATCTCCGAGAATGCAGCTTCGATCGGAGGCCCGACGTTGAGCCAAACTCCAGCGTCTTTGGTACTTAGATAAAACTTCATCTCCGAGAATGCAGCTTCGATCGGAGGTCCAACGCGGAGCCAAGCTCCAGCGTCTTTGGGACTTACATAAAACTTTATCTCCGAGAATGCATCTTTGATCAGAGGCCGGACGCGGAGCCAAGCTCCACTGTCTTTGGGACTTAGATAAAACTTCAACTCCCAGAACGAAGCTTCGATCTGAGGCCCCACGCGGAGCCAAGCTCCAGCTTCGTTGGGACTTAGATAAAACTTCAATTTCGAGAATGCAGCTTCGATAGGAGGTCTGACGCAGAGCCAAGCTCCAGCGTATTTGGGACTTAGATAAAACTTCATCTCCGAGAATGTAGCTTCGATCGGAGGCCCGACGCGAAGCCAAGCTCCAGCGTCTTTGGGACTTAGATAAAACTCCAACTCCTAAAATGCAGCTTCGATCGGAGGTCCAACGCGGAGCCAAGCTCTAGCATCTTTGGGACGTAGATAAAACTTCATCTCCGACAATGCAACTTCGATAGGAGGCCCGACGTGGAGCCAAGCTCCAGCGTCTTTGGGACTTAATTAAAACGTCAACTCCGAGAATGCAGCTTCGATCAGAGGCCCAACGTGGAGCCAAGCTCCATCGTCTTTGGGACTTAGAAAAAACTTCATCTCCGAGAATGCAACTTCGATCGAAGGCCCGACGCGGAGCCAAGCTCTAGCGTCTTTGGGACTTAGATAAAACTTCAACTCCTAAAATGCAGCTTCGATCGGAGGCCCGACGCGGAGCCAAGGTCTAATGTCTTTGGGACATAGATAAAACTTCATCTTCGAGAATGCAGCTTCGATCGGAGGCCCGACGTTGAGCCAAACTCCAGCGGCTTTAGTACTTAGATAAAACTTCATCTCCGAGAATACAGCTTCGATCGGAGGCCCCACGCGGAGCCAATCTCCAGCGTCTTTGGGACTTAGATAAAACGTCATCTTCGAGAATGCAGCTTCGATGAGAGGCCCGACGCGGAGCCAAGCTCCAACGTCTTTGGAACTTAGATAAAACTTCCACTCCGAGAATGCATCTTTGATCAGAGGCCCGACGCGGAGCCAAGCTCCAGTATCTTTGGGACTTAGATAAAACTTCAACACCGAGAATGGAGCTTCGATCTGAGGCCCGACGCGGAGCCAAGCTCCAGCTTCTTTGGGACTTAGATAAAACTTCAATTTCGAGAATGCAGCTTCGGTCGGAGGTCCGACGCAGATCCAAGCTCCAGCGTATTTGGGACTTAGATAAAACTTCATCTCCGAAAATGTAGCTTCGATCGGAGGTCCGACGCGGAGCCAGGCTCTAGCATCTTTGGGACTTAGATAAAACTTCAACTCCTAAAATACAGCTTCGATCGAAGGCCCGATGCGGAGCCAAGCTCTAGCGTCTTTGGGACTGAGATAAAACTTCATCTCCGAGAATGCAGCTTCGATCGGAGGCCCGACGTTGAGCCAAACTCCAGCGGCTTTGGTACTTAGATAAAACATCATCTACGAGAATGCAGCTTTGATCGGAGGCCCGACGCGGAGCCAATCTCCAGCGTCTTTAGGACTTAGATAAAACTTCATCTCCGAGAATGCAGCTTCGATCGGAGGTCCAACGCGGAGCCAAGCTCCTGCGTCTTTGGGACATAGATAAAACTTTATCTCCGAGAATGCATCTTTGATCAGAGGCCGGACGCGGAGCCAAGCTCCAGGGTCTTTGGGACTTAGATAAAACTTCATCTCCGAGAATGCAGCTTCGATCGGAGGTTCAACGCGGAGCCAAGCTCCAGCGTCTTTGGGACTTAGATAAAACTTCATCTCCGAGAATGCAGCTTCGATAGGAGGCCCGACGTGGAGCCAAGCTCCAGCGTCTTTGGGACTTAATTAAAACTTCAACTCCAAGAATGCAGCTTCGATCAGAGGCCCAACGCGGAGCCAAGCTCCAGCGTCTTTCGGACTTAGAAAAAACTGCATCTAAGAGAATGCAACTTCGATCGAAGGCCCGACGCGAAGCCAAGCTCTAGCGTCTTTGGGACTTAGATAAAACTTCAACTCCTAAAATGCAGCTTCGATCGGAGGCCCAATGCGGTGCCAAGGTCTAGCACCTTTGGGACATAGATAAAACTTCATCTTCGAGAATGCAGCTTCGATCGGAGGCCCGACGTTGAGCCAAACTCCAGCGGCTTTGGTACTTAGATAAAACTTCATCTCCGAGAATACAGCTTCGATCGGAGGCCCCACGCGGAGCCAATCTCTAGCGTCTTTGGGACTTAGATAAAACTTCATCTTCGAGAATGCAGCTTCGATCGGAGGTCCAACGCGGAGCCAAGCTCCTGCATCTTTGGAACGTAGATAAAACTTCCACTCCGAGAATGCATCTTTGATCAGAGGCCCGACGCGGAGCTAAGCTCCTGTGTCTTTGGGACTTAGATAAAACTTCAACACCGAGAATGGAGCTTCGATCTGAGGCCCGACGCGGAACCATGCTCCAGCTTGTTTGGGACTTAGATAAAACTTCAATTTCGAGAATGCAGCTTCGGTCGGAGGTCCGACGCAGATCCAAGCTCCAGCGTATTTGGGACTTAGATAAAACATCATCTCCGAGAATGTAGCTTCGATCGGAGGTCCGACGCGGAGCCAAGCTCTAGCATCTTTGGGACTTAGATAAAACTTCAACTCCTAAAATGCAGCTTCGATCGAAGGCCAGATGCGGAGCCAAGCTCTAGCGTCTTTGGGACTGAGATAAAACTTCATCTCCGAGAATGCAGCTTCGATCGGAGGCCTGACGTTGAGCCAAACTCCAACGTCTTTGGTACTTAGATAAAACATCATCTACGAGAATGCAGCTTCGATCGGAGGCCCGACGCGGAGCCAATCTCCAGCGTCTTTAGGACTTAGATAAAACTTCATCTCCGAGAATGCAGCTTCGATCGGAGGTCCAACGTGGAGCCAAGCTCCTGCGTCTTCCGGACATAGATAAAACTTTATCTCCGAGAATGCATCTTTGATCAGAGGCCGGACGCAGAGCCAAGCTCCAGTGTCTTTGGGACTTAGATAAAACTTCAACTTCGAGAATGAAGCTTCGATCAGAGGCCCGACGTTGAGCCAAACTCCAGCGTCTTTGGTACTTAGATAAAACATCATCTACGAGAATGCAGCTTCGATCTGAAGCCCCACGCGGAGGCAAGCTCCTGCTTCGTTGGGACTTAGATAAAACTTCAATTTCGAGAATGCAGCTTCGATAGGAGGTCCGACGCAGAGCCAAGCTCCAACGTATTTGGGACTTAGATAAAACTTCATCTCCGAGAATGCAGCTTCGATCGGAGGGCCGACGTTGAGCCAAGCTCCAGTGTCTTTGGGGCTTAGATAAAACTTTATCTCCGAGAATGCATCTTTGATCAGAGGCCGGACGCGGAGCCAAGCTCCAGTGTCTTTGGGACTTAGATAAAACTTCAACTCCGATAATGAAGCTTCGATCTGAGGCCCCACGCGGAGGCAAGCTCCAGCTTCGTTGGGACTTAGATAAAACTTCAATTTCGAGAATGCAGCTTCGATAGGAGGTCCGACGCAGAGCCAAGCTCCAGCGTATTTGGGACTTAGATAAAACTTTATCTCCGAGAATGCATCTTTGATCAGAGGCCGGACGCGGAGCCAAGCTCCAGTGTCTTTGGGACTTAGATAAAACTTCAACTCCGAGAATGAAGCTTCGATCTGAGGCCCCACGCGGAGGCAAGCTCCAGCTTCGTTGGGACTTAGATAAAACTTCAATTTCGAGAATGCAGCTTCGATCGGAGGTCCAACGCGGAGCCAAGCTCCAGCGTCTTTGGGACTTAGATAAAACTTTATCTCCGAGAATGAATCTTTGATCAGAGGCCGGACGCGGAGCCAAGCTCCAGTGTCTTTGGGACTTAGATAAAACTTCAACTCCGAGAATGAAGCTTCGATCTGAGGCCCCACGCGGAGGCAAGCTCCAGCTTCGTTGGGACTTAGATAAAACTTCAATTTCGAGAATGCAGCTTCGATAGGAGGTCCGACGCAGAGCCAAGCTCCAGCGTATTTGGGACTTAGATAAAACTTCATCTCCGAGAATGCAGCTTCGATCGGAGGCCCGACGTTGAGCCAAACTCCAACGTCTTTGGTACTTAGATAAATCTTCATCTCCGAGAATGCAACTTCGATCGGAGGCCCCACGTGGCCCCAATCTCCAGCGTCTTTGGGACTTAGATAAAACTTCATCTTCGAGAATACAGCTTCGATCGGAGGCCCGACGCGGAGCCAAGCTCCAACGTTTTTGGAACTTAGATAAAACTACCACTCCGAGAATGCATCTTTGATCAGAGGCCCGACGCGGAGCCAAGCTCCAGTGTCTTTGCGACTTAGATAAAACTTCAACTCCGAGAATGCAGCTTCGATCTGAGGCCCGACGCGGAGCCAAGCTTCAGCTTCTTTGGGACTTAGATAAAACTTCAATTTCGAGAATGCAGCTTCGATCAGAGGTCCGACGCGGAGCCAAGCTCTAGCATCTTTGGGACTTAGATAAAACTTCATCTCCGAGAATGTAGCTTCGATCTGAGGCCCCACGCGGAGGCAAGCTCCTGCTTCGTTGGGACTTAGATAAAACTTCAATTTCGAGAATGCAGCTTCGATAGGAGGTCCGACGCAGAGCCAAGCTCTAACGTATTTGGGACTTAGATAAAACTTCATCTCCGAGAATGCAGCTTCGATCGGAGGCCCGACGTTGAGCCAAGCTCGAGTGTCTTTGGGGCTTAGATAAAACTTTATCTCCGAGAATGCATCTTTGATCAGAGGCCGGACGCGGAGCCAAGCTCCAGTGTCTTTGGGACTTAGATAAAACTTCAACTCCGAGAATGAAGCTTCGATCTGAGGCCCCACGCGGAGGCAAGCTCCAGCTTCGTTGGGACTTAGATAAAACTTCAATTTCGAGAATGCAGCTTCGATAGGAGGTCCGACGCAGAGCCAAGCTCCAGCGTATTTGGGTCTTAGATAAAACTTTATCTCCGAGAATGCATCTTTGATCAGAGGCCGGACGCGGAGCCAAGCTCCAGTGTCTTTGGGACTTAGATAAAACTTCAACTCCGAGAATGAAGCTTCGATCTGAGGCCCCACGCGGAGGCAAGCTCCAGCTTCGTTGGGACTTAGATAAAACTTCAATTTCGAGAATGCAGCTTCGATAGGAGGTCCAACGCAGAGCCAAGCTCCAGCGTATTTGGGACTTAGATAAAACTTTATCTCCGAGAATGCATCTTTGATCAGAGGCCGGACGCGGAGCCAAGCTCCAGTGTCTTTGGGACTTAGATAAAACTTCAACTCCGAGAATGAAGCTTCGATCTGAGGCCCCACGCGGAGGCAAGCTCCAGCTTCGTTGGGACTTAGATAAAACTTCAATTTCGAGAATGCAGCTTCGATCGGAGGTCCAACGCGGAGCCAAGCTCCAGCGTCTTTGGGACATAGATAAAACTTTATCTCCGAGAATGCATCTTTGATCAGAGGCCGGACGCGGAGCCAAGCTCCAGTGTCTTTGGGACTTAGATAAAACTTCAACTCCGAGAATGAAGCTTCGATCCGAGGCCCTACGCGAAGGCAAGCTCCAGCTTCGTTGGGACTTAGATAAAACTTCAATTTCGAGAATGCAGCTTCGATAGGAGGTCCGACGCAGAGCCAAGCTCCAGCGTATTTGGGACTTAGATAAAACTTCATCTCCGAGAATGCAGCTTCGATCGGAGGCCCGACGTTGAGCCAAACTCCAACGTCTTTGGTACTTAGATAAATCTTCATCTCCGAGAATGCCACTTCGATCGGAGACCCCACGTGGACCCAATCTCCAGCGTCTTTGGGACTTAGATAAAACTTCATCTTCAAGAATACAGCTTCGATCGGAGGCCCGACGCGGAGCCAAGCTCCAACGTTTTTGGAACTTAGATAAAACTACCACTCCGAGAATGCATCTTTGATCAGAGGCCCGACGCGGAGCCAAGCTCCAGTGTCTTTGCGACTTAGATAAAACTTCAACTCCGAGAATGCAGCTTCGATCTGAGGCCCGACGCGGAGCCAAGCTTCAGCTTCTTTGGGACTTAGATAAAACTTCAATTTCGAGAATGCAGCTTCGATCAGAGGTCCGACGCGGAGCCAAGCTCTAGCATCTTTGGGACTTAGATAAAACTTCATCTCCGAGAATGTAGCTTCGATCGGAGGCCCGACGTTGAGCCAAATTCCAGCGTCTTTGGTACTTAGATAAAACTTCATCTCCGAGAATGCAGCTTCGATCGGAGGCCCCACTCGGACCCAATCTCCAGCGTATTTGGGACTTAGATAAAACTTTATCTCCGAGAATGCAACTTCGATCAGAGGCCGGACGCGGAGCCAAGCTCAAGTGTCTTTGGGACTTAGATAAAACTTCAACTCCGAGAATGAAGCTTCGATCTGAGGCCCCACGCGGAGCCAAGCTCCAGCTTCGTTGGGACATAGATAAAACTTCATCTCCGAGAATGCAGCTTCGATCGGAGGCCCGACGTTGAGCCAAACTCCAGCGTCTTTGGTACTTAGATAAAACTTCATCTCCGAGAATGCAGCTTCGATCGGAGGCCCCACGTGGACCCAATCTCCAGCGTCTTTGGGACTTAGATAAAACTTCATCTTCGAGAATGCATCTTCGATCGGAGGCCCGACGCGGAGCTAAGCTCCAACGTTTTTGGAACTTAGATAAAACTTCCACTCCGAGAATGCATCTTTGATCAGAGGCCCGACGCGGAGCCAAGCTCCAGTGTCTTTGGGACATAGATAAAACTTCAACTCCGAGAATGCAGCTTCGATCTGAGGCCCGACGCGGAGCCAAGCTTCAGCTTCTTTGGGAGCTAGATAAAACATCAATTTCGAGAATGCAGCTTCGATCGGAGGTCCGACGCAGAGCCAAGCTCCAGCGTATTTGGGACTTAGAAAAAACTTCATCTCCGAGAATGTAGCTTCGATCGGAGGTCCGATGCGGAGCAAGCTCTAGCATCTTTGGGACTTAGATAAAACTTCAACTCCTAAAATGCCGCTTCGATCGAAGGCCCGATGCGAAGCCAAGCTCTAGCCTCTTTGGGACATAGATAAAACTTCATCTCCGAGAATGCAGCTTCCATCGGAGGCCCGACGTTGAGGCAAACTCCAGCGTCTTTGGTACTTAGATAAAACTTCTTCTACGAGAATGCAGCTTTGATCGGAGGCCCGACGCGGAGCCAATCTCCAGCGTCTTTAGGACTTAGATAAAACTTCATCTCCGAGAATGCAGCTTCGATCGGAGGTCCAACGCGGAGCCAAGCTCCACCGTCTTTGGGACATAGATAAAACTTTATCTCCGAGAATGCATCTTTGATCAGAGGCCGGACGCGGAGCCAAGCTCCAGTGTCTTTGGGACTTAGATAAAACTTCAACTCCGAGAATGAAGCTTCGAGCTGAGGCCTCACACGGAGCCAAGCTCCAGCTTCATTGGGACTTCGATAAAACTTCAATTTCGAGAATGCAGCTTCGATAGGAGGTCCGACGCAGAGCCAAGCTCCAGCGTATTTGGGACTTAGATAAAACTTCATCTCCGAGAATGTAGCTTCGATCGGAGGCCCGACGTTGAGCCAAACTCCAGCGTCTTTGGTACTTAGATAAAACTTCATCTCCGAGAATGCAGCTTCGATCGGAGGCCCCACGTGGACCCAATCTCCAGCGTCTTTGGGACTTAGATAAAACTTCATCTCCGAGAATGCAGCTTCGATCGGAGGTCCAACGCGGAGCCAAGCTCCAGCGTCTTTGGGACATAGATAAAACTTTATCTCCGAGAATGCATCGTTGATCAGAGGCCGGACGCGGAGCCAAGCTCCAGTGTCTTTGGGACTTAGATAAAACTTCAACTCCGAGAATGAAGCTTCGAGCTGAGGCCCCATACGGAGCCAAGCTCCAGCTTCATTGGGACTTAGATAAAACTTCAATTTCGAGAATGCAGCTTCGATAGGAGGTCCGACGCAGAGCCAAGCTCCAGCGTATTTGGGACTTAGATAAAACTTCATCTCCGAGAATGTAGCTTCGATCGGAGGCCCGACGTTGAGCCAAACTCCAGCGTCTTTGGTACTTAGATAAAACTTCATCTCCGAGAATGCAGCTTCGATCGGAGGCCCCACGTGGACCCAATCTCCAGCGTCTTTGCGACTTAGATAAAACTTTATCTCCGAGAATGCAACTTCGACCAGAGGCCGGACGCGGAGCCAAGCTCCAGTGTCTTTGGGACTTAGATAAAACTTCAACTCCGAGAATGAAGCTTCGATCTGAGGCCCCACGCAGAGCCAAGCTCCAGCTTCGTTGGGACTTAGATAAAACTTCAATTTCAAGAATGCAGCTTCGATAGGAGGTCCGACGCAGAGCCAAGCTCTAGCGCATTTGGGACTTAGATAAAACTTCATCTCCGAGAATGCAGCTTCGATCGGAGGCCCGACGTTGAGCCAAACTCCAACGTCTTTGGTACTTAGATAAAACTTCATCTACGAGAATGCAGCTTCGATCGGAGGCCCCACGTGGACCCAATCTCCAGCGTCCTTGGGACTTAGATAAAACTTCATCTTCGAGAATGCAGCTTCGATCGGAGGCCCGACGCGGAGCCAAGCTCCAACGTTTTTGGAACTTAGATAAAACTTCCACTCCGAGAATGCATCTTTGACCAGAGGCCCGACGCGGAGCCAAGCTCCAGCGTCTTTGGGACTTAGATAAAACTTTATCTCCGAGAATGCATCTACGATCAGAGGCCGGACGCGGAGCCAAGCTCCAGTATCTTTGGGACTTAGATAAAACTTCAACTCCGAGAATAAAGCTTCGATCTGAGGCCCCACGCGGAGCCAAGCTCCAGCTTCGTTGGGACTTAGATAAAACTTCAATTTCGAGAATGCAGCTTCGATAGGAGGTCCGACGCAGAGCCAAGCTCGAGCGTATTTGGGACTTAGATAAAACTTCATCTCCGAGAATGCAGCTTCGATCGGAGGCCCGACGTTGAGCCAAACTCCAGTGTCTTTGGTACTTAGATAAAACTTCATCTCCGAGAATGCAGCTTCGATCGGAGGCCCCACGTGGACCCAATCTCCAGCGTCTTTGGGACTTAGATAAAACTTCATCTTCGAGAATGCAACTTCGATCGGAGGCCCGACGCGGAGCCAAGCTCCAACGTTTTTGGAACTTAGATAAAACTTCCACTCCGAGAATGCATCTTTGATCAGAGGCCCGACGCGGAGCCAAGCTCCAGTGTCTTTGGGACTTAGATTAAACTTCAACTCCGAGAATGCAGCTTCGATCTGAGGCCCGACGCGGAGCCAAGCTTCAGCTTCTTTGGGACTTAGATAAAACTTCAATTTCGAGAATGCATCTTCGATCGGAGGTCCGACGCAGAGCCAAGCTCCAGCGTATTTGGGACTTAGATAAAACTTCATCTCCGAGAATGGAGCTTCGATCGGAGGTCCGACGCGGAGCCAAGCTCTAGCATCTTTGGGACTTAGATAAAACTTCAACTCCTAAAATGCCGCTTCGATCGAAGGCCCGATGCGAAGCCAAGCTCTAGCCTCTTTGGGACTTAGATAAAACTTCATCTCCGAGAATGCAGCTTCGATCGGAGGCCCGGCGTTGAGCCAAACTCCAGCATCTTTGGTACTTAGATAAAACTTCATCTCCGAGAATGTAGCTTCGATCGGAGGCCCGACGCGAAGCCAAGCTCCAGCGTCTTTGGGACTTAGATAAAACTCCAACTCCTAAAATGCAGCTTCGATCGGAGGTCCGACGCGGAGCCAAGCTCTAGCATCTTTGGGACTTAGATAAAACTTCATCTCCGACAATGCAACTTCGATAGGAGGCCCGACGTGGAGCCAAGCTCCAACGTCTCTAGGACTTAATTAAAACGTCAACTCCGAGAGTGCAGCTTCGATCAGAGGCCCAACGTGGAGCCAAGCTCCATCGTCTTTGGGACTTAGAAAAAACTTCATCTCCGAGAATGCAACTTCGATCGAAGGCCCGACGCGGAGCCAAGCTCTAGCGTCTTTGGGACTTAGATAAAACTTCAACTCCTAAAATGCAGCTTCGATCGGAGGCCCGACGCGGAGCCAAGGTCTAACGTCTTTGGGACATAGATAAAACTTCATCTTCGAGAATGCAGCTTCGATCGGAGGCCCGATGTTGAGCCAAACTCCAGCGGCTTTAGTACTTAGATAAAACTTCATCTCCGAGAATACAGCTTCGATCAGAGGCCCCACGCGGAGCCAATCTCCAGCGTCTTTTGGACTTAGATAAAACGTCATCTTCGAGAATGCAGCTTCGATCAGAGGCCCGACGCGGAGCCAAGCTCCAACGTCTTTGGAACATAGATAAAACTTCCACTCCGAGAATGCATCTTTGATCAGAGGCCCGACGCGGAGCCAAGTTCCCGTGTCTTTGGGACTTAGATAAAACTTCAACACCGAGAATGGAGCTTCGATCTGAGGCCCGACGCGGAGCCAAGCTCCAGCTTCTTTGGGACTTAGATAAAACTTAAATTTCGAGAATGCAACTTCGGTCGGAGGTCCGACGCAGATCCAAGCTCCAGCGTATTTGGGACTTAGATAAAACTTCATCTCCGAGAATGTAGCTTCGATCGGAGGTCCGACGCGGAGCCAAGCTCTAGCATCTTTGGGACTTAGATAAAACTTCAACTCCTAAAATGCAGCTTCGATCGAAGGCCCGATGCGGAGCCAAGCTCTAGCGTCTTTGGGACTGAGATAAAACTTCATCTCCGAGAATGCAGCTTCGATCGGAGGCCCGACGTTGAGCCAAACTCCAGCATCTTTGGTACTTAGATAAAACTTAATCTACGAGAATGCAGCTTCGATCGGAGGCCCGACGTGGAGCCAATCTCCAGCGTCTTTAGGACTTAGATAAAACTTCATCTCCGAGAATGCAGCTTCGATCGGAGGTCCAACGCGGAGCCAAGCTCCTGCGTCTTTGGGACATAGATAAAACTTTATCTCCGAGAATGCAGCTTCGATAGGAGGCCCGACGTGGAGCCAACCTCCAGCGTCTTTGGGACTTAATTAAAACTTCAACTCCAAGAATGCAGCTTCGATCAGAGGCCCAACGCGGAGCCAAGCTCCAGCGTCTTTGGGACTTAGAAAAAAATTCATCTAAGAGAATGCAACTTCGATCGAAGGCCCGACGCGGAGCCAAGCTCTAGCATCTTTGGGACTTAGATAAAACTTCAACTCCTAAAATGCAGCTTCGATCGAAGGCCCGATGCGGAGCCAAGCTCTAGCGTCTTTGGGACTGAGATAAAACTTCATCTCCGAGAATGCAGCTTCGATCGGAGGCCCGACGTTGAGCCAAACTCTAGCGTCTTTGGTACTTAGATAAAAATTCATCTACGAGAATGCAGCTTCGATCGGAGGCCCGACGCGGAGCCAATCTCCAGCGTCTTTAGGACTTAGATAAAACTTCATCTCCGAGAATGCAGCTTCGATCGGAGGTCCAACGCAGAGCCAAGCTCCTGCGTCTTTGGGACATAGATAAAACTTTATCTCCGAGAATGCATCTTTGATCAGAGGCCGGACGCAAAGCCAAGCTCCAGTGTCTTTGGGACTTAGATAAAACTTCAACTCCGAGAATGAAGCTTCGATCTGAGGCCCGACGCGGAGCCAAGCTCCAGCTTCGTTGGGACATAGATAAAACTTCAATTTCGAGAATGCAGCTTCGATCGGAGGTCCGACGCAGAGCCAAGCTCCAGCGTATTTGGGACTTAGATAAAACTTCATCTCCGAGAATGTAGCTTCGATCGGAGGCCCGACGCGGAGCCAAGCTCCAACGTTTTTGGAACTTAGATAAAACTTCCACTCCGAGAATGCATCTTTGATCAGAGGCCCGACGCGGAGCCAAGCTCCAGTGTCTTTGGGACTTAGATTAAACTTCAACTCCGAGAATGCAGCTTCGATCTGAGGCCCGACGCGGAGCCAAGCTTCAACTTCTTTGGGACTTAGATAAAACTTCAATTTCGAGAATGCATCTTCGATCGGAGGTCCGACGCAGAGCCAAGCTCCAGCGTATTTGGGACTTAGATAAAACTTCATCTCCGAGAATGTAGCTTCGATCGGAGGTCCGACGCGGAGCCAAGCTCTAGCATCTTTGGGACTTAGATAAAACTTCAACTCCTAAAATGCCGCTTCGATCGAAGGCCCGATGCGAAGCCAAGCTCTAGCCTCTTTGGGACTTAGATAAAACTTCATCTCCGAGAATGCAGCTTCGATCGGAGGCCCGGCGTTGAGCCAAACTCCAGCGTCTTTGGTACTTAGATAAAACTTCATCTCCGAGAATGTAGCTTCGATCGGAGGCCCGACGCGAAGCCAAGCTCCAGCGTCTTTGGGACTTAGATAAAACTCCAACTCCTAAAATGCAGCTTCGATCGGAGGTCCGACGCGGAGCCAAGCTCTAGCATCTTTGGGACTTAGATAAAACTTCATCTCCGACAATGCAACTTCGATAGGAGGCCCGACGTGGAGCCAAGCTCCAACGTCTCTAGGACTTAATTAAAACGTCAACTCCGAGAGTGCAGCTTCGATCAGAGGCCCAACGTGGAGCCAAGCTCCATCGTCTTTGGGACTTAGAAAAAACTTCATCTCCGAGAATGCAACTTCGATCGAAGGCCCGACGCGGAGCCAAGCTCTAGCGTCTTTGGGACTTAGATAAAACTTCAACTCCTAAAATGCAGCTTCGATCGGAGGCCCGACGCGGAGCCAAGGTCTAACGTCTTTGGGACATAGATAAAACTTCATCTTCGAGAATGCAGCTTCGATCGGAGGCCCGATGTTGAGCCAAACTCCAGCGGCTTTAGTACTTAGATAAAACTTCATCTCCGAGAATACAGCTTCGATCAGAGGCCCCACGCGGAGCCAATCTCCAGCGTCTTTTGGACTTAGATAAAACGTCATCTTCGAGAATGCAGCTTCGATCAGAGGCCCGACGCGGAGCCAAGCTCCAACGTCTTTGGAACATAGATAAAACTTCCACTCCGAGAATGCATCTTTGATCAGAGGCCCGACGCGGAGCCAAGTTCCCGTGTCTTTGGGACTTAGATAAAACTTCAACACCGAGAATGGAGCTTCGATCTGAGGCCCGACGCGGAGCCAAGCTCCAGCTTCTTTGGGACTTAGATAAAACTTAAATTTCGAGAATGCAGCTTCGGTCGGAGGTCCGACGCAGATCCAAGCTCCAGCGTATTTGGGACTTAGATAAAACTTCATCTCCGAGAATGTAGCTTCGATCGGAGGTCCGACGCGGAGCCAAGCTCTAGCATCTTTGGGACTTAGATAAAACTTCAACTCCTAAAATGCAGCTTCGATCGAAGGCCCGATGCGGAGCCAAGCTCTAGCGTCTTTGGGACTGAGATAAAACTTCATCTCCGAGAATGCAGCTTCGATCGGAGGCCCGACGTTGAGCCAAACTCTAGCGTCTTTGGTACTTAGATAAAAATTCATCTACGAGAATGCAGCTTCGATCGGAGGCCCGACGCGGAGCCAATCTCCAGCGTCTTTAGGACTTAGATAAAACTTCATCTCCGAGAATGCAGCTTCGATCGGAGGTCCAACGCAGAGCCAAGCTCCTGCGTCTTTGGGACATAGATAAAACTTTATCTCCGAGAATGCATCTTTGATCAGAGGCCGGACGCAAAGCCAAGCTCCAGTGTCTTTGGGACTTAGATAAAACTTCAACTCCGAGAATGAAGCTTCGATCTGAGGCCCGACGCGGAGCCAAGCTCCAGCTTCGTTGGGACATAGATAAAACTTCAATTTCGAGAATGCAGCTTCGATCGGAGGTCCGACGCAGAGCCAAGCTCCAGCGTATTTGGGACTTAGATAAAACTTCATCTCCGAGAATGTAGCTTCGATCGGAGGCCCGACGCGAAGCCAAGCTCTAGCGTCTTTGGGACTTAGATAAAACTTCAACTCCTAAAATGCATCTTCGATCGGAGGTCCAACGCGGAGCCAAGCTCTAGCGTCTTTGGGACTTAGATAAAACATCATCTCCGAGAAAGCAGCTTTGATAGGAGGCCCGACGTGGAGCCAAGCTCCATCGTCTTTGGGACTTAATTAAAACTTAAACTCCGAGAATGCAGCTTCGATCAGAGGCCCAACGCGGAGCCAAGCTCCATCGTCTTTGGGACTTAGAAAAAACTTCATCTCCGAGAATGCAACTTCGATCGAAGGCCCGACGCGGAGCCAAGCTCTAGCGTCTTTGGGACTTAGATAAAACTTCAACTCCTAAAATGCAGCTTTGATCGGAGGCCCGACACGGAGCCAAGGTCTAGCGTCTTTGGGACATAGATAAAACTTCATCTTCGAGAATGCAGCTTCGATCGGAGGCCCGACATTGAGCCAAACTCCAGCGTCTTTGGTACTTAGATAAAACATCATCTCCAAGAATGCAGCTTCGATCGGAGCCCCACGCGGAGCCAATCTCCAGCGTCTTTGGGACTTAGATAAAACTTCATCTTCGAGAACGCAGCTTCGATCAGAGGCCTGACGCGGAGCCAAGCTCCAGCGTCTTTGGAACTTAGATAAACTTTCCACTCCGAGAATGCATCTTTGATCAGAGGCCCGACGCGGAGCCATGCTCCAGTGTCTTTGGGACTTAGATAAAACTTCAACTCCGAGAATGGAGCTTCGATCTGAGGCCCGATGCGGAGCCAAGCTCCAGCGTCTTTGGGACTTAATTAAAACTTCAACTCCGAGAATGCAGCTTCGATCGGAGGCCCGATGTGGAGCGAAGCTCGAGCGTCTTTGGGACTTCGATAAAACATCATCTCCGAGAATGCAGATCGATCGGAGGCCTGACGCAAAGCCAAGCTCCCGCGTCTTTGGGACATAGATAAAACTTCAACTCCTAAAATGCAGCTTCGATCGAAGGCCCGATGCGGAGCCAAGCTCTAGCGTCTTTGGGAGTGAGATAAAACTTCATCTCCGAGAATGCAACTTCGATCAGAGGCCCGACATTGAGCCAAACTCCAGCGTCTTTGGTACTTAGATAAAACTTCATCTACGAGAATGCAGCTTCGATCGGAGGCCCGACGCGGAGCCAATCTCCAGCGTCTTTAGGACTTAGATAAAACATCATCTCCGAGAATGCAGCTTCGATCGGAGGTCCAACGCGGAGCCAAGCTCCAGCGTCTTTGGGACTTAGATAAAACTTTATCTCCGAGAATGCAGCTTCGATCGGAGGCCCGACGCGGAGCCAAGCTCCAGCGTCTTTGGAACTTAATTAAAACTTCAACCCCGAGAATGCAGCTTCGATCGGAGGCCCGATGTGGAGCGAAGCTCGAGCGTCTTTGGGATTTCGATAAAACATCATCTCCGAGAATGCAGCTTCGATCGGGGGCCCGACGCGAAGCCAAACTCCAGCGTCTTTGGGACTTAGATAAAACTTCATCTCCGAGAATGCAGCTTCGATCGGAGGTCCAACACGGAGCCAAGCTCCAGCGTCTTTCGGACTTAGATAAAACTTTATCTCCGATAATGCAGCTTCGATCGGAGGCCGGACGCTGAGCCATGCCCCAGCGTCTTTGGGATTTAAATAAAACTTCAACTCCGAGAATGTAGCTTCGATCGGAGGCCCGACGCGGAGCCAAGCTCCAGCGTCTTTGGGACTTAATTAAAACGTCAACTCCGAGAATGCAGCTTCGATCGGAGGCCCGATGTGGAGCGATGCTCGAGCGTCTTTGGGACTTCGATAAAACATCATCTCCGAGAATGCAGCTTCGATCGGAGGCCCGACGTGAAGCCAAGCTCCAGCGTCTTTGGGACTTAGATAAAACTTCATCTCCGAGAATGCAGCTTCGATCGGAGGTCCAACGCGGAGCCAAGCTCCAACGTCTTTGGGACTTAGATAAAATTTCATCTCTGAGAATGCAGCTTCGATAGGAGGCCCGACGTGGAGCTAAGCTCCAGCGTCTTTGGGACTTAATTAAAACTTCAACTCCGAGAATGCAGCTTCGATCATAGGCCCAACGCGGAGCTAAGCTCCAGCGTCTTTGGGACATAGAAAAAACTTCATCTCCGAGAATGCAACTTCGATCGAAGGCCCGACGCAGACCCAAGCTCTAGCGACTTTGGGACTTAGATAAAACTTCAACTTCTAAAATGCAGCTTCGATCGGAGGCCCGACGCGGAGCCAATGTCTAGCGTCTTTGGGACATAGATAAAACTTCATCTTCGAGAATGCAGCTTCGATCGGAGGCCCGACGTTGAGCCAAACTCCAGCGTCTTTGGTACTTAGATAAAACTTCATCTCCGAGAATGCAGCTTCGATCGGAGGCCCGATGTGGAGCGAAGCTCGAGCGTCTTTGGGACTTCGATAAAACATCATCTCCGAGAATGCAGCTTCGATCGGAGGTCCGACGCGAAGCCAAGCTCCAGCGTCTTTGGGACTTAGATAAAACTTCATCTCCAAGAATGCAGCTTCGATTGGAGGTCCAACGCGGAGCCAAGCTCCAGCGTCTTTGGGACTTAGATAAAACTTTATCTCCAAGAATGCAGCTTCGATCGGAGGTTCAACGCGCAGCCATGCTCCAGCGTCTTTAGGACTTAGATAAAACTTCATCTCCGAGAATGCAGCTTCGATAGGAGGCCCGACGTGGAGCCAAGCTCCAGCGTCTTTGGGATTTAAATAAAACTTCAACTCCGAGAATGTAGCTTCGATCGGAGGCCCGACGCGGAGCCAAGCTCTAGCGTCTTTGGGACTTAGATAAAACTTCATCTTCGAGAATGCAGCTTCGATCGAAGGCCCGACGCGAAGCCAAGCTCCAGCGTCTTTGGGACTTAGATAAAACTTCATCTCCGAGAATGCAGCTTCGATCGGAGGTTCAACGCGGAGCCAAGCTCCAGCATCTTTGGGACTTAGATAAAACTTCATCTCCGAGAACCCAGCTTCGATAGGAGGCCCGATGTGGAGCCAAGCTCCAACGTCTTTGGGACTTAATTAAAACTTCAACTCCGAGAATGCAACTTCGATCAGAGGCCCAACGCGGAGCCAAGCTCCAGCGTCTTTGGGACTTTGAAAAAACTTCATCTCCGAGAATGCAACTTCGATCGAAGGCTCGATGCGGAGCCAAGCTCTAGCGTCTTTGGGACTTAGATAAAACTTCAACTCCTAAAATGCAGCTTCGACCGGAGGCCAGATGCGGAGCCAAGGTCTAGCGTCTTTGGGACATAGATAAAACTTCATCTCCGAGAATGCAGCTTCGATCGGAGGCCCGGCGTTGAGCCAAACTCCAGCGTCTTTGGTACTTAGATAAAACTTCATCTCCGAGAATGCAGCTTCGATCGGAGGTTCAACGCGGAGCCAAGCTCCAGCGTCTTTGGGACTTAGATAAAACTTCATCTCCGAGAATGCAGCTTCGATCAGAGGCCCAACGCGGAGCCAAGCTCCAGCGTCTTTGGGACTTTGAAAAAACTTCATCTCCGAGAATGCAACTTCGATCGAAGGCCCGATGCGGAGCCAAGCTCTAGCGTCTTTGGGACATAGATAAAACTTCAACTCCTAAAATGCAGCTTCGACCGGAGGCCCGATGCGGAGCCAAGGTCTAGCGTCTTTGGGACATAGATAAAACTTCATCTTCGAGAATGCAGCTTCGATCGGAGGCTTGGCGTTGAGCCAAACTCCAGCGTCTTTGGTACTTAGATAAAACTTCATCTCCGAGAATGCAGCTTCGATCGGAGGCCCCACGCGGAGCCAATCTCCAGCGTCTTTGGGACTTAGATAAAACTTCATCTTCGAGAATGCAACTTCGATCGGAGGCCCGACGCGGAGCCAAACTCCAACTCCTTTGGAACTTAGATAAAACTTCCACTCCGAGAATGCATCTTTGATCAGAGGCACGACACGGAGCCAAGCTCCAGTGTCTTTGGGACTTAGATAAAACTTCATCTCCGAGAATGCAACTTCGATAGGAGGCCCGACGTGGAGCCAAGCTCCAGCGTCTTTGGGACTTAATTAAAACTTCAACTCCGAGAATGCAGCTTCGATCATAGGCCCAACGCGGAGCCAAGCTCCAGCGTCTTTGGGACTTAGAAAAAACATCATCTCCGAGAATGCAACTTCGATCGAAGGCCCGATGCGGAGCCAAGCCCCAGCGTCTTTGGGATTTAAAATAAAACTTCAACTCCGAGAATGTACCTTCGATCGGAGGCCCGACGCGGAGCCAAGCTCCAGCGTCTTTGGGACTTAATTAAAACTTCAACTCCGAGAATGCAGCTTCGATCGGAGGCCCGATGTGGAGCGAAGCTCGAGCGTCTTTGATACTTCGATAAAACATCATCTCCGAGAATGCAGCTTCGATCGGAGGCCCGACGCGAAGCCAAGCTCCAGCGTCTTTCGGACTTAGATAAAACTTCATCTCCGAGAATGCAGCTTCGATCGGAGGTTCAACGCGGAGCCAAGCTCCAGCATCTTTGGGACTTAGATAAAACTTCATCTCCGAGAACGCAGCTTCGATAGGAGGCCCGACGTGGAGCCAAGCTCCAACGTCTTTGGGACTTAATTAAAACTTCAACTCCGAGAATGCAGCTTCGATCAGAGGCCCAACGCGGAGCCAAGCTCCAGCGTCTTTGGGACTTTGATAAAACTTCATCTCCGAGAATGCAACTTCGATCGAAGGCCCGATGCGGAGCCAAGGTCTAGCGTCTTTGGGACTTAGATAAAACTTCAAGTCCTAAAATGCAGCTTCGATCGGAGGCCCGATGCGGAGCCAAGGTCTAGCGTCTTTGGGACATAGATAAAACTTCATCTTCGAGAATGCAGCTTCGATCGGAGGCCCGACGTTGAACCAAACTCCAGCGTCTTTGGTACTTAGATAAAACATCATCTCCGAGAACGCAGCTTCGATCGGAGGCCCTACGCGGAGCCAATCTCCAGCGTCTTTGGGACTTAGATAAAACTTCATCTTCGAGAATGCAACTTCGATCGGAGGCTCGACGCAGAGCCAAACTCCAACTCCTTTGGAACTTAGATAAAACTTCCACTCCGAGAATGCATCTTTGATCAGAGGCCCGACACGGAGCCAAGCTCCAGTGTCTTTGGGACTTAGATAAAACTTCATCTCCGAGAATGCAGCTTCGATAGGAGGCCCGACGTGGAGCCAAGCTCCAGCGTCTTTGGGACTTAATTAAAACATCAACTCCGAGAATGCAGCTTCGATCATAGGCCCAACGCGGAGCCAAGCTCCAGCGTCTTTGGGACATAGATAAAACTTCATCTCCAAGAATGTAGCTTCGATCGGAGGTCCGACGCGGAGCCAAGCTCTAGCATCATTGGGACTTAGATAAAACTTCAACTCCTAAAATGCAGCTTCGATCGAAGGCCCGACGCGGAGCCAAGCTCTAGCGTCTTTGGGACTTAGATAAAACTTCATCTCCGAGAATGCAGCTTCGATCAGAGGCCCGACGTTGAGCAAAACTCCAGCGTCTTTGGTACTTAGATAAAACTACATCTACGAGAATGCAGCTTCGATCGGAGGCCCGACGCGGAGCCAATCTCCATCGTCTTTGGGACTTAGATAAAACTTCATCTCTGAGAATGCAGCTTCGATCGGAGGTCTAACGCGGAGCCAAGCTCCAGCGTCTTTGGGACTTAGATAAAACTTTATCTCCGAGAATGCAGCTTCGATCGGAGGCCCAACGCGGAGCCAAGCTCCAGCGTCTTTGGGACTTTGAAAAAACTTCATCTCCGAGAATGCAACTTCGATCGAAGGCTCGATGCGGAGCCAAGCTCTAGCGTCTTTGGGACTTAGATAAAACTTCAACTCCTAAAATGCAGCTTCGACCGGAGGCCAGATGCGGAGCCAAGGTCTAGCGTCTTTGGGACATAGATAAAACTTCATCTCCGAGAATGCAGCTTCGATCGGAGGCCCGGCGTTGAGCCAAACTCCAGCGTCTTTGGTACTTAGATAAAACTTCATCTCCGAGAATGCAGCTTCGATCGGAGGCCCCACGCGGAGCCAATCTCTAGCGTCTTTGGGACTTAGATAAAACTTCATCTTCGAGAATGCAACTTCGATCGGAGGCCCGACGCGGAGCCAAACTCCAACTCCTTTGGAACTTAGATAATACTTCCACTCCGAGAATGCATCTTTGATCAGAGGCCCGACACGGAGCCAAGCTCCAGTGTCTTTGGGACTTAGATAAAACTTCATCTCCGAGAATGCAGCTTCGATAGGAGGCCCGACGTGGAGCCAAGCTCCAGCGTCTTTGGGACTTAATTAAAACTTCAACTCCGAGAATGCAGCTTCGATCATAGGCCCAACGCGGAGCCAAGCTCCAGCGTCTTTGGGACTTAGAAAAAACTTCATCTCCGAGAATGCAACTTCGATCGAAGGCCCGATGCGGAGCCAAGCCCCAGCGTCTTTGGGATTTAAATAAAACTTCAACTCCGAGAATGTAGCTTCGATCGGAGGCCCGACGCGGAGCCAAGCTCTAGCGTCTTTGGGACTTAGATAAAACTTCATCTTCGAGAATGCAGCTTCGATCGAAGGCCCGACGCGAAGCCAAGCTCCAGCGTCTTTGGGACTTAGATAAAACTTCATCTCCGAGAATGCAGCTTCGATCGGAGGTTCAACGCGGAGCCAAGCTCCAGCGTCTTTGGGACTTAGATAAAACTTCATCTCCGAGAATGCAGCTTCGATCAGAGGCCCAACGCGGAGCCAAGCTCCAGCGTCTTTGGGACTTTGAAAAAACTTCATCTCCGAGAATGCAACTTCGATCGAAGGCCCGATGCGGAGCCAAGCTCTAGCGTCTTTGGGACATAGATAAAACTTCAACTCCTAAAATGCAGCTTCGACCGGAGGCCCGATGCGGAGCCAAGGTCTAGCGTCTTTGGGACATAGATAAAACTTCATCTTCGAGAATGCAGCTTCGATCGGAGGCTTGGCGTTGAGCCAAACTCCAGCGTCTTTGGTACTTAGATAAAACTTCATCTCCGAGAATGCAGCTTCGATCGGAGGCCCCACGCGGAGCCAATCTCCAGCGTCTTTGGGACTTAGATAAAACTTCATCTTCGAGAATGCAACTTCGATCGGAGGCCCGACGCGGAGCCAAACTCCAACTCCTTTGGAACTTAGATAAAACTTCCACTCCGAGAATGCATCTTTGATCAGAGGCACGACACGGAGCCAAGCTCCAGTGTCTTTGGGACTTAGATAAAACTTCATCTCCGAGAATGCAACTTCGATAGGAGGCCCGACGTGGAGCCAAGCTCCAGCGTCTTTGGGACTTAATTAAAACTTCAACTCCGAGAATGCAGCTTCGATCATAGGCCCAACGCGGAGCCAAGCTCCAGCGTCTTTGGGACTTAGAAAAAACATCATCTCCGAGAATGCAACTTCGATCGAAGGCCCGATGCGGAGCCAAGCCCCAGCGTCTTTGGGATTTAAAATAAAACTTCAACTCCGAGAATGTACCTTCGATCGGAGGCCCGACGCGGAGCCAAGCTCCAGCGTCTTTGGGACTTAATTAAAACTTCAACTCCGAGAATGCAGCTTCGATCGGAGGCCCGATGTGGAGCGAAGCTCGAGCGTCTTTGATACTTCGATAAAACATCATCTCCGAGAATGCAGCTTCGATCGGAGGCCCGACGCGAAGCCAAGCTCCAGCGTCTTTCGGACTTAGATAAAACTTCATCTCCGAGAATGCAGCTTCGATCGGAGGTTCAACGCGGAGCCAAGCTCCAGCATCTTTGGGACTTAGATAAAACTTCATCTCCGAGAACGCAGCTTCGATAGGAGGCCCGACGTGGAGCCAAGCTCCAACGTCTTTGGGACTTAATTAAAACTTCAACTCCGAGAATGCAGCTTCGATCAGAGGCCCAACGCGGAGCCAAGCTCCAGCGTCTTTGGGACTTTGATAAAACTTCATCTCCGAGAATGCAACTTCGATCGAAGGCCCGATGCGGAGCCAAGGTCTAGCGTCTTTGGGACTTAGATAAAACTTCAAGTCCTAAAATGCAGCTTCGATCGGAGGCCCGATGCGGAGCCAAGGTCTAGCGTCTTTGGGACATAGATAAAACTTCATCTTCGAGAATGCAGCTTCGATCGGAGGCCCGACGTTGAACCAAACTCCAGCGTCTTTGGTACTTAGATAAAACATCATCTCCGAGAACGCAGCTTCGATCGGAGGCCCTACGCGGAGCCAATCTCCAGCGTCTTTGGGACTTAGATAAAACTTCATCTTCGAGAATGCAACTTCGATCGGAGGCTCGACGCAGAGCCAAACTCCAACTCCTTTGGAACTTAGATAAAACTTCCACTCCGAGAATGCATCTTTGATCAGAGGCCCGACACGGAGCCAAGCTCCAGTGTCTTTGGGACTTAGATAAAACTTCATCTCCGAGAATGCAGCTTCGATAGGAGGCCCGACGTGGAGCCAAGCTCCAGCGTCTTTGGGACTTAATTAAAACATCAACTCCGAGAATGCAGCTTCGATCATAGGCCCAACGCGGAGCCAAGCTCCAGCGTCTTTGGGACATAGATAAAACTTCATCTCCAAGAATGTAGCTTCGATCGGAGGTCCGACGCGGAGCCAAGCTCTAGCATCATTGGGACTTAGATAAAACTTCAACTCCTAAAATGCAGCTTCGATCGAAGGCCCGACGCGGAGCCAAGCTCTAGCGTCTTTGGGACTTAGATAAAACTTCATCTCCGAGAATGCAGCTTCGATCAGAGGCCCGACGTTGAGCAAAACTCCAGCGTCTTTGGTACTTAGATAAAACTACATCTACGAGAATGCAGCTTCGATCGGAGGCCCGACGCGGAGCCAATCTCCATCGTCTTTGGGACTTAGATAAAACTTCATCTCTGAGAATGCAGCTTCGATCGGAGGTCTAACGCGGAGCCAAGCTCCAGCGTCTTTGGGACTTAGATAAAACTTTATCTCCGAGAATGCAGCTTCGATCGGAGGCCCAACGCGGAGCCAAGCTCCAGCGTCTTTGGGACTTTGAAAAAACTTCATCTCCGAGAATGCAACTTCGATCGAAGGCTCGATGCGGAGCCAAGCTCTAGCGTCTTTGGGACTTAGATAAAACTTCAACTCCTAAAATGCAGCTTCGACCGGAGGCCAGATGCGGAGCCAAGGTCTAGCGTCTTTGGGACATAGATAAAACTTCATCTCCGAGAATGCAGCTTCGATCGGAGGCCCGGCGTTGAGCCAAACTCCAGCGTCTTTGGTACTTAGATAAAACTTCATCTCCGAGAATGCAGCTTCGATCGGAGGCCCCACGCGGAGCCAATCTCTAGCGTCTTTGGGACTTAGATAAAACTTCATCTTCGAGAATGCAACTTTGATCGGAGGCCCGACGCGGAGCCAAACTCCAACTCCTTTGGAACTTAGATAATACTTCCACTCCGAGAATGCATCTTTGATCAGAGGCCCGACACGGAGCCAAGCTCCAGTGTCTTTGGGACTTAGATAAAACTTCATCTCCGAGAATGCAGCTTCGATAGGAGGCCCGACGTGGAGCCAAGCTCCAGCGTCTTTGGGACTTAATTAAAACTTCAACTCCGAGAATGCAGCTTCGATCATAGGCCCAACGCGGAGCCAAGCTCCAGCGTCTTTGGGACTTAGAAAAAACTTCATCTCCGAGAATGCAACTTCGATCGAAGGCCCGATGCGGAGCCAAGCCCCAGCGTCTTTGGGATTTAAATAAAACTTCAACTCCGAGAATGTAGCTTCGATCGGAGGCCCGACGCGGAGCCAAGCTCTAGCGTCTTTGGGACTTAGATAAAACTTCATCTTCGAGAATGCAGCTTCGATCGAAGGCCCGACGCGAAGCCAAGCTCCAGCGTCTTTGGGACTTAGATAAAACTTCATCTCCGAGAATGCAGCTTCGATCGGAGGTTCAACGCGGAGCCAAGCTCCAGCGTCTTTGGGACTTAGATAAAACTTCATCTCCGAGAATGCAGCTTCGATCAGAGGCCCAACGCGGAGCCAAGCTCCAGCGTCTTTGGGACTTTGAAAAAACTTCATCTCCGAGAATGCAACTTCGATCGAAGGCCCGATGCGGAGCCAAGCTCTAGCGTCTTTGGGACATAGATAAAACTTCAACTCCTAAAATGCAGCTTCGACCGGAGGCCCGATGCGGAGCCAAGGTCTAGCGTCTTTGGGACATAGATAAAACTTCATCTTCGAGAATGCAGCTTCGATCGGAGGCTTGGCGTTGAGCCAAACTCCAGCGTCTTTGGTACTTAGATAAAACTTCATCTCCGAGAATGCAGCTTCGATCGGAGGCCCCACGCGGAGCCAATCTCCAGCGTCTTTGGGACTTAGATAAAACTTCATCTTCGAGAATGCAACTTCGATCGGAGGCCCGACGCGGAGCCAAACTCCAACTCCTTTGGAACTTAGATAAAACTTCCACTCCGAGAATGCATCTTTGATCAGAGGCACGACACGGAGCCAAGCTCCAGTGTCTTTGGGACTTAGATAAAACTTCATCTCCGAGAATGCAACTTCGATAGGAGGCCCGACGTGGAGCCAAGCTCCAGCGTCTTTGGGACTTAATTAAAACTTCAACTCCGAGAATGCAGCTTCGATCATAGGCCCAACGCGGAGCCAAGCTCCAGCGTCTTTGGGACTTAGAAAAAACATCATCTCCGAGAATGCAACTTCGATCGAAGGCCCGATGCGGAGCCAAGCCCCAGCGTCTTTGGGATTTAAAATAAAACTTCAACTCCGAGAATGTACCTTCGATCGGAGGCCCGACGCGGAGCCAAGCTCCAGCGTCTTTGGGACTTAATTAAAACTTCAACTCCGAGAATGCAGCTTCGATCGGAGGCCCGATGTGGAGCGAAGCTCGAGCGTCTTTGATACTTCGATAAAACATCATCTCCGAGAATGCAGCTTCGATCGGAGGCCCGACGCGAAGCCAAGCTCCAGCGTCTTTCGGACTTAGATAAAACTTCATCTCCGAGAATGCAGCTTCGATCGGAGGTTCAACGCGGAGCCAAGCTCCAGCATCTTTGGGACTTAGATAAAACTTCATCTCCGAGAACGCAGCTTCGATAGGAGGCCCGACGTGGAGCCAAGCTCCAACGTCTTTGGGACTTAATTAAAACTTCAACTCCGAGAATGCAGCTTCGATCAGAGGCCCAACGCGGAGCCAAGCTCCAGCGTCTTTGGGACTTTGATAAAACTTCATCTCCGAGAATGCAACTTCGATCGAAGGCCCGATGCGGAGCCAAGGTCTAGCGTCTTTGGGACTTAGATAAAACTTCAAGTCCTAAAATGCAGCTTCGATCGGAGGCCCGATGCGGAGCCAAGGTCTAGCGTCTTTGGGACATAGATAAAACTTCATCTTCGAGAATGCAGCTTCGATCGGAGGCCCGACGTTGAACCAAACTCCAGCGTCTTTGGTACTTAGATAAAACATCATCTCCGAGAACGCAGCTTCGATCGGAGGCCCTACGCGGAGCCAATCTCCAGCGTCTTTGGGACTTAGATAAAACTTCATCTTCGAGAATGCAACTTCGATCGGAGGCTCGACGCAGAGCCAAACTCCAACTCCTTTGGAACTTAGATAAAACTTCCACTCCGAGAATGCATCTTTGATCAGAGGCCCGACACGGAGCCAAGCTCCAGTGTCTTTGGGACTTAGATAAAACTTCATCTCCGAGAATGCAGCTTCGATAGGAGGCCCGACGTGGAGCCAAGCTCCAGCGTCTTTGGGACTTAATTAAAACATCAACTCCGAGAATGCAGCTTCGATCATAGGCCCAACGCGGAGCCAAGCTCCAGCGTCTTTGGGACATAGATAAAACTTCATCTCCAAGAATGTAGCTTCGATCGGAGGTCCGACGCGGAGCCAAGCTCTAGCATCATTGGGACTTAGATAAAACTTCAACTCCTAAAATGCAGCTTCGATCGAAGGCCCGACGCGGAGCCAAGCTCTAGCGTCTTTGGGACTTAGATAAAACTTCATCTCCGAGAATGCAGCTTCGATCAGAGGCCCGACGTTGAGCAAAACTCCAGCGTCTTTGGTACTTAGATAAAACTACATCTACGAGAATGCAGCTTCGATCGGAGGCCCGACGCGGAGCCAATCTCCATCGTCTTTGGGACTTAGATAAAACTTCATCTCTGAGAATGCAGCTTCGATCGGAGGTCTAACGCGGAGCCAAGCTCCAGCGTCTTTGGGACTTAGATAAAACTTTATCTCCGAGAATGCAGCTTCGATCGGAGGCCCAACGCGGAGCCAAGCTCCAGCGTCTTTGGGACTTTGAAAAAACTTCATCTCCGAGAATGCAACTTCGATCGAAGGCTCGATGCGGAGCCAAGCTCTAGCGTCTTTGGGACTTAGATAAAACTTCAACTCCTAAAATGCAGCTTCGACCGGAGGCCAGATGCGGAGCCAAGGTCTAGCGTCTTTGGGACATAGATAAAACTTCATCTCCGAGAATGCAGCTTCGATCGGAGGCCCGGCGTTGAGCCAAACTCCAGCGTCTTTGGTACTTAGATAAAACTTCATCTCCGAGAATGCAGCTTCGATCGGAGGCCCCACGCGGAGCCAATCTCTAGCGTCTTTGGGACTTAGATAAAACTTCATCTTCGAGAATGCAACTTTGATCGGAGGCCCGACGCGGAGCCAAACTCCAACTCCTTTGGAACTTAGATAATACTTCCACTCCGAGAATGCATCTTTGATCAGAGGCCCGACACGGAGCCAAGCTCCAGTGTCTTTGGGACTTAGATAAAACTTCATCTCCGAGAATGCAGCTTCGATAGGAGGCCCGACGTGGAGCCAAGCTCCAGCGTCTTTGGGACTTAATTAAAACTTCAACTCCGAGAATGCAGCTTCGATCATAGGCCCAACGCGGAGCCAAGCTCCAGCGTCTTTGGGACTTAGAAAAAACTTCATCTCCGAGAATGCAACTTCGATCGAAGGCCCGATGCGGAGCCAAGCCCCAGCGTCTTTGGGATTTAAATAAAACTTCAACTCCGAGAATGTAGCTTCAATCGGAGGCCCGACGCGGAGCCAAGCTCTAGCGTCTTTGGGACTTAGATAAAACTTCATCTTCGAGAATGCAGCTTCGATCGAAGGCCCGACGCGAAGCCAAGCTCCAGCGTCTTTGGGACTTAGATAAAACTTCATCTCCGAGAATGCAGCTTCGATCGGAGGTTCAACGCGGAGCCAAGCTCCAGCGTCTTTGGGACTTAGATAAAACTTCATCTCCGAGAATGCAGCTTCGATCAGAGGCCCAACGCGGAGCCAAGCTCCAGCGTCTTTGGGACTTTGAAAAAACTTCATCTCCGAGAATGCAACTTCGATCGAAGGCCCGATGCGGAGCCAAGCTCTAGCGTCTTTGGGACATAGATAAAACTTCAACTCCTAAAATGCAGCTTCGACCGGAGGCCCGATGCGGAGCCAAGGTCTAGCGTCTTTGGGACATAGATAAAACTTTATCTTCGAGAATGTACCTTCGATCGGAGGCCCGACGCGGAGCCAAGCTCCAGCGTCTTTGGGACTTAATTAAAACTTCAACTCCGAGAATGCAGCTTCGATCGGAGGCCCGATGTGGAGCGAAGCTCGAGCGTCTTTGATACTTCGATAAAACATCATCTCCGAGAATGCAGCTTCGATCGGAGGCCCGACGCGAAGCCAAGCTCCAGCGTCTTTCGGACTTAGATAAAACTTCATCTCCGAGAATGCAGCTTCGATCGGAGGTTCAACGCGGAGCCAAGCTCCAGCATCTTTGGGACTTAGATAAAACTTCATCTTCGAGAACGCAGCTTCGATAGGAGGCCCGACGTGGAGCCAAGCTCCAACGTCTTTGGGACTTAATTAAAACTTCAACTCCGAGAATGCAGCTTCGATCAGAGGCCCAACGCGGAGCCAAGCTCCAGCGTCTTTGGGACTTTGATAAAACTTCATCTCCGAGAATGCAACTTCGATCGAAGGCCCGATGCGGAGCCAAGGTCTAGCGTCTTTGGGACTTAGATAAAACTTCAAGTCCTAAAATGCAGCTTCGATCGGAGGCCCGATGCGGAGCCAAGGTCTAGCGTCTTTGGGACATAGATAAAACTTCATCTTCGAGAATGCAGCTTCGATCGGAGGCCCGGCGTTGAACCAAACTCCAGCGTCTTTGGTACTTAGATAAAACATCATCTCCGAGAATGCAGCTTCGATCGGAGGCCCTACGCGGAGCCAATCTCCAGCGTCTTTGGGACTTAGATAAAACTTCATCTTCGAGAATGCAACTTCGATCGGAGGCTCGACGCAGAGCCAAACTCCAACTCCTTTGGAACTTAGATAAAACTTCCACTCCGAGAATGCATCTTTGATCAGAGGCCCGACACGGAGCCAAGCTCCAGTGTCTTTGGGACTTAGATAAAACTTCATCTCCGAGAATGCAGCTTCGATAGGAGGCCCGACGTGGAGCCAAGCTCCAGCGTCTTTGGGACTTAATTAAAACATCAACTCCGAGAATGCAGCTTCGATCATAGGCCCAACGCGGAGCCAAGCTCCAGCGTCTTTGGGACATAGATAAAACTTCATCTCCAAGAATGTAGCTTCGATCGGAGGTCCGACGCGGAGCCAAGCTCTAGCATCATTGGGACTTAGATAAAACTTCAACTCCTAAAATGCAGCTTCGATCGAAGGCCCGACGCGGAGCCAAGCTCTAGCGTCTTTGGGACTTAGATAAAACTTCATCTCCGAGAATGCAGCTTCGATCAGAGGCCCGACGTTGAGAAAAACTCCAGCGTCTTTGGTACTTAGATAAAACTACATCTACGAGAATGCAGCTTCGATCGGAGGCCCGACGCGGAGCCAATCTCCATCGTCTTTGGGACTTAGATAAAACTTCATCTCTGAGAATGCAGCTTCGATCGGAGGTCTAACGCGGAGCCAAGCTCCAGCGTCTTTGGGACTTAGATAAAACTTTATCTCCGAGAATGCAGCTTCGATCGGAGGCCCAACGCGGAGCCAAGCTCCAGCGTCTTTGGGACTTTGAAAAAACTTCATCTCCGAGAATGCAACTTCGATCGAAGGCTCGATGCGGAGCCAAGCTCTAGCGTCTTTGGGACTTAGATAAAACTTCAACTCCTAAAATGCAGCTTCGACCGGAGGCCAGATGCGGAGCCAAGGTCTAGCGTCTTTGGGACATAGATAAAACTTCATCTCCGAGAATGCAGCTTCGATCGGAGGCCCGGCGTTGAGCCAAACTCCAGCGTCTTTGGTACTTAGATAAAACTTCATCTCCGAGAATGCAGCTTCGATAGGAGGCCCGACGTGGAGCCAAGCTCCAGCGTCTTTGGGACTTAATTAAAACTTCAACTCCGAGAATGCAGCTTCGATCATAGGCCCAACGCGGAGCCAAGCTCCAGCGTCTTTGGGACTTAGAAAAAACTTCATCTCCGAGAATGCAACTTCGATCGAAGGCCCGATGCGGAGCCAAGCCCCAGCGTCTTTGGGATTTAAATAAAACTTCAACTCCGAGAATGTAGCTTCGATCAGAGGCCCGACGCGGAGCCAAGCTCTAGCGTCTTTGGGACTTAGATAAAACTTCATCTTCGAGAATGCAGCTTCGATCGAAGGCCCGACGCGAAGCCAAGCTCCAGCGTCTTTGGGACTTAGATAAAACTTCATCTCCGAGAATGCAGCTTCGATCGGAGGTTCAACGCGGAGCCAAGCTCCAGCGTCTTTGGGACTTAGATAAAACTTCATCTCCGAGAATGCAGCTTCGATCAGAGGCCCAACGCGGAGCCAAGCTCCAGCGTCTTTGGGACTTTGAAAAAACTTCATCTCCGAGAATGCAACTTCGATCGAAGGCCCGATGCGGAGCCAAGCTCTAGCGTCTTTGGGACATAGATAAAACTTCAACTCCTAAAATGCAGCTTCGACCGGAGGCCCGATGCGGAGCCAAGGTCTAGCGTCTTTGGGACATAGATAAAACTTTATCTTCGAGAATGCAGCTTCGATCGGAGGCTTGGCGTTGAGCCAAACTCCAGCGTCTTTGGTACTTGGATAAAACTTCATCTCCGAGAATGCAGCTTCGATCGGAGGCCCCACGCGGAGCCAATCTCCAGCGTCTTTGGGACTTAGATAAAACTTCATCTTCGAGAATGCAACTTCGATCGGAGGCCCGACGCGGAGCCAAACTCCAACTCCTTTGGAACTTAGATAAAACTTCCACTCCGAGAATGCATCTTTGATCAGAGGCACGACACGGAATCAAGCTCCAGTGTCTTTGGGACTTAGATAAAACTTCATCTCCGAGAATGCAACTTCGATAGGAGGCCCGACGTGGAGCCAAGCTCCAGCGTCTTTGGGACTTAATTAAAACTTCAACTCCGAGAATGCAGCTTCGATCATAGGCCCAACGCGGAGCCAAGCTCCAGCGTCTTTGGGACTTAGAAAAAACATCATCTCCGAGAATGCAACTTCGATCGAAGGCCCGATGCGGAGCCAAGCCCCAGCGTCTTTGGGATTTAAAATAAAACTTCAACTCCGAGAATGTACCTTCGATCGGAGGCCCGACGCGGAGCCAAGCTCCAGCGTCTTTGGGACTTAATTAAAACTTCAACTCCGAGAATGCAGCTTCGATCGGAGGCCCGATGTGGAGCGAAGCTCGAGCGTCTTTGATACTTCGATAAAACATCATCTCCGAGAATGCAGCTTCGATCGGAGGCCCGACGCGAAGCCAAGCTCCAGCGTCTTTCGGACTTAGATAAAACTTCATCTCCGAGAATGCAGCTTCGATCGGAGGTTCAACGCGGAGCCAAGCTCAAGCATCTTTGGGACTTAGATAAAACTTCATCTCCGAGAACGCAGCTTCGATAGGAGGCCCGACGTGGAGCCAAGCTCCAACGTCTTTGATACTTCGATAAAACATCATCTCCGAGAATGCAGCTTCGATCGGAGGCCCGACGCGAAGCCAAGCTCTAGCGTCTTTGGGACTTAGATAAAACTTCATCTTCGAGAATGCAGCTTCGATCGAAGGCCCGACGCGAAGCCAAGCTCCAGCGTCTTTGGGACTTAGATAAAACTTCATCTCCGAGAATGCATCTTCGATCGGAGGTTCAACGCGGAGCCAAGCTCCAGCGTCTTTGGGACTTAGATAAAACTTCATCTCCGAGAATGCAGCTTCGATCAGAGGCCCAACGCGGAGCCAAGCTCCAGCGTCTTTGGGACTTTGAAAAAACTTCATCTCCGAGAATGCAACTTCGATCGAAGGCCCGATGCGGAGCCAAGCTCTAGCGTCTTTGGGACATAGATAAAACTTCAACTCCTAAAATGCAGCTTCGACCGGAGGCCCGATGCGGAGCCAAGGTCTAGCGTCTTTGGGACATAGATAAAACTTTATCTTCGAGAATGCAGCTTCGATCGGAGGCTTGGCGTTGAGCCAAACTCCAGCGTCTTTGGTACTTAGATAAAACTTCATCTCCGAGAATGCAGCTTCGATCGGAGGCCCCACGCGGAGCCAATCTCCAGCGTCTTTGGGACTTAGATAAAACTTCATCTTCGAGAATGCAACTTCGATCGGAGGCCCGACGCGGAGCCAAACTCCAACTCCTTTGGAACTTAGATAAAACTTCCACTCCGAGAATGCATCTTTGATCAGAGGCACGACACGGAATCAAGCTCCAGTGTCTTTGGGACTTAGATAAAACTTCATCTCCGAGAATGCAACTTCGATAGGAGGCCCGACGTGGAGCCAAGCTCCAGCGTCTTTGGGACTTAATTAAAACTTCAACTCCGAGAATGCAGCTTCGATCATAGGCCCAACGCGGAGCCAAGCTCCAGCGTCTTTGGGACTTAGAAAAAACATCATCTCCGAGAATGCAACTTCGATCGAAGGCCCGATGCGGAGCCAAGCCCCAGCGTCTTTGGGATTTAAAATAAAACTTCAACTCCGAGAATGTACCTTCGATCGGAGGCCCGACGCGGAGCCAAGCTCCAGCGTCTTTGGGACTTAATTAAAACTTCAACTCCGAGAATGCAGCTTCGATCGGAGGCCCGATGTGGAGCGAAGCTCGAGCGTCTTTGATACTTCGATAAAACATCATCTCCGAGAATGCAGCTTCGATCGGAGGCCCGACGCGAAGCCAAGCTCCAGCGTCTTTCGGACTTAGATAAAACCTAATCTCCGAGAATGCAGCTTCGATCGGAGGTTCAACGCGGAGCCAAGCTCAAGCATCTTTGGGACTTAGATAAAACTTCATCTCCGAGAACGCAGCTTCGATTGGAGGCCCGACGTGGAGCCAAGCTCCAACGTCTTTGGGACTTAATTAAAACTTCAACTCCGAGAATGCAGCTTCGATCAGAGGCCCAACGCGGAGCCAAGCTCCAGCGTCTTTGGGACTTTGATAAAACTTCATCTCCGAGAATGCAACTTCGATCGAAGGCCCGATGCGGAGCCAAGGTCTAGCGTCTTTGGGACTTAGATAAAACTTCAAGTCCTAAAATGCAGCTTCGATCGGAGGCCCAATGCGGAGCCAAGGTCTAGCGTCTTTGGGACATAGATAAAACTTCATCTTCGAGAATGCAGCTTCGATCGGAGGCCCGGCGTTGAACCAAACTCCAGCGTCTTTGGTACTTAGATAAAACATCATCTCCGAGAATGCAGCTTCGATCGGAGGCCCTACGCGGAGCCAATCTCCAGCGTCTTTGGGACTTAGATAAAACTTCATCTTCGAGAATGCAACTTCGATCGGAGGCTCGACGCAGAGCCAAACTCCAACTCCTTTGGAACTTAGATAAAACTTCCACTCCGAGAATGCATCTTTGATCAGAGGCCCGACACGGAGCCAAGCTCCAGTGTCTTTGGGACTTAGATAAAACTTCATCTCCGAGAATGTAGCTTCGATCGGAGGTCCGACGCGGAGCCAAGCTCTAGCATCATTGGGACTTAGATAAAACTTCAACTCCTAAAATGCAGCTTCGATCGAAGGCCCGACGCGGAGCCAAGCTCTAGCGTCTTTGGGACTTAGATAAAACTTCATCTCCGAGAATGCAGCTTCGATCAGAGGCCCGACGTTGAGCAAAACTCCAGCGTCTTTGGTACTTAGATAAAACTACATCTACGAGAATGCAGCTTCGATCGGAGGCCCGACGCGGAGCCAATCTCCATCGTCTTTGGGACTTAGATAAAACTTCATCTCTGAGAATGCAGCTTCGATCGGAGGTCTAACGCGGAGCCAAGCTCCAGCGTCTTTGGGACTTAGATAAAACTTTATCTCCGAGAATGCAGCTTCGATCGGAGGCCGGACGCGGAGCCATGCCCCGGCGTATTTTGGATTTAAATAAAACTTCAACTCTGAGAATGTAGCTTCGATCGGAGGCCCGACGCGGAGCCAAGCTCCAGCGTCTTTGGGACTTAATTAAAACTGCAACTCCGAGAATGCAGCTTCGATCGGAGGCCCGATGTGGAGGGAAGCTCGAGCGTCTTTGGGATTTCGATAAAACATCATCTCCGAGAATGCAGCTTCGATCGGAGGCCCGACGCGAAGCCAAGCTCCAGCGTCTTTGGGACTTAGATAAAACTTCATCTCCGAGAATGCAGCTTCGATCGGAGGTCCAACACGGAGCCAAGCTCCAGCGTCTTTGGGACTTAGATAAAACTATATCTCCGATAATGCAGATTCGATCGGAGGCAGGACGCGGAGCCATGCCCCAGCGTATTTTGGATTTAAATAAAACTTCAACTCTGAGAATGTAGCTTCGATCTGAGGCCCGACGCGGAGCCAAGCTCCAGCGTCTTTGGGACTTAATTAAAACGTCAACTCCGAGAATGCAGCTTCGATCGGAGGCCTGATGTGGAGCGAAGCTCGAGCGTCTTTGGGACTTCGATAAAACATCATCTCTGAGAATGCAGCTTCGATCGGAGGCCCGACGCGAAGCCAAGCTCTAGCGTCTTTGGGACTTAGATAAAACTTCATCTCCGAGAATGCAGCTTCGATCGGAGGTCCAACGCGGAGCCAAGCTCCAGCGTCTTTGGGACTTAGATAAAACTTCATCTCCGAGAATGCAGCTTCGATAGGAGGCCCGACGTGGAGCCAAGCTCCAGCGTCTTTGGGACTTAATTAAAACATCAACTCCGAGAATGCAGCTTCGATCATAGGCCCAATGCGGAGCCAAGCTCCAGCGTCTTTGGGACTTAGAAAAAACTTCATCTCCGAGAATGCAACTTCGATCGCAGGCCCGACGCGGAGCCAAGCTCTAGCGTCTTTGGGACTTAGATAAAACTTCAACTCCTAAAATGCAGCTTCGATCGGAGGCCCGACGCGGAGCCAAGGTCTAGCGTCTTTGGGACATAGATAAAACTTCATCTTCGAGAATGCAGCTTCGATCGGAGGCCCGACGTTGAGCCAAACTGCAGCGTCTTTGGTACTTAGATAAAACTTCATCTCCGAGAATGCAGCTTCGATCGGAGGCCCCACGCGGAGCCAATCTCCAGTGTCTTTGGGACTTAGATAAAACTTCATCTTCGAGAATGCAACTTCGATCGGAGGCTCGACGCGGAGCCAAACTCCAACTCCTTTGGAACTTAGATAAAACTTCCACTCCGAGAATGCATCTTTGATCAGAGGCCCGACACGGAGCCAAGCTCCAGGGTCTTTGGGACTTAATTAAAACATCAACTCCGAGAATGCAGCTTCGATCATAGGCCCAACGCGGAGCCAAGCTCCAGCGTCTTTGGGACATAGATAAAACATCATCTCAAAGAATGTAGCTTCGATCGGAGGTCCGACGCGGAGCCAAGCTCTAGCATCATTGGGACATAGATAAAACTTCAACTCCTAAAATGCAGCTTCGATCGAAGGCCCGACGCGGAGCCAAGCTCTAGCGTCTTTGGGACTTAGATAAAACTTCATCTCCGAGAATGCAGCTTCGATCAGAGGCCCGACGTTGAGCAAAACTCCAGCGTCTTTGGTACTTAGATAAAAATACATCTACGAGAATGCAGCTTCGATCGGAGGCCCGACGCGGAGCTAATCTCCATCGTCTTTGGGACTTAGATAAAACTTCATCTCTGAGAATGCAGCTTCGATCGGAGGTCTAACACGGAGCCAAGCTCCAGTGTCTTTGGGACTTAGATAAAACTATATCTCCGATAATGCAGATTCGATCGGAGGCAGGACGCGGAGCCATGCCCCAGCGTATTTTGGATTTAAATAAAACTTCAACTCTGAGAATGTAGCTTCGATCGGAGGCCCGACGCGGAGCCAAGCTCCAGCGTCTTTGGGACTTAATTAAAACTTCAACTCCGAGAATGCAGCTTCGATCGGAGGCCCGATGTGGAGCGAAGCTCGAGCGTCTTTGGGACTTCGATAAAACATCATCTCCGAGAATGCAGCTTCGATCGGAGGCCCGACGCGAAGCCAAGCTCCAGCGTCTTTGGGACTTAGATAAAACATCATCTCCGAGAATGCAGCTTCGATCGGAGGTCCAACACGGAGCCAAGCTCCAGTGTCTTTGGGACTTAGATAAAACTATATCTCCGATAATGCAGATTCGATCGGAGGCAGGACGCGGAGCCATGCCCCAGCGTATTTTGGATTTAAATAAAACTTCAACTCTGAGAATGTAGCTTCGATCGGAGGCCCGACGCAGAGCCAAGCTCCAGCGTCTTTGGGACTTAATTAAAACTTCAACTCCGAGAATGCAGCTTCGATCGGAGGCCCGATGTGGAGCGAAGCTCGAGCGTCTTTGGGACTTCAATAAAACATCATCTCCGAGAATGCAGCTTCGATCGGAGGCCCGACGCGAAGCCAAGCTCCAGCGTCTTTGGGACTTAGATAAAACTTCATCTCCGAGAATGCAGCTTCGATCGGAGGTTCAACGCGGAGCCAAGCTCCAGCATCTTTGGGACTTAGATAAAACTTCATCTCCAAGAACGCAGCTTCGATAGGAGGCCCGACGTGGAGCCAAGCTCCAACGTCTTTGGGACTTAATTAAAACTTCAACTCCGAGAATGCAGCTTCGATCAAAGGCCCAACGCAGAGCCAAGCTCCAGCGTCTTTGGGACTTTGATAAAACATCATCTCCGAGAATGCAACTTCGATCGAAGGCCCGATGCGGAGCCAAGGTCTAGCGTCTTTGGGACTTAGATAAAACTTCAATTCCTAAAATGCAGCTTCGATCGGAGGCCCGATGCGGAGCCAAGGTCTAGCGTCTTTGGGACATAGATAAAACTTCATCTTCGAGAATGCAGCTTCGATCGGAGGCCCGGCGTTGAGCCAAACTCCAGCGTCTTTGGTACTTAGATAAAACATCATCTCCGAGAATGCAGCTTCGATCGGAGGCCCCACGCGGAGCCAATCTCCAGCGTCTTTGGGACTTAGATAAAACTTCATCTTCGAGAATGCAACTTCGATCGGAGGCTCGACGCGGAGCCAAACTCCAACTCCTTTGGAACTTAGATAAAACTTCCACTCCGAGAATGCATCTTTGATCAGAGGCCCGACACGGAGCCAAGCTCCAGTGTCTTTGGGACTTAGATAAAACTTCATCTCCGAGAATGCAGCTTCGATAGGAGGCCCGACGTGGAGCCAAGCTCCAGCGTCTTTGGGACTTAATTAAAACATCAACTCCGAGAATGCAGCTTCGATCATAGGCCCAACGCGGAGCCAAGCTCCAGCGTCTTTGGGACATAGATAAAATTTCATCTCCAAGAATGTAGCTTCGATCGGAGGTCCGACGCGGAGCCAAGCTCTAGCATCATTGGGACTTAGATAAAACTTCAACTCCTAAAATGCAGCTTCGATCGAAGGCCCGACGCGGAGCCAAGCTCTAGCGTCTTTGGGACTTAGATAAAACTTCATCTCCGAGAATGCAGCTTCGATCAGAGGCCCGACGTTGAGCAAAACTCCAGCGTCTTTGGTACTTAGATAAAACTACATCTACGAGAATGCAGCTTCGATCGGAGGCCCGACGCGGAGCCAATCTCCATCGTCTTTGGGACTTAGATAAAACTTCATCTCTGAGAATGCAGCTTCGATCGGAGGTCTAACGCGGAGCCAAGCTCCAGCGTCTTTGGGACTTAGATAAAACTTTATCTCCGAGAATGCAGCTTCGATCGGAGGCCGGACGCGGAGCCATGCCCCGGCGTATTTTGGACTTAATTAAAACTGCAACTCCGAGAATGTAGCTTCGATCGGAGGCCCGACATGGAGGGAAGCTCGAGCGTCTTTGGGATTTCGATAAAACATCATCTCCGAGAATGCAGCTTCGATCGGAGGTCCGACGCGAAGCCAAGCTCCAGCGTCTTTGGGACTTAGATAAAACTTCATCTCCGAGAATGCAGCTTCGATCGGAGGTCCAACACGGAGCCAAGCTCCAGCGTCTTTGGGACTTAGATAAAACTATATCTCCGATAATGCAGCTTCGATCGGAGGTCGGATGCGGAGCCATGCTCCAGCGTCTTTGGGACTTAATTAAAACTTCAACTCCGAGAATGCAGCTTCGATCGGAGGCCCGATGTGGAGCGAAGCTCGAGCGTCTTTGGCATTTCAATAAAACATCATCTCCGAGAATGCAGCTTCGATCGGAGGCCCGACGCGAAGCCAAGCTCCAGCGTCTTTGGGACTTAGATAAAACTTCATCTTCGAGAATGCAGCTTCGATCGGAGGTCCAACGCGGAGCCAAGCTCCAGCGTCTTTGGGACTTAGATAAAACTTCATCTCCGAGAATGCAGCTTCGATAGGAGGCCCGACGTGGAGCCAAGCTCCAACGTCTTTGGAACTTAATTAAAACTTCAACTCCGAGAATGCAGCTTCGATCATAGGCCCAACGCGGAGCCAAGCTCCAGCGTCTTTGGGACTTAGAAAAAACTTCATCTCCGAGAATGCAACTTCGATCGAAGGCCCGACGCGGAGCCAAGCTCTAGCGTCTTTGGGACTTAGATAAAACTTCAACTCCTAAAATGCAGCTTCGATCGGAGGCCCGACGCGGAGCCAAGGTCTAGCGTCTTTGGGACATAGATAAAACTTCATCTTCGAGAATGCAGCTTCGATCGGAGGCCCGACGTTGAGCCAAACTGCAGCGTCTTTGGTACTTAGATAAAACTTCATCTCCGAGAATGCAGCTTCAATCGGAGGCCCGATGTGGAGCGAAGCTCGAGCGTCTTTGGGACTTCGATAAAACATCATCTCCGAGAATGCAGCTTCGATCGGAGGCCCGACGCGAAGCCAAGTTATAGCGTCTTTGGGACTTCGATAAAACTTCATCTCCGAGAATGCAGCTTCGATCGGAGGTCCGACGCGGAGCCAAGCTCAAGCGTCTTTGGGACTTAGATAAAACTTTATCTCCGATAATGCAGCTTCGATCGGAGGCCGGAAGCGGAGCCATGCCCCAGCGTCTTTGGGATCTAAATAAAACTTCAACTCCGAGAATGTAGCTTCGATCGGAGACCCGACGCGGAGCCAAGCTCCAGCGTCTTTGGGACTTAATTAAAACGTCAACTCCGAGAATGCAGCTTCGATCGGAGGCTCGATGTGGAGCGAAGCTCGAGCGTCTTTGGGACTTCGATAAAACATCATCTCTGAGAATGCAGCTTCGATCGGAGGCCCGACGCGAAGCCAAGCTCTAGCGTCTTTGGGACTTAGATAAAACTTCATCTCCGAGAATGCAGCTTCGATCGGAGGTCCAACGCGGAGCCAAGCTCCAGCGTCTTTGGGACTTAGATAAAACTTCATCTCCGAGAATGCAGCTTCGATAGGAGGCCCGACGTGGAGCCAAGCTCCAGCGTCTTTGGGACTTAATTAAAACTTCAACTCCGAGAATGCAGCTTCGATCATAGGCCCAATGCGGAGCCAAGCTCCAGCGTCTTTGGGACTTAGAAAAAACTTCATCTCCGAGAATGCAACTTCGATCGCAGGCCCGACGCGGAGCCAAGCTCTAGCGTCTTTGGGACTTAGATAAAACTTCAACTCCTAAAATGCAGCTTCGATCGGAGGCCCGACGCGGAGCCAAGGTCTAGCGTCTTTGGGACATAGATAAAACTTCATCTTCGAGAATGCAGCTTCGATCGGAGGCCCGACGTTGAGCCAAACTGCAGCGTCTTTGGTACTTAGATAAAACTTCATCTCCGAGAATGCCGCTTCGATCGGAGGCCCGATGTGGAGCGAAGCTCGAGCGTCTTTGGGACTTCGATAAAACATCATCTCCGAGAATGCAGCTTCGATCGGAGGCCCGACGCGAAGCCAAGCTCCAGCGTCTTTGGGACTTCGATAAAACTTCATCTCCGAGAATGCAGCTTCGATCGGTGGTCCGACGCGGAGCCAAGCTCCAGCGTCTTTGGGACTTTGATAAAACTTTATCTCCGATAATGCAGCTTCGATCGGAGGCCGGAAGCGGAGCCATGCCCCTGCGTCTTTGGGATCTAAATAAAACTTCAACTCCGAGAATGTAGCTTCGATCGGAGACCCGACGCGGAGCCAAGCTCCAGCGTCTTTGGGACTTAATTAAAACGTCAACTCCGAGAATGCAGCTTCGATCGGAGGCTCGATGTGGAGCGAAGCTCGAGCGTCTTTGGGACTTCGATAAAACATCATCTCCGAGAATGCAGCTTCGATCGGAGGCCCGACGCGAAGCCAAGCTCCAGCGTCTTTGGGACTTAGATAAAACTTCATTTCCGAGAATGCAGCTTCGATCGGAGGTCCAACGCGGAGCCAAGCTCCAACGTCTTTGGGACATAGATAAAACTTTATCTCCGAGAATGCAGCTTCGATAGGAGGCCCGACGTGGAGCCAAGCTCCAGCGTCTTTGGGACTTAATTAAAACTTCAACTCCGAGAATGCAGCTTCGATCATAGGCCCAACGCGGAGCCAAGCTCCAGCGTCTTTGGGACTTAGAAAAAACTTCATCTCCGAGAATGCAACTTCGATCGCAGGCCCGACGCGGAGCCAAGCTCTAGCGTCTTTGGGACTTAGATAAAACTTCAACTCCTAAAATGCAGCTTCGATCGGAGGCCCGACGCGGAGCCAAGGTCTAGCGTCTTTGGGACATAGATAAAACTTCATCTTCGAGAATGCAGCTTCGATCGGAGGCCCGACGTTGAGCCAAACTGCAGCGTCTTTGGTACTTAGATAAAACTTCATCTCCGAGAATGCAGCTTCGATCGGAGGCCCGATGTGGAGCGAAGCTCGAGCGTCTTTGGGACTTCGATAAAACATCATCTCCGAGAATGCAGCTTCGATCGGAGGCCCGACGCGAAGCCAAGCTCCAGCGTCTTTGGGACTTAGATAAATCTTCATCTCCGAGAATGCAGCTTCGATCGGAGGTCCGACGCGGAGCCAAGCTCCAGCGTCTTTGGGACTTAGATAAAACTTTATCTCCGATAATGCAGCTTCGATCGGAGGCCGGAAGCGGAGCCATGCCCCAGCGTCTTTGGGATCTAAATAAAACTTCAACTCCGAGAATGTAGCTTCGATCGGAGGCCCGACGCGGAGCCAAGCTCCAGCGTCTTTGGGACTTAATTAAAACGTCAACTCCGAGAATGCAGCTTCGATCGGAGGCTCGATGTGGAGCGAAGCTCGAGCGTCTTTGGGACTTCGATAAAACATCATCTCTGAGAATGCAGCTTCGATCGGAGGCCCGACGCGAAGCCAAGCTCTAGCGTCTTTGGGACTTAGATAAAACTTCATCTCCGAGAATGCAGCTTCGATCGGAGGTCCAACGCGGAGCCAAGCTCCAGCGTCTTTGGGACTTAGATAAAACTTCATCTCCGAGAATGCAGCTTCGATAGGAGGCCCGACGTGGAGCCAAGCTCCAGCGTCTTTGGGACTTAATTAAAACTTCAACTCCGAGAATGCAGCTTCGATCATAGGCCCAACGCGGAGCCAAGCTCCAGCGTCTTTGGGACTTAGAAAAAACTTCATCTCCGAGAATGCAACTTCGATCGCAGGCCCGACGCGGAGCCAAGCTCTAGCGTCTTTGGGACTTAGATAAAACTTCAACTCCTAAAATGCAGCTTCGATCAGAGGCCCGACGCGGAGCCAAGGTCTAGCGTCTTTGGGACATAGATAAAACTTCATCTTCGAGAATGCAGCTTCGATCGGAGGCCCGACGTTGAGCCAAACTGCAGCGTCTTTGGTACTTAGATAAAACTTCATCTCCGAGAATGCAGCTTCGATCGGAGGCCCGATGTGGAGCGAAGCTCGAGCGTCTTTGGGACTTCGATAAAACATCATCTCCGAGAATGCAATTTCGATCGGAGGCCCGACGCGAAGCCAAGCTCCAGCGTCTTTGGGACTTCGATAAAACTTCATCTCCGAGAATGCAGCTTCGATAGGAGGCCCGACGTGGAGCCAAGCTCCAGCGTCTTTGGGACTTAATTAAAACATCAACTCCGAGAATGCAGCTTCATATCATAGGCCCAACGCGGAGCCAAGCTCCAGCGTCTTTGGGACATAGATAAAACTTCATCTCCAAGAATGTAGCTTCGATCGGAGGTCCGACGCGGAGCCAAGCTCTAGCATCATTGGGACTTAGATAAAACTTCAACTCCTAAAATGCAGCTTCGATCGAAGGCCCGACGCGGAGCCAAGCTCTAGCGTCTTTGGGACTTAGATAAAACTTCATCTCCGAGAATGCAGCTTCGATCAGAGGCCCGACGTTGAGCAAAACTCCAGCATCTTTGGTACTTAGATAAAACTACATCTACGAGAATGCAGCTTCGATCGGAGGCCCGACGCGGAGCCAATCTCCATCGTCTTTGGGACTTAGATAAAACTTCATCTCTGAGAATGCAGCTTCGATCGGAGGTCTAACGCGGAGCCAAGCTCCAGCGTCTTTGGGACTTAGATAAAACTTTATCTCCGAGAATGCAGCTTCGATCGGAGGCCGGACGCGGAGCCATGCCCTGGCGTATTTTGGACTTAATTAAAACTGCAACTCCGAGAATGTAGCTTCGATCGGAGGCCCGATATGGAGGGAAGCTCGAGCGTCTTTGGGATTTCGATAAAACATCATCTCCGAGAATGCAGCTTCGATCGGAGGTCCGACGCGAAGCCAAGCTCCAGCGTCTTTGGGACTTAGATAAAACTTCATCTCCGAGAATGCAGCTTCGATCGGAGGTCCGACGCGGAGCCAAGCTCCAGCGTCTTTGGGACTTAGATAAAACTTTATCTCCGATAATGCAGCTTCGATCGGAGGCCGGAAGCGGAGCCATGCCCCAGCGTCTTTGGGATCTAAATAAAACTTCAACTCCGAGAATGTAGCTTCGATCGGAGGTCCGACGCGGAGCCAAGCTCCAGCGTCTTTGGGACTTAATTAAAACGTCAACTCCGAGAATGCAGCTTCGATCGGAGGCTCGATGTGGAGCGAAGCTCGAGCGTCTTTGGGACTTCGATAAAACATCATCTCTGAGAATGCAGCTTCGATCGGAGGCCCGACGCGAAGCCAAGCTCTAGCGTCTTTGGGACTTAGATAAAACTTCATCTCCGAGAATGCAGCTTCGATCGGAGGTCCAACGCGGAGCCAAGCTCCAGCGTCTTTGGGACTTAGATAAAACTTCATCTCCGAGAATGCAGCTTCGATAGGAGGCCCGACGTGGAGCCAAGCTCCAGCGTCTTTGGGACTTAATTAAAACTTCAACTCCGAGAATGCAGCTTCGATCATAGGCCCAACGCGGAGCCAAGCTCCAGCGTCTTTGGGACTTAGAAAAAACTTCATCTCCGAGAATGCAACTTCGATCGCAGGCCCGACGCGGAGCCAAGCTCTAGCGTCTTTGGGACTTAGATAAAACTTCAACTCCTAAAATGCAGCTTCGATCAGAGGCCCGACGCGGAGCCAAGGTCTAGCGTCTTTGGGACATAGATAAAACTTCATCTTCGAGAATGCAGCTTCGATCGGAGGCCCGACGTTGAGCCAAACTGCAGCGTCTTTGGTACTTAGATAAAACTTCATCTCCGAGAATGCAGCTTCGATCGGAGGCCCGATGTGGAGCGAAGCTCGAGCGTCTTTGGGACTTCGATAAAACATCATCTCCGAGAATGCAATTTCGATCGGAGGCCCGACGCGAAGCCAAGCTCCAGCGTCTTTGGGACTTCGATAAAACTTCATCTCCGAGAATGCAGCTTCGATAGGAGGCCCGACGTGGAGCCAAGCTCCAGCGTCTTTGGGACTTAATTAAAACATCAACTCCGAGAATGCAGCTTCATATCATAGGCCCAACGCGGAGCCAAGCTCCAGCGTCTTTGGGACATAGATAAAACTTCATCTCCAAGAATGTAGCTTCGATCGGAGGTCCGACGCGGAGCCAAGCTCTAGCATCATTGGGACTTAGATAAAACTTCAACTCCTAAAATGCAGCTTCGATCGAAGGCCCGACGCGGAGCCAAGCTCTAGCGTCTTTGGGACTTAGATAAAACTTCATCTCCGAGAATGCAGCTTCGATCAGAGGCCCGACGTTGAGCAAAACTCCAGCATCTTTGGTACTTAGATAAAACTACATCTACGAGAATGCAGCTTCGATCGGAGGCCCGACGCGGAGCCAATCTCCATCGTCTTTGGGACTTAGATAAAACTTCATCTCTGAGAATGCAGCTTCGATCGGAGGTCTAACGCGGAGCCAAGCTCCAGCGTCTTTGGGACTTAGATAAAACTTTATCTCCGAGAATGCAGCTTCGATCGGAGGCCGGACGCGGAGCCATGCCCTGGCGTATTTTGGACTTAATTAAAACTGCAACTCCGAGAATGTAGCTTCGATCGGAGGCCCGATATGGAGGGAAGCTCGAGCGTCTTTGGGATTTCGATAAAACATCATCTCCGAGAATGCAGCTTCGATCGGAGGTCCGACGCGAAGCCAAGCTCCAGCGTCTTTGGGACTTAGATAAAACTTCATCTCCGAGAATGCAGCTTCGATCGGAGGTCCGACGCGGAGCCAAGCTCCAGCGTCTTTGGGACTTAGATAAAACTTTATCTCCGATAATGCAGCTTCGATCGGAGGCCGGAAGCGGAGCCATGCCCCAGCGTCTTTGGGATCTAAATAAAACTTCAACTCCGAGAATGTAGCTTCGATCGGAGGCCCGACGCGGAGCCAAGCTCCAGCGTCTTTGGGACTTAATTAAAACGTCAACTCCGAGAATGCAGCTTCGATCGGAGGCTCGATGTGGAGCGAAGCTCGAGCGTCTTTGGGACTTCGATAAAACATCATCTCTGAGAATGCAGCTTCGATCGGAGGTCCAACGCGGAGCCAAGCTCCAGCGTCTTTGGGACTTAGATAAAACTTCATCTCCGAGAATGCAGCTTCGATAGGAGGCCCGACGTGGAGCCAAGCTCCAGCGTCTTTGGGACTTAATTAAAACTTCAACTCCGAGAATGCAACTTCGATCATAGGCCCAACGCGGAGCCAAGCTCCAGCGTCTTTGGGACTTAGAAAAAACTTCATCTCCGAGAATGCAACTTCGATCGCAGGCCCGACGCGGAGCCAAGCTCTAGCGTCTTTGGGACATAGATAAAACTTCATCTTCGAGAATCCAGCTTCGATCGGAGGCCCGACGTTGAGCCAAACTGCAGCGTCTTTGGTACTTAGATAAAACTTCATCTCCGAGAATGCAGCTTCGATCGGAGGCCCGATGTGGAGCGAAGCTCGAGCGTCTTTGGGACTTCGATAAAACATCATCTCTGAGAATGCAGCTTCGATCGGAGGCCCGACGCGAAGCCAAGCTCCAGCGTCTTTGGGACTTCGATAAAACTTCATCTCCGAGAATGCAGCTTCGATAGGAGGCCCGACGTGGAGCCAAGCTCCAGCGTCTTTGGGACTTAATTAAAACATCAACTCCGAGAATGCAGCTTCGATCATAGGCCCAACGCGGAGCCAAGCTCCAGCGTCTTTGGGACATAGATAAAACTTCATCTCCAAGAATGTAGCTTCGATCGGAGGTCCGACGCGGAGCCAAGCTCTAGCATCATTGGGACTTAGATAAAACTTCAACTCCTAAAATGCAGCTTCGATCGAAGGCCCGACGCGGAGCCAAGCTCTAGCGTCTTTGGGACTTAGATAAAACTTCATCTCCGAGAATGCAGCTTCGATCAGAGGCCCGACGTTGAGCAAAACTCCAGCGTCTTTGGTACTTAGATAAAACTACATCTACGAGAATGCAGCTTCGATCGGAGGCCCGACGCGGAGCCAATCTCCATCGTCTTTGTGACTTAGATAAAACTTCATCTCTGAGAATGCAGCTTCGATCGCAGGCCCGACGCGGAGCCAAGCTCTAGCGTCTTTGGGACTTAGATAAAACTTCAACTCCTAAAATGCAGCTTCGATCGGAGACCCGACGCGGAGCCAAGGTCTAGCGTCTTTGGGACATAGATAAAACTTCATCTTCGAGAATGCAGCTTCGATCGGAGGCCCGACGTTGAGCCAAACTGCAGCATCTTTGGTACTTAGATAAAACTTCATCTCCGAGAATGCAGCTTCGATCGGAGGCCCGATGTGGAGCGAAGCTCGAGCGTCTTTGGGACTTCGATAAAACATCATCTCCGAGAATGCAGCTTCGATCGGAGGCCCGACGCGAAGCCAAGCTCCAGCGTCTTTGGGACGTCGATAAAACTTCATCTCCGAGAATGCAGCTTCGATCGGAGGTCCGACGCGGAGCCAAGCTCCAGCGTCTTTGGGACTTAGATAAAACTTTATCTCCGATAATGCAGCTTCGATCGGAGGCCGGAAGCGGAGCAATGCCCCAGCGTCTTTGGGATCTAAATAAAACTTCAACTCCGAGAATGTAGCTTCGATCGGAGGCCCGACGCGGAGCCAAGCTCCAGCGTCTTTGGGACTTAATTAAAACGTCAACTCCGAGAATGCAGCTTCGATCGGAGGCTCGATGTGGAGCGAAGCTCGAGCGTCTTTGGGACTTCGATAAAACATCATCTCTGAGAATGCAGCTTCGATCGGAGGCCTGATGTGGAGCGAAGCTCGAGCGTCTTTGGGACTTCGATAAAACATCATCTCCGAGAATGCAGCTTCGATCGGAGGCCCGACGCGAAGCCAAGCTCCAGCGTCTTTGGGACTTCGATAAAACTTCATCTCCGAGAATGCAGCTTCGATAGGAGGCCCGACGTGGAGCCAAGCTCCAGCGTCTTTGGGACTTAATTAAAACATCAACTCCGAGAATGCAGCTTCGATCATAGGCCCAACGCGGAGCCAAGCTCCAGCGTCTTTGGGACATAGATAAAACTTCATCTCCAAGAATGTAGCTTCGATCGAAGGTCCGACGCGGAGCCAAGCTCTAGCATCATTGGGACTTAGATAAAACTTCAACTCCTAAAATGCAGCTTCGATCGAAGGCCCGACGCGGAGCCAAGCTCTAGCGTCTTTGGGACTTAGATAAAACTTCATCTCCGAGAATGCAGCTTCGATTAGAGGCCCGACGTTGAGCAAAACTCCAGCGTCTTTGGTACTTAGATAAAACTACATCTACGAGAATGCAGCTTCGATCGGAGGCCCGACGCGGAGCCAATCTCCATCGTCTTTGGGACTTAGATAAAACTTCATCTCTGAGAATGCAGCTTCGATCGGAGGTCTAACGCGGAGCCATGCTCCAGCGTCTTTGGGACTTAGATAAAACTTTATCTCCGAGAATGCAGCTTCGATCGGAGGCCGGACGCGGAGCCATGCCCTGGCGTATTTTGGACTTAATTAAAACTGCAACTCCGAGAATGTAGCTTCGATCGGAGGCCCGATATGGAGGGAAGCTCGAGCGTCTTTGGGATTTCGATAAAACATCATCTCCGAGAATGCAGCTTCGATCGGAGGTCCGACGCGAAGCCAAGCTCCAGCGTCTTTGGGACTTAGATAAAACTTCATCTCCGAGAATGCAGCTTCGATCGGAGGTCCAACACGGAGCCAAGCTCCAGCGTCTTTGGGACTTAGATAAAACTATATCTCCGATAATGCAGCTTCGATCGGAGGCCGGATGCGGAGCCATGCCCCAGCGTCTTTGGGATTTAAATAAAACTTCAACTCCGAGAATGTAGCTTCGATCGAAGGCCCGACGCGGAGCCAAGCTCCAGCGTCTTTGGGACTTAATTAAAACGTCAACTCCGAGAATGCAGCTTCGATCGGAGGCTCGATGTGGAGCGAAGCTCGAGCGTCTTTGGGACTTCGATAAAACATCATCTCCGAGAATGCAGCTTCGATCGGAGGCCCGACGCGAAGCCAAGCTCCAGCGTCTTTGGGACTTAGATAAAACTTCATCTCCGAGAATGCAGCTTCGATCGGAGGTCCAACGCGGAGCCAAGCTCCAGCGTCTTTGGGACATAGATAAAACTTTATCTCCGAGAATGCAGCTTCGATAGGAGGCCCGACGTGGAGCCAAGCTCCAGCGTCTTTGGGACTTAATTAAAACTTCAACTCCGAGAATGCAGCTTCGATCATAGGCCCAACGCGGAGCCAAGCTCCATCGTCTTTGGGACTTAGAAAAAACTTCATCTCCGAGAATGCAACTTCGATCGCAGGCCCGACGCGGAGCCAAGCTCTAGCGTCTTTGGGACTTAGATAAAACTTCAACTCCTAAAATGCAGCTTCGATCGGAGGCCCGACGCGGAGCCAAGGTCTAGCGTCTTTGGGACATAGATAAAACTTCATCTTCGAGAATGCAGCTTCGATCGGAGGCCCGACGTTGAGCCAAACTGCAGCGTCTTTGGTACTTAGATAAAACTTCATCTCCGAGAATGCAGCTTCGATCGGAGGCCCGATGTGGAGCGAAGCTCGAGCGTCTTTGGGACTTCGATAAAACATCATCTCCGAGAATGCAGCTTCGATCGGAGGCCCGACGCGAAGCCAAGCTCCAGCGTCTTTGGGACTTCGATAAAACTTCATCTCCGAGAATGCAGCTTCGATCGGAGGTCCGACGCGGAGCCAAGCTCCAGCGTCTTTGGGACTTAGATAAAACTTTATCTCCGATAATGCAGCTTCGATCGGAGGCCGGAAGCGGAGCCATGCCCCAGCGTCTTTGGGATCTAAATAAAACTTCAACTCCGAGAATGTAGCTTCGATCGGAGGCCCGACGCGGAGCCAAGCTCTAGCATCATTGGGACTTAGATAAAACTTCAACTCCTAAAATGCAGCTTCGATCGAAGGCCCGACGCGGAGCCAAGCTCTAGCGTCTTTGGGACTTAGATAAAACTTCATCTCCGAGAATGCAGCTTCGATCAGAGGCCCGACGTTGAGCAAAACTCCAGCGTCTTTGGTACTTAGATAAAACTACATCTACGAGAATGCAGCTTCGATCGGAGGCCCGACGCGGAGCCAATCTCCATCGTCTTTGGGACTTAGATAAAACTTCATCTCTGAGAATGCAGCTTCGATCGGAGGTCTAACGCGGAGCCAAGCTCCAGCGTCTTTGGGACTTAGATAAAACTTTATCTCCGAGAATGCAGCTTCGATCGGAGGCCGGACGCGGAGCCATGCCCTGGCGTATTTTGGACTTAATTAAAACTGCAACTCCGAGAATGTAGCTTCGATCGGAGGCCCGATATGGAGGGAAGCTCGAGCGTCTTTGGGATTTCGATAAAACATCATCTCCGAGAATGCAGCTTCGATCGGAGGTCCGACGCGAAGCCAAGCTCCAGCGTCTTTGGGACTTAGATAAAACTTCATCTCCGAGAATGCAGCTTTGATCGGAGGTCCAACACGGAGCCAAGCTCCAGCGTCTTTGGGACTTAGATAAAACTATATCTCCGATAATGCAGCTTCGATCGGAGGCCGGATGCGGAGCCATGCCCCAGCGTCTTTGGGATTTAAATAAAACTTCAACTCCGAGAATGTAGCTTCGATCGAAGGCCCGACGCGGAGCCAAGCTCCAGCGTCTTTGGGACTTAATTAAAACGTCAACTCCGAGAATGCAGCTTCGATCGGAGGCTCGATGTGGAGCGAAGCTCGAGCGTCTTTGGGACTTCGATAAAACATCATCTCTGAGAATGCAGCTTCGATCGGAGGCCCGACGCGAAGCCAAGCTCTAGCGTCTTTGGGACTTAGATAAAACTTCATCTCCGAGAATGCAGCTTCGATCGGAGGTCCAACGCGGAGCCAAGCTCCAGCGTCTTTGGGACTTAGATAAAACTTCATCTCCGAGAATGCAGCTTCGATAGGAGGCCCGACGTGGAGCCAAGCTCCGGCGTCTTTGGGACTTAATTAAAACTTCAACTCCGAGAATGCAGCTTCGATCATAGGCCCAACGCGGAGCCAAGGTCCAGCGTCTTTGGGACTTAGAAAAAACTTCATCTCCGAGAATGCAACTTCGATCGCAGGCCCGACGCGGAGCCAAGCTCTAGCGTCTTTGGGACTTAGATAAAACTTCAACTCCTAAAATGCAGCTTCGATCGGAGGCCCGACGCGGAGCCAAGGTCTAGCGTCTTTGGGACATAGATAAAACTTCATCTTCGAGAATGCAGCTTCGATCGGAGGCCCGACGTTGAGCCAAACTGCAGCGTCTTTGGTACTTAGATAAAACTTCATCTCCGAGAATGCAGCTTCGATCGGAGGCCCGATGTGGAGCGAAGCTCGAGCGTCTTTGGGACTTCGATAAAACATCATCTCCGAGAATGCAGCTTCGATCGGAGGCCCGACGCGAAGCCAAGCTCCAGCGTCTTTGGGACTTCGATAAAACTTCATCTCCGAGAATGCAGCTTCGATCGGAGGTCCGACGCGGAGCCAAGCTCCAGCGTCTTTGGGACTTAGATAAAACTTTATCTCCGATAATGCAGCTTCGATCGGAGGCCGGAAGCGGAGCCATGCCCCAGCGTCTTTGGGATCTAAATAAAACTTCAATTCCGAGAATGTAGCTTCGATCGGAGGCCCGACGCGGAGCCAAGCTCTAGCATCATTGGGACTTAGATAAAACTTCAACTCCTAAAATGCAGCTTCGATCGAAGGCCCGACGCGGAGCCAAGCTCTAGCGTCTTTGGGACTTAGATAAAACTTCATCTCTGAGAATGCAGCTTCGATCAGAGGCCCGACGTTGAGCAAAACTCCAGCGTCTTTGGTACTTAGATAAAACTACATCTACGAGAATGCAGCTTCGATCGGAGGCCCGACGCGGAGCCAATCTCCATCGTCTTTGGGACTTAGATAAAACTTCATCTCTGAGAATGCAGCTTCGATCGGAGGTCTAACGCGGAGCCAAGCTCCAGCGTCTTTGGGACTTAGATAAAACTTTATCTCCGAGAATGCAGCTTCGATCGGAGGCCGGACGCGGAGCCATGCCCTGGCGTATTTTGGACTTAATTAAAACTGCAACTCCGAGAATGTAGCTTCGATCGGAGGCCCAATATGGAGGGAAGCTCGAGCGTCTTTGGGATTTCGATAAAACATCATCTCCGAGAATGCAGCTTCGATCGGAGGTCCGACGCGAAGCCAAGCTCCAGCGTCTTTGGGACTTAGATAAAACTTCATCTCCGAGAATGCAGCTTCGATCGGAGGTCCAACACGGAGCCAAGCTCCAGCGTCTTTGGGACTTAGATAAAACTATATCTCCGATAATGCAGCTTCGATCGGAGGCCGGATGCGGAGCCATGCCCCAGCGTCTTTGGGATTTAAATAAAACTTCAACTCCGAGAATGTAGCTTCGATCGAAGGCCCGACGCGGAGCCAAGCTCCAGCGTCTTTGGGACTTAATTAAAACGTCAACTCCGAGAATGCAGCTTCGATCGGAGGCTCGATGTGGAGCGAAGCTCGAGCGTCTTTGGGACTTCGATAAAACATCATCTCCGAGAATGCAGCTTCGATCGGAGGCCCGACGCGAAGCCAAGCTCCAGCGTCTTTGGGACTTAGATAAAACTTCATCTCCGAGAATGCAGCTTCGATCGGAGGTCCAACGCGGAGCCAAGCTCCAGCGTCTTTGGGACATAGATAAAACTTTATCTCCGGGAATGCAGCTTCGATAGGAGGCCCGACGTGGAGCCAAGCTCCAGCGTCTTTGGGACTATTAAAACTTCAACTTCGAGAATGCAGCTTCGATCATAGGCCCAACGCGGAGCCAAGCTCCAGCGTCTTTGGGACTTAGAAAAAACTTCATCTCCGAGAATGCAACTTCGATCGCAGGCCCGACGCGGAGCCAAGCTCTAGCGTCTTTGGGACTTAGATAAAACTTCAACTCCTAAAATGCAGCTTCGATCGGAGGCCCGACGCGGAGCCAAGGTCTAGCGTCTTTGGGACATAGATAAAACTTCATCTTCGAGAATGCAGCTTCGATCGAAGGCCCGACGTTGAGCCAAACTGCAGCGTCTTTGGTACTTAGATAAAACTTCATCTCCGAGAATGCAGCTTCGATCGGAGGCCCGATGTGGAGCGAAGCTCGAGCGTCTTTGGGACTTCGATAAAACATCATCTCCGAGAATGCAGCTTCGATCGGAGGCCCGACGCGAAGCCAAGCTCCAGCGTCTTTGGGACTTCGATAAAACTTCATCTCCGAGAATGCAGCTTCGATCGGAGGTCCGACGCGGAGCCAAGCTCCAGCGTCTTTGGGACTTAGATAAAACTTTATCTCCGATAATGCAGCTTCGATCGGAGGCCGGAAGCGGAGCCATGCCCCAGCGTCTTTGGGATCTAAATAAAACTTTAACTCCGAGAATGTAGCTTCGATCGGAGGCCCGACGCTGAGCCAAGCTCCAGCGTCTTTGGGACTTAATTAAAACGTCAACTCCGAGAATGCAGCTTCGATCGGAGGCTCGATGTGGAGCGAAGCTCGAGCGTCTTTGGGACTTCGATAAAACATCATCTCTGAGAATGCAGCTTCGATCGGAGGCCCGACGCGAAGCCAAGCTCTAGCGTCTTTGGGACTTAGATAAAACTTCATCTCCGAGAATGCAGCTTCGATCGGAGGTCCAACGCGGAGCCAAGCTCCAGCGTCTTTGGGACTTAGATAAAACTTCATCTCCGAGAATGCAGCTTCGATAGGAGGCCCGACGTGGAGCCAAGCTCCGGCGTCTTTGGGACTTAATTAAAATTTCAACTCCGAGAATGCAGCTTCGATCATAGGCCCAACGCGGAGCCAAGGTCCAGCGTCTTTGGGACTTAGAAAAAACTTCATCTCCGAGAATGCAACTTCGATCGCAGGCCCGACGCGGAGCCAAGCTCTAGCGTCTTTGGGACTTAGATAAAACTTCAACTCCTAAAATGCAGCTTCGATCGGAGGCCCGACGCGGAGCCAAGGTCTAGCGTCTTTGGGACATAGATAAAACTTCATCTTCGAGAATGCAGCTTCGATCGGAGGCCCGACGTTGAGCCAAACTGCAGCGTCTTTGGTACTTAGATAAAACTTCATCTCCGAGAATGCAGCTTCGATCGGAGGCCCGATGTGGAGCGAAGCTCGAGCGTCTTTGGGACTTCGATAAAACATCATCTCCGAGAATGCAGCTTCGATCGGAGGCCCGACGCGAAGCCAAGCTCCAGCGTCTTTGGGACTTCGATAAAACTTCATCTCCGAGAATACAGCTTCGATCGGAGGTCCGACGCGGAGCCAAGCTCCAGCGTTTTTGGGACTCAGATAAAACTTTATATCCGATAATGCAGCTTCGATCGGAGGCCGGAAGCGGAGCCATGCCCCAGCGTCTTTGGGATCTAAATAAAACTTCAACTCCGAGAATGTAGCTTCGATCGGAGACCCGACGCGGAGCCAAGCTCCAGCGTCTTTGGGACTTAATTAAAACGTCAACTCCGAGAATGCAGCTTCGATCGGAGGCTCGATGTGGAGCGAAGCTCGAGCGTCTTTGGGACTTCGATAAAACATCATCTCTGAGAATGCAGCTTCGATCGGAGGCCCGACGCGAAGCCAAGCTCTAGCGTCTTTGGGACATAGATAAAACTTCATCTCCGAGAATGCAGCTTCGATCGGAGGTCCAACGCGGAGCCAAGCTCCAGCGTCTTTGGGACTTAGATAAAACTTCATCTCCGAGAATGCAGCTTCGATAGGAGGCCCGACGTGGAGCCAAGCTCCAGCGTCTTTGGGACTTAATTAAAACTTCAACTCCGAGAATGCAGCTTCGATCATAGGCCCAACGCGGAGCCAAGCTCCAGCGTCTTTGGGACTTAGAAAAAACTTCATCTCCGAGAATGCAACTTCGATCGCAGGCCCGACGCGGAGCCAAGCTCTAGCGTCTTTGGGACTTAGATAAAACTTCAACTCCTAAAATGCAGCTTCGATCGGAGGCCCGACGCGGAGCCAAGGTCTAGCGTCTTTGGGACATAGATAAAACTTCATCTTCGAGAATGCAGCTTCGATCGGAGGCCCGACGTTGAGCCAAACTGCAGCGTCTTTGGTACTTAGATAAAACTTCATCTCCGAGAATGCAGCTTCGATCGGAGGCCCGATGTGGAGCGAAGCTCGAGCGTCTTTGGGACTTCGATAAAACATCATCTCCGAGAATGCAGCTTCGATCGGAGGCCCGACGCGAAGCCAAGCTCCAGCGTCTTTGGGACTTCGATAAAACTTCATCTCCGAGAATGCAGCTTCGATCGGAGGTCTGACGCGGAGCCAAGCTCCAGCGTCTTTGGGACTTAGATAAAACTTTATCTCCGATAATGCAGCTTCGATCGGAGGCCGGAAGCGGAGCCATGCCCCAGCGTCTTTGGGATCTAAATAAAACTTCAACTCCGAGAATGTAGCTTCGATCGGAGACCCGACGCGGAGCAAAGCTCCAACATCTTTGGGACTTAATTAAAACGTCAACTCCGAGAATGCAGCTTCGATCGGAGGCTCGATGTGGAGCGAAGCTCGAGCGTCTTTGGGACTTCGATAAAACATCATCTCCGAGAATGCAGCTTCGATCGGAGGCCCGACGCGAAGCCAAGCTCCAGCGTCTTTGGGACTTAGATAAAACTTCATCTCCGAGAATGCAGCTTCGATCGGAGGTCCAATGCGGAGCCAAGCTCCAGCGTCTTTGGGACATAGATAAAACTTCATCTCCGAGAATGCAGCTTCGATAGGAGGCCCGACGTGGAGCCAAGCTCCAGCGTCTTTGGGACTTAATTAAAACTTCAACTCCGAGAATGCAGCTTCGATCATAGGCCCAACGCGGAGCCAAGCTCCAGCGTCTTTGGGACTTAGAAAAAACTTCATCTCCGAGAATGCAACTTCGATCGCAGGCCTGACGCGGAGCCAAGCTCTAGCGTCTTTGGGACTTAGATAAAACTTCAACTCCTAAAATGCAGCTTCGATCGGAGGCCCGACGCGGAGCCAAGGTCTAGCGTCTTTGGGACATAGATAAAACTTCATCTTCGAGAATGCAGCTTCGATCGGAGGCCCGACGTTGAGCCAAACTGCAGCGTCTTTGGTACTTAGATAAAACTTCATCTCCGAGAATGCAGCTTCGATCGGAGGCCCGATGTGGAGCGAAGCTCGAGCGTCTTTGGGACTTCGATAAAACATCATCTCCGAGAATGCAACTTCGATCGGAGGCCCGACGCGAAGCCAAGCTCCATCGTCTTTGGGACTTCGATAAAACTTCATCTCCCAGAATGCAGCTTCGATCGGAGGTCTGACGCGGAGCCAAGCTCCAGCGTCTTTGGGACTTAGATAAAACTTTATCTCCGATAATGCAGCTTCGATCGGAGGCCGGAAGCGGAGCCATGCCCCAGCGTCTTTGGGATCTAAATAAAACTTCAACTCCGAGAATGTAGCTTCGATCGGAGACCCGACGCGGAGCCAAGCTCCAGCGTCTTTGGGACTTAATTAAAACGTCAACTCCGAGAATGCAGCTTCGATCGGAGGCTCGATGTGGAGCGAAGCTCGAGCGTCTTTGGGACTTCGATAAAACATCATCTCCGAGAATGCAGCTTCGATCGGAGGCCCGACGCGAAGCCAAGCTCCAGCGTCTTTGGGACTTAGATAAAACTTCATCTCCGAGAATGCAGCTTCGATCGGAGGTCCAATGCGGAGCCAAGCTCCAGCGTCTTTGGGACATAGATAAAACTTCATCTCCGAGAATGCAGCTTCGATAGGAGGCCCGACGTGGAGCCAAGCTCCAGCGTCTTTGGGACTTAATTAAAACTTCAACTCCGAGAATGCAGCTTCGATCATAGGCCCAACGCGGAGCCAACCTCCAGCGTCTTTGGGACTTAGAAAAAACTTCATCTCCGAGAATGCAACTTCGATCGCAGGCCTGACGCGGAGCCAAGCTCTAGCGTCTTTGGGACTTAGATAAAACTTCAACTCCTAAAATGCAGCTTCGATCGGAGGCCCGACGCGGAGCCAAGGTCTAGCGTCTTTGGGACATAGATAAAACTTCATCTTCGAGAATGCAGCTTCGATCGGAGGCCCGACGTTGAGCCAAACTGCAGCGTCTTTGGTACTTAGATAAAACTTCATCTCCGAGAATGCAGCTTCGATCGGAGGCCCGATGTGGAGCGAAGCTCGAGCGTCTTTGGGACTTCGATAAAACATCATCTCCGAGAATGCAGCTTCGATCGGAGGCCCGACGCGAAGCCAAGCTCCAGCGTCTTTGGGACTTCGATAAAACTTCATCTCCGAGAATGCAGCTTCGATCGGAGGTCCGATGCGGAGCCAAGCTCCAGCGTCTTTGGGACTTAGATAAAACTTTATCTCCGATAATGCAGCTTCGATCGGAGGCCGGAAGCGGAGCCATGCCCCAGCGTCTTTGGGATCTAAATAAAACTTCAACTCCGAGAATGCAGCTTCGATCGGAGGCCCGACGCGGAGCCAAGCTCCAGCGTCTTTGGGACTTAATTAAAACGTCAACTCCGAGAATGCAGCTTCGATCGGATGCCCGATGTGGAGCGAAGCTCGAGCGTCTTTGGGACTTCGATAAAACATCATCTCCGAGAATGCAGCTTCGATCGGAGGCCCGACGCGAAGCCAAGCTCCAGCGTCTTTGGGACTTAGATAAAACTTCATCTCCGAGAATGCAGCTTCGATCGGAGGTCCTATGCGGAGCCAAGCTCCAGCGTCTTTGGGACATAGATAAAACTTCATCTCCGAGAATGCAGCTTCGATAGGAGACCCGGCGTGGAGCCAAGCTCTAGCGTCTTTGGGACTTAATTAAAACTTCAACTCCGAGAATGCAGCTTCGATCATAGGCCCAACGCGGAGCCAAGCTCCAGCGTCTTTGGGACTTAGAAAAAACTTCATCTCCGAGAATGCAACTTCGATCGCAAGCCCGACGCGGAGCCAAGCTCTAGCGTCTTTGGGACTTAGATAAAACTTCAACTCCTAAAACGCAGCTTCGATCGGAGGCCCGACGCGGAGCCAAGGTCTAGCGTCTTTGGGACATAGATAAAACTTCATCTTCGAGAATGCAGCTTCGATCGGAGGCCCGACGTTGAGCCAAACTGCATCGTCTTTGGTACTTAGATAAAACTTCATCTCCGAGAATGCAGCTTCGATCGGAGGCCCGATGTGGAGCCAAGCTCCAGCGTCTTTGGGACTTAATTAAAACGTCAACTCCGAGAATGCAGCTTCGATCGGATGCCCGCTGTGGAGCGAAGCTCGAGCGTCTTTGGGACTTCGATAAAACATCATCTCCGAGAATGCAGCTTCGATCGGAGGCCCGACGCGAAACCAAGCTCCAGCGTCTTTGGGACTTAGATAAAACTTCATCTCCGAGAATGCAGCTTCGATCGGAGGTCCAACGCGGAGCCAAGCTCCAGCCTCTTTGGGACATACATAAAACTTCATCTCCGAGAATGCAGCTTCGATAGGAGGCCCGACGCGGAGCCAAGCTCCAGCGTCTTTGGGACTTAATTAAAACGTCAACTCCGAGAATGCAGCTTCGATCGGAGGCTCGATGTGGAGCGAAGCTCGAGCGTCTTTGGGACTTCGATAAAACATCATCTCTGAGAATGCAGCTTCGATCGGAGGCCCGACGCGAAGCCAAGCTCTAGCGTCTTTGGGACTTAGATAAAACTTCATCTCCGAGAATGCAGCTTCGATCGGAGGTCCAACGCGGAGCCAAGCTCCAGCGTCTTTGGGACTTAGATAAAACTTCATCTCCGAGAATGCAGCTTCGATAGGAGGCCCGACGTGGAGCCAAGCTCCAGCGTCTTTGGGACTTAATTAAAACTTCAACTCCGAGAATGCAGCTTCGATCATAGGCCCAACGCGGAGCCAAGCTCCAGCGTCTTTGGGACTTAGAAAAAACTTCATCTCCGAGAATGCAACTTCGATCGCAAGCCCGACGCGGAGCCAAGCTCTAGCGTCTTTGGGACTTAGATAAAACTTCAACTCCTAAAACGCAGCTTCGATCGGAGGCCCGACGCGGAGCCAAGGTCTAGCATCTTTGGGACATAGATAAAACTTCATCTTCGAGAATGCAGCTTCGATCGGAGGCCCGACGTTGAGCCAAACTGCATCGTCTTTGGTACTTAGATAAAACTTCATCTCCGAGAATGCAGCTTCGATCGGAGGCCCGATGTGGAGCCAAGCTCCAGCGTCTTTGGGACTTAATTAAAACGTCAACTCCGAGAATGCAGCTTCGATCGGATGCCCGCTGTGGAGCGAAGCTCGAGCGTCTTTGGGACTTCGATAAAACATCATCTCCGAGAATGCAGCTTCGATCGGAGGTCCAACGCGGAGCCAAGCTCCAGCGTCTTTGGGACTTAGATAAAACTTCATCTCCGAGAATGCAGCTTCGATCGGAGGTCCAACGCGGAGCCAAGCTCCAGCCTCTTTGGGACATAGATAAAACTTCATCTCCGAGAATGCAGCTTCGATAGGAGGCCCGACGCGGAGCCAAGCTCCAGCGTCTTTGGGACTTAATTAAAACGTCAACTCCGAGAATGCAGCTTCGATCGGAGGCTCGATGTGGAGCGAAGCTCGAGCGTCTTTGGGACTTCGATAAAACATCATCTCTGAGAATGCAACTTCGATCGCAGGCCTGACGCGGAGCCAAGCTCTAGCGTCTTTGGGACTTAGATAAAACTTCATCTCCGAGAATGCAGCTTCGATCGGAGGTCCAACGCGGAGCCAAGCTCCAGCGTCTTTGGGACTTAGATAAAACTTCATCTCCGAGAATGCAGCTTCGATAGGAGACCCGACGTGGAGCCAAGCTCTAGCATCTTTGGGACTTAATTAAAACTTCAACTCCGAGAATGCAGCTTCGATCATAGGCCCAACGCGGAGCCAAGCTCCAGCGTCTTTGGGACTTAGAAAAAACTTCATCTCCGAGAATGCAACTTCGATCGCAAGCCCGACGCGGAGCCAAGCTCTAGCGTCTTTGGGACTTAGATAAAACTTCAACTCCTAAAACGCAGCTTCGATCGGAGGCCCGACGCGGAGCCAAGGTCTAGCGTCTTTGGGACATAGATAAAACTTCATCTTCGAGAATGCAGCTTCGATCGGAGGCCCGACGTTGAGCCAAACTGCATCGTCTTTGGTACTTAGATAAAACTTCATCTCCGAGAATGCAGCTTCGATCGGAGGCCCGATGTGGAGCCAAGCTCCAGCGTCTTTGGGACTTAATTAAAACGTCAACTCCGAGAATGCAGCTTCGATCGGATGCCCGCTGTGGAGCGAAGCTCGAGCGTCTTTGGGACTTCGATAAAACATCATCTCCGAGAATGCAGCTTCGATCGGAGGCCCGACGCGAAGCCAAGCTCCAGCGTCTTTGGGACTTAGATAAAACTTCATCTCCGAGAATGCAGCTTCGATCGGAGGTCCAACGCGGAGCCAAGCTCCAGCCTCTTTGGGACATAGATAAAACTTCATCTCCGAGAATGCAGCTTCGATAGGAGGCCCGACGCGGAGCCAAGCTCCAGCGTCTTTGGGACTTAATTAAAACGTCAACTCCGAGAATGCAGCTTCGATCGGAGGCTCGATGTGGAGCGAAGCTCGAGCGTCTTTGGGACTTCGATAAAACATCATCTCTGAGAATGCAACTTCGATCGCAGGCCTGACGCGGAGCCAAGCTCTAGCGTCTTTGGGACTTAGATAAAACTTCAACTCCTAAAATGCAGCTTCGATCGGAGGCCCGACGCGGAGCCAAGGTCTAGCGTCTTTGGGACATAGATAAAACTTCATCTTCGAGAATGCAGCTTCGATCGGAGGCCCGACGTTGAGCCAAACTGCAGCGTCTTTGGTACTTAGATAAAACTTCATCTCCGAGAATGCAGCTTCGATCGGAGGCCCGATGTGGAGCGAAGCTCGAGCGTCTTTGGGACTTCGATAAAACATCATCTCCGAGAATGCAGCTTCGATCGGAGGCCCGACGCGAAGCCAAGCTCCAGCGTCTTTGGGACTTCGATAAAACTTCATCTCCGAGAATGCAGCTTCGATCGGAGGTCCGATGCGGAGCCAAGCTCCAGCGTCTTTGGGACTTAGATAAAACTTTATCTCCGATAATGCAGCTTCGATCGGAGGCCGGAAGCGGAGCCATGCCCCAGCGTCTTTGGGATCTAAATAAAACTTCAACTCCGAGAATGCAGCTTCGATCGGAGGCCCGACGCGGAGCCAAGCTCCAGCGTCTTTGGGACTTAATTAAAACGTCAACTCCGAGAATGCAGCTTCGATCGGATGCCCGATGTGGAGCGAAGCTCGAGCGTCTTTGGGACTTCGATAAAACATCATCTCCGAGAATGCAGCTTCGATCGGAGGCCCGACGCGAAGCCAAGCTCCAGCGTCTTTGGGACTTAGATAAAACTTCATCTCCGAGAATGCAGCTTCGATCGGAGGTCCTATGCGGAGCCAAGCTCCAGCGTCTTTGGGACATAGATAAAACTTCATCTCCGAGAATGCAGCTTCGATAGGAGACCCGACGTGGAGCCAAGCTCTAGCGTCTTTGGGACTTAATTAAAACTTCAACTCCGAGAATGCAGCTTCGATCATAGGCCCAACGCGGAGCCAAGCTCCAGCGTCTTTGGGACTTAGAAAAAACTTCATCTCCGAGAATGCAACTTCGATCGCAAGCCCGACGCGGAGCCAAGCTCTAGCGTCTTTGGGACTTAGATAAAACTTCAACTCCTAAAACGCAGCTTCGATCGGAGGCCCGACGCGGAGCCAAGGTCTAGCGTCTTTGGGACATAGATAAAACTTCATCTTCGAGAATGCAGCTTCGATCGGAGGCCCGACGTTGAGCCAAACTGCATCGTCTTTGGTACTTAGATAAAACTTCATCTCCGAGAATGCAGCTTCGATCGGAGGCCCGATGTGGAGCCAAGCTCCAGCGTCTTTGGGACTTAATTAAAACGTCAACTCCGAGAATGCAGCTTCGATCGGATGCCCGCTGTGGAGCGAAGCTCGAGCGTCTTTGGGACTTCGATAAAACATCATCTCCGAGAATGCAGCTTCGATCGGAGGCCCGACGCGAAGCCAAGCTCCAGCGTCTTTGGGACTTAGATAAAACTTCATCTCCGAGAATGCAGCTTCGATCGGAGGTCCAACGCGGAGCCAAGCTCCAGCCTCTTTGGGACATAGATAAAACTTCATCTCCGAGAATGCAGCTTCGATAGGAGGCCCGACGCGGAGCCAAGCTCCAGCGTCTTTGGGACTTAATTAAAACGTCAACTCCGAGAATGCAGCTTCGATCGGAGGCTCGATGTGGAGCGAAGCTCGAGCGTCTTTGGGACTTCGATAAAACATCATCTCTGAGAATGCAGCTTCGATCGGAGGCCCGACGCGAAGCCAAGCTCTAGCGTCTTTGGGACTTAGATAAAACTTCATCTCCGAGAATGCAGCTTCGATCGGAGGTCCAACGCGGAGCCAAGCTCCAGCGTCTTTGGGACTTAGATAAAACTTCATCTCCGAGAATGCAGCTTCGATAGGAGGCCCGACGTGGAGCCAAGCTCCAGCGTCTTTGGGACTTAATTAAAACTTCAACTCCGAGAATGCAGCTTCGATCATAGGCCCAACGCGGAGCCAAGCTCCAGCGTCTTTGGTACTTAGAAAAAACTTCATCTCCGAGAATGCAACTTCGATCGCAGGCCCGACGCGGAGCCAAGCTCTAGCGTCTTTGGGACTTAGATAAAACTTCAACTCCTAAAATGCAGCTTCGATCGGAGGCCCGACGCGGAGCCAAGGTCTAGCGTCTTTGGGACATAGATAAAACTTCATCTTCGAGAATGCAGCTTCGATCGGAGGCCCGACGTTGAGCCAAACTGCAGCGTCTTTGGTACTTAGATAAAACTTCATCTCCGAGAATGCAGCTTCGATCGGAGGCCCGATGTGGAGCGAATCTCGAGCGTCTTTTTGACTTCGATAAAACATCATCTCCGAGAATGCAGCTTCGATCGGAGGCCCGACGCGAAGCCAAGCTCCAGCGTCTTTGGGACTTCGATAAAACTTCATCTCCGAGAATACAGCTTCGATCGGAGGTCCGACGCGGAGCCAAGCTCCAGCGTCTTTGGGACTTAGATAAAACTTTATCTCCGATAATGCAGCTTCGATCGGAGGCCGGAAGCGGAGCCATGCCCCAGCGTCTTTGGGATCTAAATAAAACTTCAACTCCGAGAATGCAGCTTCGATCGGAGGCCCGACGCGGAGCCAAGCTCCAGCGTCTTTGGGACTTAATTAAAACGTCAACTCCGAGAATGCAGCTTCGATCGGATGCCCGCTGTGGAGCGAAGCTCGAGCGTCTTTGGGACTTCGATAAAACATCATCTCCGAGAATGCAGCTTCGATCGGAGGCCCGACGCGAAGCCAAGCTCCAGCGTCTTTGGGACTTAGATAAAACTTCATCTCCGAGAATGCAGCTTCGATCGGAGGTCCAACGCGGAGCCAAGCTCCAGCCTCTTTGGGACATAGATAAAACTTCATCTCCGAGAATGCAGCTTCGATAGGAGGCCCGACGTGGAGCCAAGCTCCAGCGTCTTTGGGACTTAATTAAAACTTCAACTCCGAGAATGCAGCTTCGATCATAGGCCCAACGCGGAGCCAAGCTCCAGCGTCTTTGGGACTTAGAAAAAACTTCATCTCCGAGAATGCAACTTCGATCGCAGGCCCGACGCGGAGCCAAGCTCTAGCGTCTTTGGGACTTAGATAAAACTTCAACTCCTAAAATGCAGCTTCGATCGGAGGCCCGACGCGGAGCCAAGGTCTAGCGTCTTTGGGACATAGATAAAACTTCATCTTCGAGAATGCAGCTTCGATCGGAGGCCCGACGTTGAGCCAAACTGCAGCGTCTTTGGTACTTAGATAAAACTTCATCTCCGAGAATGCAGCTTCGATCGGAGGCCCGATGTGGAGCGAAGCTCGAGCGTCTTTGGGACTTCGATAAAACATCATCTCCGAGAATGCATCTTCGATCGGAGGCCCGACGCGAAGCCAAGCTCCAGCGTCTTTGGGACTTCGATAAAACTTCATCTCCGAGAATGCAGCTTCGATCGGAGGTCCGACGCGGAGCCAAGCTCCAGCGTCTTTGGGACTTAGATAAAACTTTATCTCCGATAATGCAGCTTCGATCGGAGGCCGGAAGCGGAGCCATGCCCCAGCGTCTTTGGGATCTAAATAAAACTTCAACTCCGAGAATGCAGCTTCGATCGAAGGCCCGACGCGGAGCCAAGCTCCAGCGTCTTTGGGACTTAATTAAAACGTCAACTCCGAGAATGCAGCTTCGATCGGATGCCCGCTGTGGAGCGAAGCTCGAGCGTCTTTGGGACTTCGATAAAACATCATCTCCGAGAATGCAGCTTCGATCGGAGGCCCGACGCGAAGCCAAGCTCCACCGTCTTTGGGACTTAGATAAAACTTCATCTCCGAGAATGCAGCTTCGATCGGAGGTCCAACGCGGAGCCAAGCTCCAGCCTCTTTGGGACATAGATAAAACTTCATCTCCGAGAATGCAGCTTCGATAGGAGGCCCGACGTGGAGCCAAGCTCCAGCGTCTTTGGGACTTAATTAAAACTTCAACTCCGAGAATGCAGCTTCGATCATAGGCCCAACGCGGAGCCAAGCTCCAGCGTCTTTGGGACTTAGAAAAAACTTCATCTCCGAGAATGCAACTTCGATCGCAAGCCCGACGCGGAGCCAAGCTCTAGCGTCTTTGGGACTTAGATAAAACTTCAACTCCTAAAATGCAGCTTCGATCGGAGGCCCGACGCGGAGCCAAGGTCTAGCGTCTTTGGTACTTAGATAAAACTTCATCTCCGAGAATGCAGCTTCGATCGGAGGCCCGATGTGGAGCGAAGCTCGAGCGTCTTTGGGACTTCGATAAAACATCATCTCCGAGAATGCAGCTTCGATCGGAGGCCCGACGCGAAGCCAAGCTCCAGCGTCTTTGGGACTTCGATAAAACTTCATCTCCGAGAATGCAGCTTCGATCGGAGGTCCAACGCGGAGCCAAGCTCCAGCGTCTTTGGGACTTAGATAAAACTTTATCTCCGATAATGCAGCTTCGATCGGAGGCCGGAAGCGGAGCCATGCCCCAGCGTCTTTGGGATCTAAATAAAACTTCAACTCCGAGAATGCAGCTTCGATCGGAGGCCCGACGCGGAGCCAAGCTCCAGCGTCTTTGGGACTTAATTAAAACGTCAACTCCGAGAATGCAGCTTCGATCGGAGGCCCGATGTGGAGCGAAGCTCGAGCGTCTTTGGGACTTCGATAAAACATCATCTCCGAGAATGCAACTTCGATCGGAGGCCCGACGCGAAGCCAAGCTCCAGCGTCTTTGGGACTTAGATAAAACTTCATCTCCGAGAATGCAGCTTCGATCGGAGGCCCGATGCGGAGCCAAGCTCCAGCGTCTTTGGGACTTAGATAAAACTTCATCTCCGAGAATGCAGCTTCGATAGGAGGCCCGATGTGGAGCGAAGCTCCAGCGTCTTTGGGACATAGATAAAACATCAACTCCGAGAATGCAGCTTCGATCTGAGGCCCGACGCGGAGCCAAGCTCCAGCTTTGTTGGGACTTAGATAAAACTTTAATTTCGAGAATGCAGCTTCGATCGGAGGTACGACGCAGAGCTAAGCTCCAGTGTATTTAGGACTTAGATAAAACTTCATCTCCGAGAATGTAGCTTCGATCGGAGGTCCGACGCGGAGCCAAGCTCTAGCATCTTTGGGACTTAGATAAAACTTCAACTCCTAAAATGCAGCTTCGATCGAAGGCCCGATGCGGAGCCAAGCTCTAGCGTCTTTGGGACTTAGATAAAACATCATCTCCGAGAATGCAGCTTCGATCGGAGGTCCGACGCGGAGCCAATCTCCAGCGTCTTTAGGACTTTGATTAAACTTCATCTCCGAGAATGCAGCTTCGATCGGAGGTCCAACGCGTAGCCAAGCTCCAGCGTCTTTGGGACTTAGATAACACTTAATCTCCGAGAATGCAGCTTCGATCGGAGGCCGGATGCGGAGCCATGCCCCAGCGTCTTTGGGATTTGAATAAAACTTCAACTCCGAGAGTGTAGCTTCGATCGGAGGCCCGATGTGGAGCGAAGCTCGAGCGTCTTTGGGACTTCGATAAAACGTCATCTCCGAGAATGCAGCTTCGATCGGAGGCCCGAAGCGGAGCCAAGGTCTAGCGTCTTTGGGACATAGATAAAACTTCATCTTCGAGAATGCAGCTTCGATCGGAGGCCCGACGTTGAGCCAAACTGCAGCGTCTTTGGTACTTAGATAAAACTTCATCTCCGAGAATGCAGCTTCGATCGGAGGCCCGATGTGGAGCGAAGCTCGAGCGTCTTTGGGACTTCGATAAAACATCATCTCCGAGAATGCAGCTTCGATCGGAGGCCCGACGCGAAGCCAAGCTCCAACGTCTTTGGGACTTCGATAAAACTTCATCTCCGAGAATGCAGCTTCGATCGGATGTCCAACGCGGAGCCAAGCTCCAGCGTCTTTGGGACTTAGATAAAACTTTATCTTCGATAATGCAGCTTCGATCGGAGGCCGGAAGCGGAGCCATGCCCCAGCGTCTTTGGGATCTAAATAAAACATCAACTCCGAGAATGTAGCTTCGATCGGAGGCCCGACGCGGAGCCAAGCTCCAGCGTCTTTGGGACTTAATTAAAACGTCAACTCCGAGAATGCAGCTTCGATCGGAGGCCCGATATGGAGCGAAGCTCGAGCGTCTTTGGGACTTCGATAAAACATCATCTCCGATAATGCAGCTTCGATCGGAGGCCCGACGTGAAGCCAAGCTCCAGCGTCTTTGGGACTTAGATAAAACTTCATATCCGAGAACGCAGCTTCGATCGGAGGTCCAACGCGGAGCCAAGCTCCAGCGTCTTTGGGACTTAGATAAAACTTCATCTCCGAGAATGCAGCTTCGATAGGAGGCCCGACGTGGAGCCAAGCTCCAGCGTATTTGGGACTTAGATAAAACATCAACTCCGAGAATGCAGCTTCGATCTGAGGCCCGACGCGGAGCCAAGCTCCAGCTTTGTTAGGAGTTAGATAAAACTTCAATTTCGAGAATGCAGCTTCGATCGCAGGCCCAACGCAGAGCTAAGCTCCAGCGTATTTAGGACTTAGATAAAACTTTAACTCCTAAAATGTAGCTTCGATCGGAGGCCCGATGCGGAGCCAAGATCTAGCGTCTTTGGGACATAGATAAAACTTCATCTCCGAGAATGCAGCTTCGATCGGAGGCCCGACGCGGAGCCAATCTCCAGCGTCTTTAGGACTTTGATTAAACTTCATCTCCGAGAAGGCAGCTTCGATCGGAGGCCCGACGCGGAGCCAAGCTCTAGCGTCTTTGGGACTTAATTAAAACGTCAACTCCGAGAATGCAGCTTCGATCGGAGGCCCGATGTGGAGCGAAGCTCGAGCGTCTTTGGGACTTCGATAAAACATCATCTCCGAGAATGCAGCTTCGATCGGAGGCCCGACGCGGAGCCAATCTCCAGCGTCTTTAGGACTTTGATTAAACTTCATCTCCGAGAATGCAGCTTCGATTAGAGGCCCGACGCGGAGCCAAGCTCCAGCGTCTTTGGGACTTAATTAAAACGTCAACTCCGAGAATGCAGCTTCGATCGGAGGCCCGATGTGGAGCGAAGCTCGAGCGTCTTTGGGACTTCGATAAAACATCATCTCCGAGAATGCAGCTTCGATCGGAGGCCCGACGCGAAGCCAAGCTCCAGCGTCTTTGTGACTTAGATAAAACTTCATCTCCGAGAATGCAGCTTCGATCGGAGGTCCAATGCGGAGCCAAGCTCCAGTGTCTTTGAGACTTAGATAAAACTTCATCTCCGAGAATGCAGCTTCGATAGGAGGCCCGATGTGGAGCCAAGCTCCAGCGTCTTTGGGACATAGATAAAACATCAACTCCGAGAATGCAGCTTCGATCTGACGCCCGACGCGGAGCCAAGCTCCAGCTTTGTTGGGACTTAGATAAAACTTCAATTTCGAGAATGCAGCTTCGATCGGAGGTACGACGCAGAGCTAAGCTCCAGCGTATTTAGGACTTAGATAAAACTTCATCTCCGAGAATGTAGCTTCGATCGGAGGTCCGACGCGGAGCCAAGCTCTAGCATCTTTGGGACTTAGATAAAACTTCAACTCCTAAAATACAGCTTCGATCGAAGGCCCGATGCGGAGCCAAGCTCTAGCGTCTTTGGGACTTAGATAATACATCATCTCCGAGTATGCAGCTTCGATCGGAGGCCCGACGCGGAGCCAATCTCTAGCGTCTTTAGGACTTTGATTAAACTTCATCTCCGAGAATGCAGCTTCGATCGGAGGTCCAACGCGTAGCCAAGCTCCAGCGTCATTGGGACTTAGATAACACTTTATCTCCGAGAATGCAGCTTCGATCGGAGGCCGGATGCGGAGCCATGCCCCAGCGTCTTTGGGATTTGAATAAAACTTCAACTCCGAGAGTGTAGCTTCGATCGGAGGCCCGATGTGGAGCGAAGCTCGAGCGTCTTTGGGACTTCGATAAAACATCATCTCCGAGAATGCAGCTTCGATCGGAGGCCCGAAGCGGAGCCAAGGTCTAGCGTCTTTGGGACATAGATAAAACTTCATCTTCGAGAATGCAGCTTCGATCGGAGGCCCGACGTTGAGCCAAACTGCAGCGTCTTTGGTACTTAGATAAAACTTCATCTCCGAGAATGCAGCTTCGATCGGAGGCCCGATGTGGAGCGAAGCTCGAGCGTCTTTGGGACTTCGATAAAACATCATCTCCGAGAATGCAGCTTCGATCGGAGGCCCGACGCGAAGCCAAGCTCCAGCGTCTTTGGGACTTCGATAAAACTTCATCTCCGAGAATGCAGCTTCGATCGGAGGTCCAACGCGGAGCCAAGCTCCAGCGTCTTTGGGACTTAGATAAAACTTTATCTCCGATAATGCAGCTTCGATCGGAGGCCGGAAGCGGAGCCATGCCCCAGCGTCTTTGGGATCTAAATAAAACTTCAACTCCGAGAATGTAGCTTCGATCGGAGGGCCGACGCGGAGCCAAGCTCTAGCGTCTTTGGGACTTAATTAAAACGTCAACTCCGAGAATGCACCTTCGATCGGAGGCCCGATGTGGAGCGAAGCTCGAGCGTCTTTGGGACTTCGATAAAACATCATCTTCGAGAATGCAGCTTCGATCGGAGGCCCGACGCGAAGCCAAGCTCCAGCGTCTTTGGGACTTAGATAAAACTTCATATCCGAGAACGCAGCTTCGATCGGAGGTCCAACGCAGAGCCAAGCTCCAGCGTCTTTGGGACTTAGATAAAACTTCATCTCCGAGAATGCAGCTTCGATAGGAGGCCCGACGTGGAGCCAAGCTCCAGCGTATTTGGGACTTAGATAAAACATCAACTCCGAGAATGCAGCTTCGATCTGAGGCCCGACGCGGCGCCAAGCTCCAGCTTTGTTGGGAGTTAGATAAAACTTCAATTTCGAGAATGCAGCTTCGATCAGAGGTACGACGCAGAGCTAAGCTCCAGCGTATTTAGGACTTAGATAAAACTTCATCTCCGAGAATGTAGCTTCGATCAGAGGTCCGACGCGGAGCCAAGCTCTAGCATCTTTGGGACTTAGATAAAACATCAACTCCTAAAATGCAGCTTCGATCGAAGGCCCGATGCGGAGCCAAGATCTAGCGTCTTTGGGACTTAGATAAAACTTCATCTCCGAGAATGCAGCTTCGATCGGAGGCCCGACGCGGAGCCAATCTCCAGCGTCTTTAGGACTTTGATTAAACTTCATCTCCGAGAATGCAGCTTCGATCGGAGGCCCGACGCGGAGCCAATCTCCAGCGTCTTTAGGACTTTTATTAAACTTCATCTCCGAGAATGCAGCTTCGATCGGAGGTCCAACGTGTAGCCAAGCTCCAGCGTCTTTGTTACTTAGATAACACTTTATCTCCGAGAATGCAGCTTCGATTGGAGGCCGGATGCGGAGCCATGCCCCAGCGTCTTTGGGATTTGAATAAAACTTCAACTCCGAGAATGTAGCTTCGATCGGAGGCCCGACGCGGAGCCAAGCTCCAGCGTCTTTAGGACTTTGATTAAACTTCATCTCCGAGAATGCAGCTTCGATCGGAGGCCCGACGCGGAGCCAATCTCCAGCGTCTTTAGGACTTTGATTAAACTTCATCTCCGAGAATGCAGCTTCGATCGGAGGCCCGATGTGGAGCGAAGCTCGAGCGTCTTTGGGACTTCGATAAAACATCATCTCCGAGAATGCAGCTTCGATCGGAGGCCCGACGCGAAGCCAAGCTCCAGCGTCTTTGGGACTTCGATAAAACTTCATCTCCGAGAATGCAGCTTCGATCGGAGGTCCAACGCGGAGCCAAGCTCCAGCGTCTTTGGGACTTAGATAAAACTTTATCTCCGATAATGCAGCTTCGATCGGAGGCCGGAAGCGGAGCCATGCCCCAGCGTCTTTGGGATCTAAATAAAACTTCAACTCCGAGAATGTAGCTTCGATCGGAGGCCCGACGCGGAGCCAAGCTCCAGCGTCTTTGGGACTTAATTAAAACGTCAACTCCGAGAATGCAGCTTCGATCGGAGGCCCGATGTGGAGCGAAGCTCGAGCGTCTTTGGGACTTCGATAAAACATCATCTCCGAGAATACAGCTTCGATCGGAGGCCCGACGCGAAGCCAAGCTCCAGCGTCTTTGGGACTTAGATAAAACTTCATATCCGAGAATGCAGCTTCGATCGGAGGTCCAACGCGGAGCCAAGCTCCAGCGTCTTTGGGACTTAGATAAAACTTCATCTCCGAGAATGCAGCTTCGATAGAACGCCCGGCGTGGAGCCAAGCTCCAGCGTCTTTGGGACTTAGATAAAACATCAACTCCGAGAATGCAACTTCGATCTGAGGCCCGACGCGGAGCCAAGCTCCAGCTTTGTTGGGACTAAGATAAAACTTCAATTTCGAGAATCCAGCTTCGATCAGAGGTACGACGCAGAGCTAAGCTCTAGCGTATTTAGGACTTAGACAAAACTTCATCTCCGAGAATGTAGCTTCGATCGGAGGTCCGACGCGGAGCCAAGCTCTAGCATCTTTGGGACTTAGACAAAACTTCAACTCCTGAAATGCAGCTTCGATCGAAGGCCCGATGCGGAGCCAAGCTCTAGCGTCTTTGGGACATAGATAAAACTTCATCTCCGAGAATGCAGCTTCGATCGGAGGCCCGACGCGGAGCCAATCTCCAGCGTCTTTAGGACTTTGATTAAACTTCATCTCCGAGAATGCAGCTTCGATCGGAGGCCCGACGCAGAGCCAATCTCCAGCGTCTTTAGGACTTTGATTAAACTTCATCTCCGAGAATGCAGCTTCGATCGGAGGTCCAACGCGTAGCCAAGCTCCAGCGTCTTTGGGACTTAGATAACACTTTATCTCCGAGAATGCAGCTTCGATCGGAGGCCGGATGCGGAGCCATGCCCCAGCGTCTTTGGGATTTGAATAAAACTTCAACTCCGAGAATGTAGCTTCGATCGGTGGCCCGACGCGGAGCCAAGCTCCAGCGTCTTTAGGACTTTGATTAAACTTCATCTCCGAGAATGCAGCTTCGATTGGAGGCCCGACGCGGAGCCAATCTCCAGCGTCTTTAGGACTTTGATTAAACTTCATCTCCGAGAATGCAGCTTCGATCGGAGGTCCAACGCGTAGCCAAGCTCAAGCGTCTTTGGGACTTAGGTAAAACTTTATCTCCGACAATGCAGCTTCGATCGGAGGCCGGAAGCGGAGCCATGCCCCAGCGTCTTTGGGATCTAAATAAAACTTCAACTCCGAGAATATAGCTTCGATCGGAGGCCCGACGCGGAGCCAAGCTCCAGCGTCTTTGGGACTTAATTAAAACGTCAACTCCAAGAATGCAGCTTCGATCGGAGGCCCGATGTGGAGCGAAGCTCGAGCGTCTTTAGGACTTCGATAAAACATCATCTCCGAGAATGCAGCTTCGATCGGAGGCCCGACGCGAAGCCAAGCTCCAGCGTCTTTGGGACTTAGATAAAACTTCATCTCCGAGAATGCAACTTCGATCGGATGTCCAACGCGGAGCCAAGCTCCAGCGTCTTTGGGACTTAGATAAAACTTCATCTCCGAGAATGCAGCTTCGATAGGAGGCCCGACGTGGAGCCAAGCTCCAGCGTCGTTGGGACTTAGATAAAACATCAACTCCGAGAATGCAGCTTCGATCTGAGGCCCGACGCGGAGCCATGCTCCAGCTTTGTTGGGACTTAGATAAAACTTCAATTTCGAGAATGCAGCTTCGATCAGAGGTACGACGCAGAGCCAAGCTCCAGCGTATTTAGGATTTAGATAAAACTTCATCTCCGAGAATGTAGCTTCGATCGGAGGTCCGACGCGGAGCCAAGCTCTAGCATCTTTGGGACTTAGACAAAACTTCAACTCCTGAAATGCAGCTTCGATCGAAGGCCCGATGCGGAGCCAAGCTCTAGCGTCTTTGGGACTTAGATAAAACTTCATCTCCGAGAATGCAGCTTCGATCGGAGGCCCGACGCGGAGCCAATCTCCAGCGTCTTTAGGACTTTGATTAAACTTCATCTCCGAGAATGCAGCTTCGATCGGAGGCCCGACGCGGAGCCAATCTCCAGCGTCTTTAGGACTTTGATTAAACTTCATCTCCGAGAATGCAGCTTCGATCGGAGGTCCAACGCGTAGCCAAGCTCCGGCGTCTTTGGGACTTAGATAACACTTTATCTCCGAGAATGCAGCTTCGATCGGAGGCCGGATGCGGAGCCATGCCCCAGCGTCTTTGGGATTTGAATAAAACTTCAACTCCGAGAATGTAGCTTCGATCGGAGGTCCAACGCGTAGCCAAGCTCCAGCGTCTTTGGGACTTAGATAACACTTTATCTCCGAGAATGCAGCTTCGATCGGGGCCGGATGCGGAGCCATGCCCCAGCGTCTTTGGGATTTGAATAAAACTTCAACTCCGAGAATGTAGCTTCGATCGGTGGCCCGACGCGGAGCCAAGCTCCAGCGTCTTTAGGACTTTGATTAAACTTCATCTCCGAGAATGCAGCTTCGATCGGAGGCCCGACGCGGAGCCAATCTCCAGCGTCTTTAGGACTTTGATTAAACTTCATCTCCGAGAATGCAGCTTCGATCGGAGGTCCAACGCGTAGCCAAGCTCCAGCGTCTTTGGGACTTAGATAAAACTTTATCTCCGACAATGCAGCTTCGATCGGAGGCCGGAAGCGGAGCCATGCCCCAGCGTCTTTGGGACTTAATTAAAACGTCAACTCCAAGAATGCAGCTTCGATCGGAGGCCCGATGTGGAGCGAAGCTCGAGCGTCTTTGGGACTTCGATAAAACATCATCTCCGAGAATGCAGCTTCGATCGGAGGCCCGACGCGAAGCCAAGCTCCAGCGTCTTTGGGACTTAGATAAAACTTCATCTCCGAGAATGTAGCTTCGATCGGAGGTCCGACGCGGAGCCAAGCTCTAGCATCTTTGGGACTTAGACAAAACTTCAACTCCTGAAATGCAGCTTCGATCGAAGGCCCGATGCGGAGCCAAGCTCTAGCGTCTTTGGGACTTAGATAAAACTTCATCTCCGAGAATGCAGCTTCGATCGGAGGCCCGACGCGGAGCCAATCTCCAGCGTCTTTAGGACTTTGATTAAACTTCATCTCCGAGAATGCAGCTTCGATTGGAGGCCCGACGCAGAGCCAATCTCCAGCGTCTTTAGGACTTTGATTAAACTTCATCTCCGAGAATGCAGCTTCGATCGGAGGTCCAACGCGTAGCCAAGCTCCAGCGTCTTTGGGACTTAGATAACACTTTATCTCCGAGAATGCAGCTTCGATCGGAGGCCGGATGCGGAGCCATTCCCCAGCGTCTTTGGGATTTGAATAAAACGTCAACTCCGAGAATGTAGCTTCGATCGGTGGCCCGACACGGAGCCAAGCTCCAGCGTCTTTAGGACTTTGATTAAACTTCATCTCCGAGAATGCAGCTTCGATCGGAGGCCCGACGCGGAGCCAATCTCCAGCGTCTTTAGGACTTTGATTAAACTTCATCTCCGAGAATGCAGCTTCGATCGGAGGTCCAACGCGTAGCCAAGCTCCAGCGTCTTTGGGACTTAGATAAAACTTTATCTCCGACAATGCAGCTTCGATCGGAGGCCGGAAGCGGAGCCATGCCCCAGCGTCTTTGGGATCTAAATAAAACTTCAACTCCGAGAATATAGCTTCGATCGGAGGCCCGACGCGGAGCCAAGCTCCAGCGTCTTTGGGACTTAATTAAAACGTCAACTCCAAGAATGCAGCTTCGATCGGAGGCCCGATGTGGAGCGAAGCTCGAGCGTCTTTGGGACTTCGATAAAACATCATCTCCGAGAATGCAACTTCGATCGGATGTCCAACGCGGAGCCGAGCTCCAGCGTCTTTGGGACTTAGATAAAACTTCATCTCCGAGAATGCAGCTTCGATAGGAGGCCCGACGTGGAGCCAAGCTCCAGCGTGTTTGGGACTTAGATAAAACATCAACTCCGAGAATGCAGCTTCGATCTGAGGCCCGACGCGGAGCCATGCTCCAGCTTTGTTGGGACTTAGATAAAACTTTAATTTCGAGAATGCAGCTTCGATCAGAGGTACGACGCAGAGCCAAGCTCCAGCGTATTTAGGACTTAGATAAAACTTCATCTCCGAGAATGTAGCTTCGATCGGAGGTCCGACGCGGAGCCAAGCTCTAGCATCTTTGGGACTTAGATAAAACTTCAACTCCTAAAATGCAGCTTCGATCGAAGGCCCGATGCGGAGCCAAGCTCTAGCGTCTTTGGGACTTAGATAAAACTTCATCTCCGAGAATGCAGCTTCGATCGAAGGCCCGACGCGGAGCCAATCTCTAGCGTCTTTAGGACTTTGATTAAACTTCATGTCCGAGAATGCAGCTTCGATCGGAGGCCCGACGCGGAGCCAATCTCCAGCGTCTTTAGGACTTTGATTAAACTTCATCTACGAGAATGCAGCTTCGATCGGAGGTCCAACGCGTAGCCAAGCTCCGGCGTCTTTGGGACTTAGATAACACTTTATCTCCGAGAATGCAGCTTCGATCGGAGGCCGGATGCGGAGCCATGCCCCAGCGTCTTTGGGATTTGAATAAAACTTCAACTCCGAGAATGTAGCTTCGATCGGAGGCCCGACGCGGAGCCAAGCTCCAGCGTCTTTGGGACTTAATTAAAACGTCAACTCCAAGAATGCAGCTTCGATCGGAGGCCCGATGTGGAGCGAAGCTCGAGCGTCTTTGGGACTTCGATAAAACATCATCTCCGAGAATGCAACTTCGATCGGATGTCCAACGCGGAGCCGAGCTCCAGCGTCTTTGGGACTTAGATAAAACTTCATCTCCGAGAATGCAGCTTCGATAGGAGGCCCGACGTGGAGCCAAGCTCCAGCGTCTTTGGGACTTAGATAAAACATCAACTCCGAGAATGCAGCTTCGATCTGAGGCCCGACGCGGAGCCATGCTCCAGCTTTGTTGGGACTTAGATAAAACTTTAATTTCGAGAATGCAGCTTCGATCAGAGGTACGACGCAGAGCCAAGCTCCAGCGTATTTAGGACTTAGATAAAACTTCATCTCCGAGAATGTAGCTTCGATCGGAGGTCCGACGCGGAGCCAAGCTCTAGCATCTTTGGGACATAGATAAAACTTCAACTCCTAAAATGCAGCTTCGATCGAAGGCCCGATGCGGAGCCAAGCTCTAGCGTCTTTGGGACTTAGATAAAACTTCATCTCCGAGAATGCAGCTTCGATCGAAGGCCCGACGCGGAGCCAATCTCTAGCGTCTTTAGGACTTTGATTAAACTTCATGTCCGAGAATGCAGCTTCGATCGGAGGCCCGACGCGGAGCCAATCTCCAGCGTCTTTAGGACTTTGATTAAACTTCATCTACGAGAATGCAGCTTCGATCGGAGGTCCAACGCGTAGCCAAGCTCCGGCGTCTTTGGGACTTAGATAACACTTTATCTCTGAGAATGCAGCTTCGATCAGAGGCCGGATGCGGAGCCATGCCCCAACGTCTTTGGGATTTGAATAAAACTTCAACTCCGAGAATGTAGCTTCGATCGGAGGCCCGATGTGGAGCGAAGCTCGAGCGTCTTTGGGACTTCGATAAAACATCATCTCCGAGAATGCAACTTCGATCGGAGGCCCGACGCGAAGCCAAGCTCGAGCGTCTTTGGGACTTAGATAAAACTTCATCTCCGAGAATGCAGCTTCGATCGGAAGGTTCAACGCGGAGCCAAGCTCCAGCGTCTTTGGGACTTAGATAAAACTTCATCTCCGAGAATGCAGCTTCGATAGGAGGCCCGACGTGGAGCCAAGCTCCAGCGTCTTAGGGACTTAATTAAAACTTCAACTCCGAGAATGCAGCTTCGATCAGAGGCCCAACGCGGAGCCAAGCTCCAGCGTCTTTTGGACTTAGAAAAAACTTCATCTCCGAGAATGCAACTTCGATCGAAGGCCCGATGCGGAGCCAAGCCCCAGCGTCTTTGGGATTTAAATAAAACTTCAACTCCGAGAATGCAGCTTCGATCAGAGGCCCAACGCGGAGCCAAGCTCCAGCATCTTTGGGACTTAGATAAAACTTCATCTCCGAGAATGCAGCTTCGATAGGAGGCCCGACGTGGAGCCAAGCTCCAGCGTCTTTGGGACTTAGATAAAACATCAACTCCGAGAATGCAGCTTCGATCTGAGGCCCGACGCGGAGCCAAGCTCCAGCTTTGTTGGGACTTAGATAAAACTTCAATTTCGAGAATGCAGCTTCGATCGGAGGTACGACGCAGAGCCAAGCTCCAGCGTATTTGGGACTTAGATAAAACTTCATCTCCGAGAATGTAGCTTCGATCGGAGGTCCGACGCGGAGCCAAGCTCTAGCATCTTTGGGACTTCGGTAAAACATCATCTCCGAGAATGCAGCTTTAATCGGAGGCCCGATGCGGAGCCAAGCTCTAGCGTCTTTGGGACTTAGATAAAACTTCATCTCCGAGAATGCAGCTTCGATCGGAGGTCCAACGCGGAGCCAAGCTCCAGCGTCTTTGTTACTTAGATAACACTTTATCTCCGAGAATGCAGCTTCGATTGGAGGCCGGATGCGGAGCCATGCCCCAGCGTCTTTGGGATTTGAATAAAACTTCAACTTCGAGAATGCAGCTTCGATCTGAGGCCCGACGCGGAGCCAAGCTCCAGCTTTGTTGGGAGTTAGATAAAACTTCAATTTCGAGAATGCAGCTTCGATCAGAGGTACGACGCAGAGCTAAGCTCCAGCGTATTTAGGACTTAGATAAAACTTCATCTCCGAGAATGTAGCTTCGATCGGAGGTCCGACGCGGAGCCAAGCTCTAGCATCTTTGGGACTTAGATAAAACTTCAACTCCTAAAATGCAGCTTCGATCGAAGGCCCGATGCGGAGCCAAGATCTAGCGTCTTTGTGACTTAGATAAAACTTCATCTCCGAGAATGCAGCTTCGATCGGAGGCCCGACGCGGAGCCAATCTCCAGCGTCTTTAGGACTTTGATTAAACTTCATCTCCGAGAATGCAGCTTCGATCGGAGGCCCGACGCGGAGCCAATCTCCAGCGTCTTTAGGACTTTTATTAAACTTCATCTCCGAGAATGCAGCTTCGATCGGAGGTCCAACGCGTAGCCAAGCTCCAGCGTCTTTGTTACTTAGATAACACTTTATCTCCGAGAATGCAGCTTCGATTGGAGGCCGGATGCGGAGCCATGCCCCAGCGTCTTTGGGATTTGAATAAAACTTCAACTCCGAGAATGTAGCTTTGATCGGAGGCCCGACGCGGAGCCAAGCTCCAGCGTCTTTAGGACTTTGATTAAACTTCATCTCCGAGAATGCAGCTTCGATCGGAGGCCCGACGCGGAGCCAATCTCCAGCGTCTTTAGGACTTTCATTAAACTTCATCTCCGAGAATGCAGCTTCGATCGGAGGCCCGATGTGGAGCGAAGCTCGAGCGTCTTTGGGACTTCGATAAAACATCATCTCCGAGAATGCAGCTTCGATCGGAGGCCCGACGCGAAGCCAAGCTCCAGCGTCTTTGGGACTTCGATAAAACTTCATCTCCGAGAATGCAGCTTCGATCGGAGGTCCAACGCGGAGCCAAGCTCCAGCGTCTTTGGGACTTAGATAAAACTTTATCTCCAATAATGCAGCTTCGATCAGAGGCCGGAAGCGGAGCCATGCCCCAGCGTCTTTGGGATCTAAATAAAACTTCAACTCCGAGAATGTAGCTTCGATCGGAGGCCCGACGCGGAGCCAAGCTCCAGCGTCTTTGGGACTTAATTAAAACGTCAACTCCGAGAATGCAGCTTCGATCGGAGGCCCGATGTGGAGCGAAGCTCGAGCGTCTTTGGGACTTCGATAAAACATCATCTCCGAGAATGCAGCTTCGATCGGAGGCCCGACGCGAAGCCAAGCTCTAGCGTCATTGGGACTTAGATAAAACTTCATATCCGAGAATGCAGCTTCGATCGGAGGTCCAATGCGGAGCCAAGCTCCAGCGTCTTTGGGACTTAGATAAAACTTCATCTCCGAGAATGCAGCTTCGATAGGAGGCCCGACGTGGAGGCAAGCTCCAGCGTCTTAGGGACTTAATTAAAACTTCAACTCCGAGAATGCAGCTTCGATCAGAGGCCCAACGCGGAGCCAAGCTCCAGCGTCTTTTGGACTTAGAAAAAACTTCATCTCCGAGAATGCAACTTCGATCGAAGGCCCGATGCGGAGCCAAGCCCCAGCGTCTTTGGGATTTAAATAAAACTTCAACTCCGAGAATGCAGCTTCGATCAGAGGTCCAACGCGGAGCCAAGCTCCAGCATCTTTGGGACTTAGATAAAACTTCATCTCCGAGAATGCAGCTTCGATAGGAGGCCCGACGTGGAGCCAAGCTCCAGCGTCTTTGGGACTTAGATAAAACATCAACTCCGAGAATGCAGCTTCGATCTGAGGCCCGACGCGGAGCCAAGCTCCAGCTTTGTTGGGACTTAGATAAAACTTCAATTTCGAGAATGCAGCTTCGATCGGAGGTACGACGCAGAGCCAAGCTCCAGCGTATTTGGGACTTAGATAAAACTTCATCTCCGAGAATATAGCTTCGATCGGAGGCCCGACGCGGAGCCAATCTCCAGCGTCTTTAGGACTTTTATTAAACTTCATCTCCGAGAATGCAGCTTCGATCGGAGGTCCAACGCGTAGCCAAGCGCCAGCGTCTTTGTTACTTAGATAACACTTTATCTCCGAGAATGCAGCTTCGATTGGAGGCCGGATGCGGAGCCATGCCCCAGCGTCTTTGGGATTTGAATAAAACTTCAACTCCGAGAATGTAGCTTTGATCGGAGGCCCGACGCGGAGCCAAGCTCCAGTGTCTTTAGGACTTTGATTAAACTTCATCTCCGAGAATGCAGCTTCGATCGGAGGCCCGATGTGGAGCGAAGCTCGAGCGTCTTTGGGACTTCGATAAAACATCATCTCCGAGAATGCAGCTTCGATCGGAGGCCCGACGCGAAGCCAAGCTCCAGCGTCTTTGGGACTTCGATAAAACTTCATCTCCGAGAATGCAGCTTCGATCGGAGGTCCAACGCGGAGCCAAGCTCCAGCGTCTTTGGGACTTAGATAAAACTTTATCTCCGATAATGCAGCTTCGATTAGAGGCCGGAAGCGGAGCCATGCCCCAGCGTCTTTGGGATCTAAATAAAACTTCAACTCCGAGAATGTAGCTTCGATCGGAGGCCCGACGCGGAGCCAAGCTCCAGCGTCTTTGGGACTTAATTAAAACGTCAACTCCGAGAATGCAGCTTCGATCGGAGGCCCGATGTGGAGCGAAGCTCGAGCGTCTTTGGGACTTCGATAAAACATCATCTCCGAGAATGCAGCTTCGATCGGAGGCCCGACGCGAAGCCAAGCTCTAGCGTCTTTGGGACTTAGATAAAACTTCATATCCGAGAATGCAGCTTCGATCGGAGGTCCAACGCGGAGCCAAGCTCCAGCGTCTTTGGGACTTAGATAAAACTTCATCTCCGAGAATGCAACTTCGATCTGAGGCCCGACGCGGAGCCAAGCTCCAGCTTTGTTGGGACTAAGATAAAACTTCAATTTCGAGAATCCAGCTTCGATCAGAGGTACGACGCAGAGCTAAGCTCTAGCGTATTTAGGACTTAGATAAAACTTCATCTCCGAGAATGTAGCTTCGATTGGAGGTCCGACGCGGAGCCAAGCTCTAGCATCTTTGGGACTTAGATAAAACTTCAACTCCTAAAATGCAGCTTCGATCGAAGGCCCGATGCGGAGCCAAGCTCTAGCGTCTTTGGGACTTAGATAAAACTTCATCTCCGAGAATGCAGCTTCGATCGGAGGCCCGACGCGGAGCCAATCTCCAGCGTCTTTAGGACTTTGATTAAACTTCATCTCCGAGAATGCAGCTTCGATCGGAGGCCCGACGCAGAGCCAATCTCCAGCGTCTTTAGGACTTTGATTAAACTTCATCTCCGAGAATGCAGCTTCGATCGGAGGTCCAACGCGTAGCCAAGCTCCAGCGTCTTTGGGACTTAGATAACACTTCATCTCCGAGAATGCAGCTTCGATATGAGGCCCGACGTGGAGCCAAGCTCCAACGTCTTAGGGACTTAATTAAAACTTCAACTCCGAGAATGCAGCTTCGATCAGAGGCCCAACGCGGAGCCAAGCTCCAACGTCTTTTGGACTTAGAAAAAACTTCATCTTCGAGAATGCAACTTCGATCGAAGGCCCGATGCGGAGCCAAGCCCCAGCGTCTTTGTGATTTAAATAAAACTTCAACTCCGAGAATGCAGCTTCGATCAGAGGTCCAACGCGGAGGCAAGCTCCAGCATCTTTGGGACTTAGATAAAACTTCATCTCCGAGAATGCAGCTTCGATAGGAGGCCCGACGTGGAGCCAAGCTCCAGCGTCTTTGGGACTTAGATAAAACATCAACTCCGAGAATGCAGCTTCGATCTGAGGCCCGACGCGGAGCCAAGCTCCAGCTTTGTTGGGACTTAGATAAAACTTCAATTTCGAGAATGCAGCTTCGATCGGAGGTACGACGCAGAACCAAGCTCCAGCGTATTTGGGACTTAGATAAAACTTCATCTCCGAGAATGTAGCTTCGATCGGAGGTCTGACGCGGAGCCAAGCTCTAGCATCTTTGGGACTTCGGTAAAACATCATCTCCGAGAATGCAGCTTTAATCGGAGGCCCGATGCGGAGCCAAGCTCTAGCGTCTTTGGGACTTAGATAAAACTTCATCTCTGAGAATGCAGCTTCGATCGGAGGTCCAACGCGGAGCCAAGCTCCAGCGTCTTTGTTACTTAGATAACACTTTATCTCCGAGAATGCAGCTTCGATTGGAGGCCGGATGCGAAGTCATGCCCCAGCGTCTTTGGGATTTGAATAAAACTTCAACTCCGAGAATGTAGCTTCGATAGGAGGCCCGACGTGGAGCCAAGCTCCAGCGTATTTGGGACTTAGATAAAACATCAACTCCGAGAATGCAGCTTCGATCTGAGGCCCGACGCGGAGCCAAGCTCTAGCTTTGTTGGGAGTTAGATAAAACTTCAATTTCGAGAATGCAGCTTCGATCAGAGGTACGACGCAGAGCTAAGCTCCAGCGTATTTAGGACTTAGATAAAACTTCATCTCCGAGAATGTAGCTTCGATCGGAGGTCCGACGCAGAGCCAAGCTCTAGCATCTTTGGGACTTAGATAAAACTTCAACTCCTAAAATGCAGCTTCGATCGAAGGCCCGATGCGGAGCCAAGATCTAGCGTCTTTGGGACTTAGATAAAACTTCATCTCCGAGAATGCAGCTTCGATCGGAGGCCCGACGCGGAGCCAATCTCCAGCGTCTTTAGGACTTTGATTAAACTTCATCTCCGAGAATGCAGCTTCGATCGGAGGCCCGACGCGGAGCCGATCTCCAGCGTCTTTAGGACTTTTATTAAACTTCATCTCCGAGAATGCAGCTTCGATCGGAGGTCCAACGCGTAGCCAAGCTCCAGCGTCTTTGTTACTTAGATAACACTTTATCTCCGAGAATGCAGCTTCGATTGGAGGCCGGATGCGGAGCCATGCCCCAGCGTCTTTGGGATTTGAATAAAACTTCAACTCCGAGAATGTAGCTTTGATCGGAGGCCCGACGCGGAGCCAAGCTCCAGCGTCTTTAGGACTTTGATTAAACTTCATCTCCGAGAATGCAGCTTCGATCGGAGGTCCAACGCGTAGCCAAGCTCCAGCGTCTTTGTTACTTAGATAACACTTTATCTCCGAGAATGCAGCTTCGATTGGAGGCCGGATGCGGAGCCATGCCCCAGCGTCTTTGGGATTTGAATAAAACTTCAACTCCGAGAATGTAGCTTTGATCGGAGGCCCGACGCGGAGCCAAGCTCCAGCGTCTTTAGGACTTTGATTAAACTTCATCTCCGAGAATGCAGCTTCGATCGGAGGCCCGACGCGGAGCCAATCTCCAGCGTCTTTAGGACTTTCATTAAACTTCATCTCCGAGAATGCAGCTTCGATCGGAGGCCCGATGTGGAGCGAAGCTCGAGCGTCTTTGGGACTTCGATAAAACATCATCTCCGAGAATGCAGCTTCGATCGGAGGCCCGACACGAAGCCAAGCTCCAGCGTCTTTGGGACTTCGATAAAACTTCATCTCCGAGAATGCAACTTCGATCGGAGGTCCAACGCGGAGCCAAGCTCCAGCGTCTTTGGGAAATAGATAAAACTTTATCTCCGATAATGCAGCTTCGATCAGAGGCCGGAAGCGGAGCCATGCCCCAGCGTCTTTGGGATCTAAATAAAACTTCAACTCCGAGAATGTAGCTTCGATCGGAGGCCCGACGCGGAGCCAAGCTCCAGCGTCTTTGGGACTTAATTAAAACGTCAACTCCGAGAATGCAGCTTCGATCGGAGGCCCGATGTGGAGCGAAGCTCGAGCGTCTTTGGGACTTCGATAAAACATCATCTCCGAGAATGCAGCTTCGATCGGAGGCCCGACGCGAAGCCAAGCTCTAGCGTCTTTGGGACTTAGATAAAACTTCATATCCGAGAATGCAGCTTCGATCGGAGGTCCAACGCGGAGCCAAGCTCCAGCGTCTTTGGGACTTAGATAAAACTTCATCTCCGAGAATGCAGCTTCGATAGGAGGCCCGACGTGGAGCCAAGCTCCAGCGTCTTTGGGACTTAGATAAAACATCAACTCCGAGAATGCAGCTTCGATCTGAGGCCCGACGCGGAGCCAAGCTCCAGCTTTGTTGGGACTAAGATAAAACTTCAATTTCGAGAATCCAGCTTCGATCAGAGGTACGACGCAGAGCTAAGCTCTAGCGTATTTAGGACTTAGATAAAACTTCATCTCCGAGAATGTAGCTTCGATTGGAGGTCCGACGCGGAGCCAAGCTCTAGCATCTTTGGGACTTAGATAAAACTTCAACTCCTAAAATGCAGCTTCGATCGAAGGCCCGATGCGGAGCCAAGCTCTTGCGTCTTTGGGACTTAGATAACACTTCATCTCCGAGAATGCAGCTTCGATAGGAGGCCCGACGTGGAGCCAAGCTCCAGCGTCTTAGGGACTTAATTAAAACTTCAACTCCGAGAATGCAGCTTCGATCAGAGGCCCAACGCGGAGCCAATCTCCAGCGTCTTTAGGACTTTGATTAAACTTCATCTCCGAGAATGCAGCTTCGATCGGAGGCCTGACGCAGAGCCAATCTCCAGCGTCTTTAGGACTTTGATTAAACTTCATCTCCGAGAATGCAGCTTCGATCGGAGGTCCAACGCGTAGCCAAGCTCCAGCGTCTTTGGGACTTAGATAACACTTCATCTCCGAGAATGCAGCTTCGATAGGAGGCCCGACGTGGAGCCAAGCTCCAGCGTCTTAGGGACTTAATTAAAACTTCAACTCCGAGAATGCAGCTTCGATCAGAGGCCCAACGCGGAGCCAAGCTCCAGCGTCTTTTGGACTTAGAAAAAACTTCATCTCCGAGAATGCAACTTCGATCGAAGGCCCGATGCGGAGCCAAGCCCCAGCGTCTTTGTGATTTAAATAAAACTTCAACTCCGAGAATGCAGCTTCGATCAGAGGTCCAACGCGGAGGCAAGCTCCAGCATCTTTGGGACTTAGATAAAACTTCATCTCCGAGAATGCAGCTTCGATAGGAGGCCCGACATGGAGCCAAGCTCCAGCGTCTTTGGGACTTAGATAAAACATCAACTCCGAGAATGCAGCTTCGATCTGAGGCCCGACGCGGAGCCAAGCTCCAGCTTTGTTGGGACTTAGATAAAACTTCAATTTCGAGAATGCAGCTTCGATCGGAGGTACGACGCAGAGCCAAGCTCCAGCGTATTTGGGACTTAGATAAAACTTCATCTCCGAGAATGTAGCTTCGATCGGAGGTCTGACGCGGAGCCAAGCTCTAGCATCTTTGGGACTTCGGTAAAACATCATCTCCGAGAATGCAGCTTTAATCGGAGGCCCGATGCGGAGCCAAGCTCTAGCGTCTTTGGGACTTAGATAAAACTTCATCTCCGAGAATGCAGCTTCGATCGGAGGTCCAACGCGGAGCCAAGCTCCAGCGTCTTTGTTACTTAGATAACACTTTATCTCCGAGAATGTAGCTTCGATCGGAGGTCCGACGCAGAGCCAAGCTCTATCATCTTTGGGACTTAGATAAAACTTCAACTCCTAAAATGCAGCTTCGATCGAAGGCCCGATGCGGATCCAAGATCTAGCGTCTTTGGGACTTAGATAAAACTTCATCTCCGAGAATGCAGCTTCGATCGGAGGCCCGACGCGGAGCCAATCTCCAGCGTCTTTAGGACTTTGATTAAACTTCATCTCCGAGAATGCAGCTTCGATCGGAGGCCCGACGGGGAGCCAATCTCCAGCGTCTTTAGGACTTTTATTAAACTTCATCTCCGAGAATGCAGCTTCGATCGGAGGTCCAACGCGTAGGCAAGCTCCAGCGTCTTTGTTACTTAGATAACACTTTATCTCCGAGAATGCAGCTTCGATTGGAGGCCGGATGCGGAGCCATGCCCCAGCGTCTTTGGGATTTGAATAAAACTTCAACTCCGAGAATGTAGCTTTGATCGGAGGCCCGACGCAGAGCCAAGCTCCAGCGTCTTTAGGACTTTGATTAAACTTCATCTCCGAGAATGCAGCTTCGATCGGAGGCCCGACGCGGAGCCAATCTCCAGCGTCTTTAGTACTTTCATTAAACTTCATCTCCAAGAATGCAGCTTCGATCGGAGGCCCGATGTGGAGCGAAGCTCGAGCGTCTTTGGGACTTCGATAAAACATCATCTCCGAGAATGCAGCTTCGATCGGAGGCCCGACGCGAAGCCAAGCTCCAGCGTCTTTGGGACTTCGATAAAACTTCATCTCCGAGAATGCAGCTTCGATCGGAGGTCCAACGCGGAGCCAAGCTCCAGCGTCTTTGGGACTTAGATAAAACTTTATCTCCGATAATGCAGCTTCGATCAGAGGCCGGAAGCGGAGCCATGCCCCAGCGTCTTTGGGATCTAAATAAAACTTCAACTCCGAGAATGTAGCTTCGATCGGAGGCCCGACGCGGAGCCAAGCTCCAGCGTCTTTGGGACTTAATTAAAACGTCAACTCCGAGAATGCAGCTTCGATCGGAGGCCCGATGTGGAGCGAAGCTCGAGCGTCTTTGGGACTTCGATAAAACATCATCTCCGAGAATGCAGCTTCGATCGGAGGCCCGACGCGAAGCCAAGCTCTAGCGTCTTTGGGACTTAGATAAAACTTCATATCCGAGAATGCAGCTTCGATCGGAGGTCCAACGCGGAGCCAAGCTCCAGCGTCTTTGGGACTTAGATAAAACTTCATCTCCGAGAATGCAGCTTCGATAGGAGGCCCGACGTGGAGCCAAGCTCCAGCGTCTTTGGGACTTAGATAAAACATCAACTCCGAGAATGCAGCTTCGATCTGAGGCCCGACGCGGAGCCAAGCTCCAGCTTTGTTGGGACTAAGATAAAACTTCAATTTCGAGAATCCAGCTTCGATCAGAGGTACGACGCAGAGCTAAGCTCTAGCGTATTTAGGACTTAGATAAAACTTCATCTCCGAGAATGTAGCTTCGATTGGAGGTCCGACGCGGAGCCAAGCTCTAGCATCTTTGGGACTTAGATAAAACTTCAACTCCTAAAATGCAGCTTCGATCGAAGGCCCGATGCGGAGCCAAGCTCTAGCGTCTTTGAGACTTAGATAAAACTTCATCTCCGAGAATGCAGCTTCGATCGGAGGCCCGACGCGGAGCCAATCTCCAGCGTCTTTAGGACTTTGATTAAACTTCATCTCCGAGAATGCAGCTTCGATCGGAGGTCCAACGCGTAGCCAAGCTCCAGCGTCTTTGGGACTTAGATAACACTTCATCTCCGAGAATGCAGCTTCGATAGGAGGCCCGACGTGGAGCCAAGCTCCAGCGTCTTAGGGACTTAATTAAAACTTCAACTCCGAGAATGCAGCTTCGATCAGAGGCCCAACGCGGAGCCAAGCTCCAGCGTCTTTTGGACTTAGAAAAAACTTCATCTCCGAGAATGCAACTTCGATCGAAGGCCCGATGCGGAGCCAAGCCCCAGCGTCTTTGTGATTTAAATAAAACTTCAACTCCGAGAATGCAGCTTCGATCAGAGGTCCAACGCGGAGCCAAGCTCCAGCATCTTTGGGACTTAGATAAAACTTCATCTCCGAGAATGCAGCTTCGATAGGAGGCCCGACGTGGAGCCAAGCTCCAGCGTCTTTGGGACTTAGATAAAACATCAACTCCGAGAATGCAGCTTCTATCTGAGGCCCGACGCGGAGCCAAGCTCCAGCTTTGTTGGGACTTAGATAAAACTTCAATTTCGAGAATGCAGCTTCGATCGGAGGTACGACGCAGAGCCAAGCTCCAGCGTATTTGGGACTTAGATAAAACTTCATCTCCGAGAATGTAGCTTCGATCGGAGGTCTGACGCGGAGCCAAGCTCTAGCATCTTTGGGACTTCGGTAAAACATCATCTCCGAGAATGCAGCTTTAATCGGAGGCCCGATGCGGAGCCAAGCTCTAGCGTCTTTGGGACTTAGATAAAACTTCATCTCCGAGAATGCAGCTTCGATCGGAGGTCCAACGCGGAGCCAAGCTCCAGCGTCTTTGTTACTTAGATAACACTTTATCTCCGAGAATGCAGCTTCGATTGGAGGCCGGATGCAGAGTCATGCCCCAGCGTCTTTGGGATTTGAATAAAACATCAACTCCGAGAATGTAGCTTCGATAGGAGGCCCGACGAGGAGCCAAGCTCCAGCGTATTTGGGACTTAGATAAAACATCAACTCCGAGAATGCAGCTTCGATCTGAGGCCCGACGCGGAGCCAAGCTCCAGCTTTGTTGGGAGTTAGATAAAACTTCAATTTCAAGAATGCAGCTTCGATCAGAGGTACGACGCAGAGCTAAGCTCCAGCGTATTTAGGACTTAGATAAAACTTCATCTCCGAGATTGTAGCTTCGATCAGAGGTCCGACGCGGAGCCAAGCTCTAGCATCTTTGGGACTTAGATAAAACTTCAACTCCTAAAATGCAGCTTCGATCGAAGGCCCGATGCGGAGCCAAGATCTAGCGTCTTTGGGACTTAGATAAAACTTCATCTCCGAGAATGCAGCTTCCATCGGAGGCCCGACGCGGAGCCAATCTCCAGCGTCTTTAGGACTTTGATTAAACTTCATCTCCGAGAATGCAGCTTCGATCGGAGGCCCGACGCGGAGCCAATCTCCAGCGTCTTTAGGACTTTTATTAAACTTCATCTCCGAGAATGCAGCTTCGATCGGAGGTCCAACGCGTAGCCAAGCTCCAGCGTCTTTGTTACTTAGATAACACTTTATCTCCGAGAATGCAGCTTCGATTGGAGGCCGGATGTGGAGCCATGCCCCAGCGTCTTTGGGATTTGAATAAAACTTCAACTCCGAGAATGTAGCTTCGATCGGAGGCCCGACGCGGAGCCAAGCTCCAGCGTCTTTAGGACTTTGATTAAACTTCATCTCCGAGAATGCAGCTTCGATCGGAGGCCCGACGCGGAGCCAATCTCCAGCGTCTTTAGGACTTTGATTAAACTTCATCTCCGAGAATGCAGCTTCGATCGGAGGCCCGATGTGGAGCGAAGCTCGAGCGTCTTTGGGACTTCGATAAAACATCATCTCCGAGAATGCAGCTTCGATCGGAGGCCCGACACGAAGCCAAGCTCCAGCGTCTTTGGGACTTCGATAAAACTTCATCTCCGAGAATGTAGCTTCGATTGAAGGTCCGACGCGGAGCCAAGCTCTAGCATCTTTGGGACTTAGATAAAACTTCAACTCCTAAAATGCAGCTTCGATCGAAGGCCCGATGCGGAGCCAAGCTCTAGCGTCTTTGGGACTTAGATAAAACTTCATCTCCGAGAATGCAGCTTCGATCGGAGGCCCGACGCGGAGGCAATCTCCAGCGTCTTTAGGACTTTGATTAAACTTCATCTCCGAGAATGCAGCTTCGATCGGAGGCCCGACGCAGAGCCAATCTCCAACGTCTTTAGGACTTTGATTAAACTTCATCTCCGAGAATGCAGCTTCGATCGGAGGTCCAACGCGTAGCCAAGCTCCAGCGTCTTTGGGACTTAGATAACACTTCATCTCCGAGAATGCAGCTTCGATAGGAGGCCCGACGTGGAGCCAAGCTCCAGCGTCTTAGGGACTTAATTAAAACTTCAACTCCGAGAATGCAGCTTCGATCAGAGGCCCAACGCGGAGCCAAGCTCCAGCGTCTTTTGGACTTAGAAAAAACTTCATCTCCGAGAATGCAACTTCAATCGAAGGCCCGATGCGGAGCCAAGCCCCAGCGTCTTTGTGATTTAAATAAAACTTCAACTCCGAGAATGCAGCTTCGATCAGAGGTCTAACGCGGAGCCAAGCTCCAGCATCTTTGGGACTTAGATAAAACTTCATCTCCGAGAATGCAGCTTCGATAGGAGGCCCAACGTGGAGCCAAGCTCCAGCGTCTTTGGGACTTAGATAAAACATCAACTCCGAGAATGCAGCTTCGATCTGAGGCCCGACGCGGAGCCAAGCTCCAACTTTGTTGGGACTTAGATAAAACTTCAATTTCGAGAATGCAGCTTCGATCGGAGGTACGACGCAGAGCCAAGCTCCAGCGTATTTGGGACTTAGATAAAACTTCATCTCCGAGAATGTAGCTTCGATCGGAGGTCCGACGCGGAGCCAAGCTCTAGCATCTTTGGGACTTCGGTAAAACATCATCTCTGAGAATGCAGCTTTAATCGGAGGCCCGATGCGGAGCCAAGCTCTAGCGTCTTTGGGACTTAGATAAAACTTCATCTCCGATAATGCAGCTTCGATCGGAGGTCCAACGCGGAGCCAAGCTCCAGCGTCTTTGTTACTTAGATAACACTTTATCTCCGAGAATGCAGCTTCGATTGGAGGCCGGATGCGGAGTCATGCCCCAGCGTCTTTGGGATTTGAATAAAACTTCAACTCCGAGAATGTAGCTTCGATAGGAGGCCCGACGTGGAGCCAAGCTCTAGCGTATTTGGGACTTAGATAAAACATCAACTCCGAGAATGCAGCTTCGATCTGAGGCCCGACGCGGAGCCAAGCTCCAGCTTTGTTGGGAGTTAGATAAAACTTCAATTTCGAGAATGCAGCTTCGATCAGAGGTACGACGCAGAGCTAAGCTCCAGCGTATTTAGGACTTAGATAAAACTTCATCTCCGAGATTGTAGCTTCGATCGGAGGTCCGACGCGGAGCCAAGCTCTAGCATCTTTGGGACTTAGATAAAACTTCAACTCCTAAAATGCAGCTTCGATCGAAGGCCCGATGCGGAGCCAAGATCTAGCGTCTTTGGGACTTAGATAAAACTTCATCTCCGAGAATGCAGCTTCGATCGGAGGCCCGACGCGGAGCCAATCTCCAGCGTCTTTAGGACTTTGATTAAACTTCATCTCCGAGAATGCAGCTTCGATCGGAGGCCCGACGCGGAGCCAATCTCCAGCGTCTTTAGGACTTTTATTAAACTTCATCTCCGAGAATGCAGCTTCGATCGGAGGTCCAACGCGTAGCCAAGCTCCAGCGTCTTTGTTACTTAGATAACACTTTATCTCCGAGAATGCAGCTTCGATTGGAGGCCGGATGCGGAGCCATGCCCCAGCGTCTTTGGGATTTGAATAAAACTTCAACTCCGAGAATGTAGCTTCGATCGGAGGCCCGACGCGGAGCCAAGCTCCAGCGTCTTTAGGACTTTGATTAAACTTCATCTCCGAGAATGCAGCTTCGATCGGAGGCCCGACGCGGAGCCAATCTCCAGCGTCTTTAGGACTTTGATTAAACTTCATCTCCGAGAATGCAGCTTCGATCGGAGGCCCGATGTGGAGCGAAGCTCGAGCGTCTTTGGGACTTCGATAAAACATCATCTCCGAGAATGCAGCTTCGATCGGAGGCCCAACGCGGAGCCAAGCTCCAACGTCTTTGGAACTCAGATAAAACATCCACTCCGAGAATGCATCTTTGATCAGAGGCCCGACGCGGAGCAAAGCTCCAGTGTCTTTGGGACTTACATAAAACATCAACTCCGAGAATGCAGCTTCAATCTGAGGCCCGACGCGGAGCCAAGCTCCAGCTTCTTTGGGACATAGATAAAACTTCAATTTCGAGAATGCAGCTTCGATCGGAGTTCCGACGCAGAGCCAAGCTCCAGCGTATTTGGGACTTAGATAAAACTTCATCTCCGAGAATGTAGCTTCGGTCGGAGTTCCGACGCGGAGCCAAGCTCTAGCATATCTGTGACTTAGATAAAACTTCAACTCCTAAAATGCAGCTTCGATCGAAGGCCCGACGCGGAGCCAAGCTCTAGCATTTTTGGGACTTAGATAAAACTTCAACTCCTAAAATGCAGCTTCGATCGAATGCCCGACGCGGAGCCAAGCTCTAGCGTCTTTGAGACTTAGATAAAACTTCATCCTCGAGAATGCAGCTTCGATCGGAGGCCCGACGCGGAGCCAATCTCCAACGTCTTTGGGACTTAGATAAAACTTAATCTCCGAGAATGAAGCTTCGATCGGAGGTCCAACGCGGAGCCAAGCTCCAGCGTCTTTGGGAATTAGATAAAACTTTATCTCCGATAATGCAGCTTCGATCGGAGGCCGGACGCGGAGCCATGCCCCAGCGTCTTTGGGATTTAAATAAAACATCAACTCCGAGAATGTAGCTTCGATCGGAGGCCCAACGCGGAGCCAAGCTCCAGCGTCTTTGGGGCTTAATTAAAACTTCAACTCCGAGAATGCAGCTTCGATCGGAGGCCCGATGTGGAGCGAAGCTCGAGCGTCTTTGGGACTTCGATAAAACATCATCTCCGAGAATGCAGCTTCGATCGGAGGTCCAACGCGGAGCCAATCTCCAGCGTCTTTGGTACTTAGATAAAACTTCATCTCCGAGAATACAGCTTCGATCGGAGGCCCCATGCGGAGCCAATCTACAACGTCTTTGGGACTTAGATAAAACTTCATCTTCGAGAATGCAGCTTCGATCGGAGGCCCAACGCGGAGCCAAGCTCCAACGTCTTTGGAACTTAGATAAAACATCCACTCCGAGAATGCATCTTTGATCAGAGGCCCGACACGGAGCAAAGCTCCAGTGTCTTTGGGACTTAGATAAAACATCAACTCCGAGAATGCAGCTTCAATCTGAGGCCCGACGCGGAGCCAAGCTCCAGCTTCTTTGGGACATAGATAAAACTTCAATTTCGAGAATGCAGCTTCGATCGGAGTTCCGACGCAGAGCCAAGCTCCAGCGTATTTGGGACTTAGATAAAACTTCATCTCCGAGAATGTAGCTTCGGTCGGAGGTCCGACGCGGAGCCAAGCTCTAGCATATCTGTGACTTAGATAAAACTTCAACTCCTAAAATGCAGCTTCGATCGAAGGCCCGACGCGGAGCCAAGCTCTAGCATTTTTGGGACTTAGATAAAACTTCAACTCCTAAAATGCAGCTTCGATCGAATGCCCGACGCGGAGCCAAGCTCTAGCGTCTTTGGGACTTAGATAAAACTTCATCCTCGAGAATGCAGCTTCGATCGGAGGCCCGACGCGGAGCCAATCTCCAACGTCTTTGGGACTTAGATAAAACTTAATCTCCGAGAATGAAGCTTCGATCGGAGGTCCAAGGCGGAGCCAAGCTCCAGCGTCTTTGGGAATTAGATAAAACTTTATCTCCGATAATGCAGCTTCGATCGGAGGCCGGACGCGGAGCCATGCCCCAGCGTCTTTGGGATTTAAATAAAACATCAACTCCGAGAATGTAGCTTCGATCGGAGGCCCAACGCGGAGCCAAGCTCCAGCGTCTTTGGGGCTTAATTAAAACTTCAACTCCGAGAATGCAGCTTCGATCGGAGGCCCGATGTGGAGCGAAGCTCGAGCGTCTTTGGGACTTCGATAAAACATCATCTCCGAGAATGCAGCTTCGATCGGAGGTCCAACGCGGAGCCAATCTCCAGCGTCTTTGGTACTTAGATAAAACTTCATCTCCGAGAATACAGCTTCGATCGGAGGCCCCATGCGGAGCCAATCTACAGCGTCTTTGGGACTTAGATAAAACTTCATCTTCGAGAATGCAGCTTCGATCGGAGGCCCAACGCGGAGCCAAGCTCCAACGTCTTTGGAACTTAGATAAAACATCCACTCCGAGAATGCATCTTTGATCAGAGGCCCGACGCGGAGCAAAGCTCCAGTGTCTTTGGGACTTAGATAAAACATCAACTCCGAGAATGCAGCTTCGATCTGAGGCCCGATGCGGAGCCAAGCTCCAGCTTCTTTGGGACATAGATAAAACTTCAATTTCGAGAATGCAGCTTCGATCGGAGTTCCGACGCAGAGCCAAGCTCCAGCGTATTTGGGACTTAGATAAAACTTCATCTCCGAGAATGTAGCTTCGGTCGGAGGTCCGACGCGGAGCCAAGCTCTAGCATATCTGTGACTTAGATAAAACTTCAACTCCTAAAATGCAGCTTCGATTGAAGGCCCGACGCGGAGCCAAGCTCTAGCATTTTTGGGACTTAGATAAAACTTCAACTCCTAAAATGCAGCTTCGATCGAATGCCCGACGCGGAACCAAGCTCTAGCGTCTTTGGGACTTAGATAAAACTTCATCCTCGAGAATGCAGCTTCGATCGGAGGCCCGACGCGGAGCCAATCTCCAACGTCTTTGGGACTTAGATAAAACTTAATCTCCGAGAATGAAGCTTCGATCGGAGGTCCAACGCGGAGCCAAGCTCCAGCGTCTTTGGGAATTAGATAAAACTTTATCTCCGATAATGCAGCTTCGATCGGAGGCCGGACGCGGAGCCATGTCCCAGCGTCTTTGGGATTTAAATAAAACATCAACTCCGAGAATGTAGCTTCGATCGGAGGCCCAACGCGGAGCCAAGCTCCAGCGTCCTTGGGGCTTAATTAAAACTTCAACTCCGAGAATGCAGCTTCGATCGGAGGCCCGATGTGGAGCGAAGCTCGAGCGTCTTTGGGACTTCGATAAAACATCATCTCCGAGAATGCAGCTTCGATCGGAGGTCCAACGCGGAGCCAATCTCCAGCGTCTTTGGTACTTAGATAAAACTTCATCTCCGAGAATACAGCTTCGATCGGAGGCCCCATGCGGAGCCAATCTACAGCGTCTTTGGGACTTAGATAAAACTTCATCTTCGAGAATGCAGCTTCGATCGGAGGCCCAACGCGGAGCCAAGCTCCAACGTCTTTGGAACTTAGATAAAACATCCACTCCGAGAATGCATCTTTGATCAGAGGCCACACGCGGAGCGAAGCTCCAGTGTCTTTGGGACTTAGATAAAACATCAACTCCGAGAATGCAGCTTCGATCTGAGGCCCGACGCGGAGCCAAGCTCCAGCTTCTTTGGGACATAGATAAAACTTCAATTTCGAGAATGCAGCTTCGATCGGAGTTCCGACGCAGAGCCAAGCTCCAGCGTATTTGGGACTTAGATAAAACTTCATCTCCGAGAATGTAGCTTCGGTCGGAGGTCCGACGCGGAGCCAAGATCTAGCATTTCTGTGACTTAGATAAAACTGCAACTCCTAAAATGCAGCTTCGATCGAAGGCCCGACGCGGAGCCAAGCTCTAGCATTTTTGGGACTTAGATAAAACTTTAACTCCTAAAATGCAGCTTCGATCGAATGCCCGACGCGGAGCCAAGCTCTAGCGTCTTTGGGACTTAGATAAAACTTCATCCTCGAGAATGCAGCTTCGATCGGAGGCCCGACGCGGAGCCAATCTCCAACGTCTTTGGGACTTAGATAAAACTTAATCTCCGAGAATGAAGCTTCGATCGGAGGTCCAACGCGGAGCCAAGCTCCAACGTCTTTGGGAATTAGATAAAACTTTATCTCCGATAATGCAGCTTCGAACGGAGGCCGGACGCGGAGCCATGCCCCAGCGTCTTTGGGATTTAAATAAAATATCAACTCCGAGAATGTAGCTTCGATCGGAGGCCCAACGCGGAGCCAAGCTCCAGCGTCTTTGGGGCTTAATTAAAACTTCAACTCCGAGAATGCAGCTTCGATCGGAGGCCCGATGTAGAGCGAAGCTCGAGCGTCTTTGGGACTTCGATAAAACATCATCTCCGAGAATGCAGCTTCGATCGGAGGTCCAACGCGGAGCCAATCTCCAGCGTCTTTGGTACTTAGATAAAACTTCATCTCCGAGAATACAACTTCGATCGGAGGCCCCATGCGGAGCCAATCTACAGCGTCTTTGGGACTTAGATAAAACTTCATCTTCGAGAATGCAGCTTCGATCGGAGGCCCAACGCGGAGCCAAGCTCCAACGTCTTTGGAACTTAGATAAAACATCCACTCCGAGAAGGCATCTTTGATCAGAGGCCCGACGCGGAGCAAAGCTCCAGTGTCTTTGGGACTTAGATAAAACATCAACTCCGAGAATGCAGCTTCGATCTGAGGCCCGACGCGGAGCCAAGCTCCAGCTTCTTTGGGACATAGATAAAACTTCAATTTCGAGAATGCAGCTTCGATCTGAGGCCCGACGCGGAGCCAATCTCCAACGTCTTTGGGACTTAGATAAAACTTAATCTCCGAGAATGAAGCTTCGATCGGAGGTCCAACGCGGAGCCAAGCTCCAACGTCTTTGGGAATTAGATAAAACTTTATCTCCGATAATGCAGCTTCGATCGGAGGCCGGACGCGGAGCCATGCCCCTGCGTCTTTGGGATTTAAATAAAATATCAACTCCGAGAATGTAGCTTCGATCGGAGGCCCAACGCGGAGCCAAGCTCCAGCGTCTTTGGGGCTTAATTAAAACTTCAACTCTGAGAATGCAGCTTCGATCGGAGGCCCGATGTGGAGCGAAGCTCGAGCGTCTTTGGGACTTCGATAAAACATCATCTCCGAGAATGCAGCTTCGATCGGAGGTCCAACGCGGAGCCAATCTCCAGCGTCTTTGGGACTTAGATAAAACTTCATCTCCGAGAATGCAGCTTCGATAGGAGGCCCGACGTGGAGCCAAGCTCCAGCGCCTTTGGGACTTAATTAAAACTTCAACTCCGAGAATGCATCTTCGATCAGAGGCCCAACGCGGAGCCAAGCTCCAGCGTCTTTGGGACTTAGAAAAAACTTCATCTCCGAGAATGCAGCTTCGATCGGAGGTCCAACGCGTAGCCAAGCTCCAGCGTCTTTGGGACATAGATAAAACTTCATCTCCGAGAATGCAGCTTCGATAGGAGGCCCGACGTGCAGCCAAGCTCCAGCGTCTTTGGGACTTAATTAAAACTTTAACTCCGAGAATGCATCTTCGATCAGAGGTCCAACGCGGAGCCAAGCTCCAGCGTCTTTGGGACTTAGAAAAAACTTCATCTCCGAGAATGCAACTTCGATCGAAGGCCCGACGCGGAGCCAAGCTCTAGCGTCTTTGGGACTTAGATAAAACTTCAACTCCTAAAATCCAGCTTCGATAGGAGGCCCAACCCGGAGCCAAGGTCTAGCGTCTTTGGGACATAGATAAAACTTCATCTCCGAGAATACAGCTTCGATCGGAGGCCCCACGCGGAGCCAATCTACAGCGTCTTTGGGACTTAGATAAAACTTCATCTTCGAGAATGCAACTTCGATCGGAGGCCCAACGCGGAGCCAAGCTCCAACGTCTTTGGAACTTAGATAAAACGTCCACTCCGAGAATGCATCTTTGATCAGAGGCCCGACGCAGAGCCAAGCTCTAGTGTCTTTGGGACATAGATAAAACATCAACTCCGAGAATGCAGCTTTGATCTGAGGCCCGACGCGGAGCCAAGCTCCAGCTTCTTTGGGACATAGATAAAACTTCAATTTCGAGAATGCAGCTTCGATCGGAGTTCCGACGCAGAGCCAAGCTCCAGCGTATTTGGGACTTAGATAAAACTTCATCTCCGAGAATGTAGCTTCGGTCGGAGGTCCGACGCGGAGCCAAGCTCTAGCATATCTGTGACTTAGATAAAACTTCAACTCCTAAAATGCAGCTTCGATCGAAGGCCCGACGCGGAGCCAAGCTCTAGCATTTTCGGGACTTAGATAAAACTTCAACTCCTAAAATGCAGCTTCGATCGAATGCCCGACGCGGAACCAAGCTCTAGCGACTTTGGGACTTAGATAAAACTTCATCCTCGAGAATGCAGCTTCGATCGGAGGCCCGACGCGGAGCCAATCTTCAGCGTCTTTGGGACTTAGATAAAACTCAATCTCCGAGAATGAAGCTTCGATCGGAGGTCCAACGCGGAGCCAAGCTCCAGCGTCTTTGGGAATTAGATAAAACTTTATCTCCGATAATGCAGCTTCGATCGGAGGCCGGACGCGGAGCCATGCCCCAGCGTCTTTGGGATTTAAATAAAACATCAACTCCGAGAATGTGGATTCGATCGGAGGCCCAACGCGGAGCCAAGCTCCAGCGTCTTTGGGGCTTAATTAAAACTTCAACTCCGAGAATGCAGCTTCGATCGGAGGCCCGATGTGGAGCGAAGCTCGAGCGTCTTTGGGACTTCGATAAAACATCATCTCCGAGAATGCAGCTTCGATCGGAGGTCCAACGCGGAGCCAATCTCCAGCGTCTTTGGTACTTAGATAAAACATCATCTCCGAGAATACAGCTTCGATCGGAGGCCCCACGCGGAGCCAATCTACAGCGTCTTTGGGACTTAGATAAAACTTCATCTTCGAGAATGCAGGTTCGATCGGAGGCCCAACGCGGAGCCAAGCTCCAACGTCTTTGGAACTTAGATAAAACATCCACTCCGAGAATGCATCTTTGATCAGAGGCCCGACGCGGAGCCAAGCTCCAGTGTCTTTGGGACTTAGATAAAACATCAACTCCGAGAATGCAGCTTCGATCTGAGGCCCGACGCGGAGCCAAGCTCCAGCTTCTTTGGGACTTAGATAAAACTTCAATTTCGAGAATGCTGCTTTGATCGGAGTTCCGACGCAGAGCCAAGCTCCAGCGTATTTGGGACTTAGATAAAACTTCATCTCCGAGAATGTAGCTTCGGTCGGAGGTCCGACGCGGAGCCAAGCTCTAGCATATCTGTGACTTAGATAAAACTTCAACTCCTAAAATGCAGCTTCGATCGAAGGCCCGACGCGGAGCCAAGCTCTAGCATTTTTGGGACTTAGATAAAACTTCAACTCCTAAAATGCAGCTTCGATCGAATGCCCGACGCGGAGCCAAGCTCTAGCGTCTTTGGGACTTAGATAAAACTTCATCCTCGAGAATGCAGCTTCGATCGGAGGCCCGACGCGGAGCCAATCTTCAGCGTCTTTGGGACTTAGATAAAACTCAATCTCCGAGAATGAAGCTTCGATCGGAGGTCCAACGCGGAGCCAAGCTCCAGCGTCTTTGGGAATTAGATAAAACTTTATCTCCGATAATGCAGCTTCGATCGGAGGCCGGACGCGGAGCCATGCCCCAGCGTCTTTGGGATTTAAATAAAACATCAACTCCGAGAATGTAGCTTCGATCGGAGGCCCAACGCGGAGCCAAGCTCCAGCGTCTTTGGGGCTTAATTAAAACTTCAACTCCGAGAATGCAGCTTCGATCGGAGGCCCGATGTGGAGCGAAGCTCGAGCGTCTTTGGGACTTCGATAAAACATCATCTCCGAGAATGCAGCTTCGACCGGAGGTCCAACGCGGAGCCAATCTCCGGCGTCTTTGGGACTTAGGTAAAACTTCATCTCCGAGAATGCAGCTTCGATAGGAGGCCCGACGTGGAGCCAAGCTCCAGCGCCTTTGGGACTTAATTAAAACTTCAACTCCGAGAATGCATCTTCGATCAGAGGCCCCACGCGGAGCCAAGCTCCAACGTCTTTGGGACTTAGAAAAAACTTCATCTCCGAGAATGTAGCTTCGATCGGAGGTCCAACGCGTAGCCAAGCTCCAGCGTCTTTGGGACATAGATAAAACTTCATCTCCGAGAATGCAGCTTCGATAGGAGGCCCGACGTGCAGCCAAGCTCCAGCGTCTTTGGGACTTAATTAAAACTTTAACTCCGAGAATGCATCTTCGATCAGAGGCCCCATGCGGAGCCAAGCTCCAGCGTCTTTGGGACTTAGAAAAAACTTCATCTCCGAGAATGCAACTTCGATCGAAGGCCCGACGCGGAGCCAAGCTCTAGCGTCTTTGGGACTTAGATAAAACTTCAACTCCTAAAATGCAGCTTCGATAGAAGGCCCAACCCGGAGCCAAGGTCTAGCGTCTTTGGGACATAGATAAAACTTCATCTCCGAGAATACAGCTTCGATCGGAGGCCCCACGCGGAGCCAATCTACAGCGTCTTTGGGACTTAGATAAAACTTCATCTTCGAGAATGCAGCTTCGATCGGAGGCCCAACGCGGAGCCAAGCTCCAACGTCTTTGGAACTTAGATAAAACATCCACTCCGAGAATGCATCTTTGATCAGAGGCCCGACGCAGAGCCAAGCTCCAGTGTCTTTGGGACATAGATAAAACATCAACTCCGAGAATGCTGCTTTGATCTGAGGCCCGACGCGGAGCCAAGCTCCAGCTTCTTTGGGACATAGATAAAACTTCAATTTCGAGAATGCAGCTTCGATCGGAGTTCCGACGCAGAGCCAAGCTCCAGCGTATTTGGGACTTAGATAAAACTTCATCTCCGAGAATGTAGCTTCGGTCGGAGGTCCGACGCGGAGCCAAGCTCTAGCATATCTGTGACTTAGATAAAACTTCAACTCCTAAAATGCAGCTTCGATCGAAGGCCCGACGCGGAGCCAAGCTCTAGCATTTTTGGGACTTAGATAAAACTTCAACTCCTAAAATGCAGCTTCGATCGAATGCCCGATGCGGAGCCAAGCTCTAGCGACTTTGGGACTTAGATAAAACTTCATCCTCGAGAATGCAGCTTCGATCGGAGGCCCGACGCGGAGCCAATCTCCAGCGTCTTTGGGACTTAGATAAAACTTAATCTCCGAGAATGAAGCTTCGATCGGAGGTCCAACGCGGAGCCAAGCTCCAGCGTCTTTGGGAATTAGATAAAACTTTATCTCCGATAATGCAGCTTCGATCGGAGGCCGGACGCGGAGCCATGCCCCAGCGTCTTTGGGATTTAAATAAAACATCAACTCCGAGAATGTAGCTTCGATCGGAGGCCCAACGCGGAGCCAAGCTCCAGCACCTTTGGGGCTTAATTAAAACTTCAACTCCGAGAATGCAGCTTCGATCGGAGGCCCGATGTGGAGCGAAGCTCGAGCGTCTTTGGGACTTCGATAAAACATCATCTCCGAGAATGCAGCTTCGATCGGAGGTCCAACGCGGAGCCAATCTCCAGTGTCTTTGGTACTTAGATAAAACTTCATCTCCGAGAATACAGCTTCGATCGGAGGCCCCACGCGGAGCCAATCTACAGCGTCTTTGGGACTTAGATAAAACTTCATCTTCGAGAATGCAGCTTCGATCGGAGGCCCAACGCGGAGCCAAGCTCCAACGTCTTTGGAACTTAAATAAAACATCCACTCCGAGAATGCATCTTTGATCAGAGGCCCGACGCGGAGCCAAGCTCCAGTGTCTTTGGGACTTAGATAAAACATCAACTCCGAGAATGCAGCTTCGATCTGAGGCCCGACGCGGAGCCAAGCTCCAGCTTCTTTGGGACATAGATAAAACTTCAATTTCGAGAATGCAGCTTCGATCGGAGTTCCGACGCAGAGCCAAGCTCCAGCGTATTTGGGACTTAGATAAAACTTCATCTCCGAGAATGTAGCTTCGGTCGGAGGTCCGACGCGGAGCCAAGCTCTAGCATATCTGTGACTTAGATAAAACTTCAACTCCTAAAATGCAGCTTCGATCGAAGGCCCGACGCGGAGCCAAGCTCTAGCATTTTTGGGACTTAGATAAAACTTCAACTCCTAAAATGCAGCTTCGATCGAATGCCCGACGCGGAGCCAAGCTCTAGCGTCTTTGGGACTTAGATAAAACTTCATCCTCGAGAATGCAGCTTCGATCGGAGGCCCGACGCGGAGCCAATCTCCAGCGTCTTTGGGACTTAGATAAAACTCAATCTCCCAGAATGAAGCTTCGATCGGAGGTCCAACGCGGAGCCAAGCTCCAGCGTCTTTGGGAATTAGATAAAACTTTATCTCCGATAATGCAGCTTCGATCGGAGGCCGGACGCGGAGCCATGCCCCAGCGTCTTTGGGATTTAAATAAAACATCAACTCCGAGAATGTAGCTTCGATCGGAGGCCCAACGCGGAGCCAAGCTCCAGCGTCTTTGGGGCTTAATTAAAACTTCAACTCCGAGAATGCAGCTTCGATCGGAGGCCCGATGTGGAGCGAAGCTCGAGCGTCTTTGGGACTTCGATAAAACATCATCTCCGAGAATGCAGCTTCGACCGGAGGTCCAACGCGGAGCCAATCTCCAGCGTCTTTGGGACTTAGGTAAAACTTCATCTCCGAGAATGCAGCTTCGATAGGAGGCCCGACGTGGAGCCAAGCTCCAGCGCCTTTGGGACTTAATTAAAACTTCAACTCCGAGAATGCATCTTCGATCAGAGGCCCAACGCGGAGCCAAGCTCCAGCGTCTTTGGGACTTAGAAAAAACTTCATCTCCGAGAATGCAGCTTCGATCGGAGGTCCAACGCGTAGCCAAGCTCCAGCGTCTTTGGGACATAGATAAAACTTCATCTCCGAGAATGCAGCTTCGATAGGAGGCCCGACGTGCAGCCAAGCTCCAGCGTCTTTGGGACTTAATTAAAACTTTAACTCCGAGAATGCATCTTCGATCAGAGGCCCAACGCGGAGCCAAGCTCCAGCGTCTTTGGGACTTAGAAAAAACTTCATCTCCGAGAATGCAACTTCGATCGAAGGCCCGACGCGGAGCCAAGCTCTAGCGTCTTTGGGACTTAGATAAAACTTCAACTCCTAAAATGCAGCTTCGATAGGAGGCCCAACCCGGAGCCAAGGTCTAGCGTCTTTGGGACATAGATAAAACTTCATCTCCGAGAATACAGCTTCGATCGGAGGCCCCACGCGGAGCCAATCTACAACGTCTTTGGGACTTAGATAAAACTTCATCTTTGAGAATGCAGCTTCGATCGGAGGCCCAACGCGGAGCCAAGCTCCAACCTCTTTGGAACTTAGATAAAACTTCCACTCCGAGAATGCATCTTTGATCTGAGGCCCGACGCGGAGCCAAGCTCCAGTGTCTTTGGGACTTAGATAAAACATCAACTCCGAGAATGCAGCTTCGATCTGAGGCCCAACGCGGAGCCAAGCTCCAGCTTCTTTGGGACATAGATTAAACTTCAATTTCGAGAATGCAGCTTCGATCGGAGTTCCGACGCAGAGCCAAGCTCCAGCGTATTTGGGACATAGATAAAACTTCATCTCCGAGAATGTAGCTTCGATCGGAGGTCCGACGCGGAGCCAAGCTCTAGCATATCTGGGACTTAGATAAAACTTCAACTCCTAAAATGCAGCTTCGATCGAAGGACCGACGCAGAGCCAAGCTCTAGCATTTCTGGGACTTAGATAAAACTTCAACTCCTAAAATGCAGCTTCGATCGAATGCCCGACGCGGAGCCAAGCTCTAGCGTCTTTGGGACTTAGTTAAAACTTCATCCTCGAGAATGCAGCTTCGATCAGAGGCTCGACGTTGAGCCAAACTCCGGCGTCTTTGGTACTTAGATAAAACTTCATCTACGAGAATGAAGCTTCGATCGGAGGCCCGACGCGGAGCCAATCTCCAGCGTCTTTGGGACTTAGATAAAACTTAATCTCCGAGAATGCAGCTTCGATCGGAGGTCCAACGCGGAGCCAAGCTCCAGCGTCTTTGGGAATTAGATAAAACTTTATCTCCGATAATGCAGCTTCGATCGGAGGCCGGACGCGGAGCCATGCCCCAGCGTCTTTGGGATTTAAATAAAACTTCAACTACGAGAATGTAGCTTCGATTGGAGGCCCGACGCGGAGCCAAGCTCCAGCGCCTTTGGGACTTAATTAAAACTTCAACTCCGAGAATGCATCTTCAATCAGAGGCCCAACGCGGAGCCAAGCTCCAGCGTCTTTGGGACTTAGAAAAAACTTCATCTCCGAGAATGCAGCTTCGATCGGAGGTCCAACGCGGAGCCAAGCTCCAGCGTCTTTGGGACTTAGATAAAACTTTATCTCCGATAATGAAGCTTCGATCGGAGGCCGGACGCGGAGCCATGCACCAGCGTCTTTGGGATTTAATTAAAACTTCAACTCCGAGAATGTAGCTTCGATCGGAGGCCCGACGCGGAGCCAAGCTCCAGCGTCTTTCGGACTTAATTAAAACTTCAACTCCGATAATGCAGCTTCGATCGGAGGCCCGATGTGGAGCGAAGCTCGAGCGTCTTTGGGACTTCGATAAAACATCATCTCCGAGAATGCAGCTTCGATCGGAGGCCCGACATGAAGCCAAGCTCCAGCGTCTTTGGGACATAGATAAAACTTCATCTCCGAGAATGTAGCTTCGATAGGAGGCCCGACGTAGAGCCTAGCTCCAGAGTCTTTGGGACTTAATTAAAACTTCAACTCCGAGAATGCAGCTTCGATCAGAGGCCCAACGCGGAGCCAAGCTCCAGCGTCTTTGGGACTTAGAAAAAACTTCATCTCCGAGAATGCAGCTTCGATCGGAGGTCCGACGCGGAGCCAAGCTCTAGCGTCTTTGGGACTTAGATAAAACTTCAACTCCTAAAATCCAGCTTCGATAGGAGGCCGAACCCGGAGCCAAGGTCTAGCGTCTTTGGGACATAGATAAAACTTCATCTTCGAGAATGCAGCTTCGATCGGAGGCCCGACGTTGAGCCAAACTCAAGCGTCTTTGGTACTTAGATAAAACTTCATCTCCGAGAATACAGCTTCGATCGGAGGCCCCACGCGGAGCCAATCTACAGCGTCTTTGGGACTTAGATAAAACTTCATCTTCGAGAATGCAGCTTCGATCGGAGGCCCAACGCGGAGCCAAGCTCCAACGTCTTTTGAATTTAGATAAAACTTCCACTCCAAGAATGCATCTTTGATCAGAGGCCCGACGCGGAGCCAAGATCCAGTGTCTTTGGGACTTAGATAAAACATCAACTCCGAGAATGCAGCTTCGATCTGAGGCCCGACGCGGAGCCAAGCTCCAGCTTCTTTGGGACATAGATAAAACTTCAATTTCGAGAATGCAGCTTCGATCGGAGTTCCGACGGAGAGCCAAGCTCCAGCGTATTTGGGACTTAGATAAAACTTCATCTCCGAGAATGTAGCTTCGGTCGGAGGTCCGACGCGGAGCCAAGCTCTAGCATATCTGTGACTTAGATAAAACTTCAACTCCTAAAATGCAGCTTCGATCGAAGGACCGACGCGGAGCCAAGCTCTAGCATTTCTGGGACTTAGATAAAACTTCAACTCCTAAAATGCAGCTTCGATCGAATGCCCGACGCGGAGCCAAGCTCTAGCGTCTTTGGGACTTAGTTAAAACTTCATCCTCGAGAATGCAGCTTCGATCGGAGGCTCGACGTTGAGCCAAACTCCGGCGTCTTGGGTACTTAGATAAAACTTCATCTACGAGAATGAAGCTTCGATCGGAGGCCCGACGCGGAGCCAATCTCCAGCGTCTTTGGGACATAGATAAAACTTAATCTCCGAGAATGCAGCTTCGATCGGAGGTCCAACGCGGAGCCAAGCTCCAGCGTCTTTGGGAATTAGATAAAACTTTATCTCCGATAATGCAGCTTCGATCGGAGGCCGGACGCGGAGCCATGCCCCAGCGTCTTTGGGATTTAAATAAAACATCAACTCCGAGAATGTAGCTTCGATCGGAGGCCCAACGCGGAGCCAAGCTCCATCGTCTTTGGGGCTTAATTAAAACTTCAACTCCGAGAATCCAGCTTCGATCGGAGGCCCGATGTGGAGCGAAGCTCGAGCGTCTTTGGGACTTCGATAAAACATCATCTCCGAGAATGCAGCTTCGATCGGAGGTCCAACGCGGAGCCAATCTCCAGCGTCTTTGGGACTTAGATAAAACTTCATCTCCGAGAATGCAGCTTCGATAGGAGGCCCGACATGGAGCCAAGCTCCAGCGTCTTTGGGACTTAATTAAAACTTTAACTCCGAGAATGCATCTTCGATCAGAGGCCCAACGCGGAGCCAAGCTCCAGCGTCTTTGGGACTTAGAAAAAACTTCATCTCCGAGAATGCAACTTCGATCGAAGGCCCGACGCGGAGCCAAGCTCTAGCGTCTTTGGGACTTAGATAAAACTTCAACTCCTAAAATGCAGCTTCGATAGGAGGCCCAACCCGGAGCCAAGGTCTAGCGTCTTTGGGACATAGATAAAACTTCATCTCCGAGAATACAGCTTCGATCGGAGGCCCCACGCGGAGCCAATCTACAACGTCTTTGGGACTTAGATAAAACTTCATCTTCGAGAATGCAGCTTCGATCGGAGGCCCGACGCGGAGCCAAGCTCCAACGTCTTTGGAACTTAGATAAAACTTCCACTCCGAGAATGCATCTTTGATCAGAGGCCCGACGTGGAGCCAAGCTCCAGCGTCTTTGGGACTTAATTAAAACTTTAACTCCGAGAATGCATCTTCGATCAGAGGCCCAACGCGGAGCCAAGCTCCAGCGTCTTTGGGACTTAGAAAAAACTTCATCTCCGAGAATGCAACTTCGATCGAAGGCCCGACGCGGAGCCAAGCTCTAGCGTCTTTGGGACTTAGATAAAACTTCAACTCCTAAAATGCAGCTTCGATAGGAGGCCCAACCCGGAGCCAAGGTCTAGCGTCTTTGGGACATAGATAAAACTTCATCTCCGAGAATACAGCTTCGATCGGAGGCCCCACGCGGAGCCAATCTACAGCGTCTTTGGGACTTAGATAAAACTTCATCTTCGAGAATGCAGCTTCGATCGGAGGCCCGACGCGGAGCCAAGCTCCAACGTCTTTGGAACTTAGATAAAACTTCCACTCCGAGAATGCATCTTTGATCAGAGGCCCGACGCGGAGCCAAGCTCCAGTGTCTTTGGGACTTAGATAAAACATCAACTCCGAGAATGTAGCTTCGGTCGGAGGTCCGACGCGGAGCTAAGCTCCAGCTTCTTTGGGACATAGATAAAACTTCAATTTCGAGAATGCAGCTTCGATCGGAGTTCCGACGCAGAGCCAAGCTCCAGCGTATTTGGGACTTAGATAAAACTTCATCTCCGAGAATGTAGCTTCGGTCGGAGGTCCGACGCGGAGCCAAGCTCCAGCGTCTTTGGGAATTAGATAAAACTTTATCTCCGATAATGCAGCTTCGATCGGAGGCCGGACGCGGAGCCATGCCCCAGCGTCTTTGGGATTTAAATAAAGCATCAACTCCGAGAATGTAGCTTCGATCGGAGGCCCAACGCGGAGCGAAGCTCCATCGTCTTTGGGGCTTAATTAAAACTTCAACTCCGAGAATGCAGCTTCGATCGGAGGCCCGATGTGGAGCGATGCTCGAGCGTCTTTGGGACTTCGACAAAACATCATCTCCGAGAATGCAGCTTCGATCGGAGGTCCAACGCGGACCCAATCTCCAGCGTCTTTGGGACTTAGATAAAACTTCATCTCCGAGAATGCAGCTTCGATACGAGGCCCGACGTGGAGCCAAGCTCCAGCGTCTTTGGGACTTAATTAAAACTTTAACTCCGAGAATGCATCTTCGATCAGAGGCCCAACTCGGAGCCAAGCTCCAGCGTCTTTGGGACTTAGAAAAAACTTCATCTCCAAGAATGCAGCTTCGATCGAAGGCCCGACGCGGAGCCAAGCTCTAGCGTCTTTGGGACATAGATAAAACTTCAACTCCTAAAATGCAGCTTCGATAGGAGTCCCAACCCGGAGCCAAGGTCTAGCGTCTTTGGGACATAGATAAAACTTCATCTCCGAGAATACAGCTTCGATCGGAGGCCCCACGCGGAGCCAATCTTCAGCGTCTTTGGGACTTAGAAAAAACTTCATCTCCGAGAATGCAGCTTCGATCGGAGGTCCAACGCGTAGTGAAGCTCCAGCGTCTTTGGGACATAGATAAAACTTCATCTCCGAGAATGCAGCTTCGATAGGAGGCCCGACGTGGAGCCAAGCTCCAGCGTCTTTGGGACTTAATTAAAACTTTAACTCCGAGAATGCATCTTCGATCAGAGGCCCAACGCGGAGCCAAGCTCCAGCGTCTTTGGGACTTAGAAAAAACTTTATCTCCGAGAATGCAACTTCGATCGAAGGCCCGACGCGGAGCAAAGCTCTAGCGTCTTTGGGACTTAGATAAAACTTCAACTCCTAAAATGCAGCTTCGATAGGAGGCCCAACCCAGAGCCAAGGTCTAGCGTCTTTGGGACATAGATAAAACTTCATCTCCGAGAATACAGCTTCGATCGGAGGCCCCACGCGGAGCCAATCTACAGCGTCTTTGGGACTTAGATAAAACTTCATCTTCGAGAATGCAGCTTCGATCGGAGGCCCGACGCGGAGCCAAGCTCCAACGTCTTTGGAACTTAGATAAAACTTCCACTCCGAGAATGCATCTTTGATCAGAGGCCCGACGCGGAGCCAAGCTCCAGTGTCTTTGGGACTTAGATAAAACATCAACTCCGAGAATGTAGCTTCGGTCGGAGATCCGACGCGGAGCTAAGCTCCAGCTTCTTTGGGACATAGATAAAACTTCAATTTCGAGAATGCAGCTTCGATCGGAGTTCCGACGCAGAGCCAAGCTCCAGCGTATTTGGGACTTAGATAAAACTTCATCTCCGAGTATGTAGCTTCGGTCGGAGGTCCGACGCGGAGCCAAGCTCCAGCGTCTTTGGGAATTAGATAAAACTTTATCTCCGATAATGCAGCTTCGATCGGAGGGCGGACGCGGAGCCATGCCCCAGCGTCTTTGGGATTTAAATAAAACATCATCTCCGAGAATGCAGCTTCGATCGGAGGTCCAACGCGGACCCAATCTCCAGCGTCTTTGGTACTTAGATAAAACTTCATCGCCGAGAATGCAGCTTCGATACGAGGCCCGACGTGGAGCCAAGCTCCGGCGTCTTTGGGACTTAATTAAAACTTTAACTCCGAGAATGCATCTTCGATCAGAGGCCCAACGCGGAGCCAAGCTCCAGCGTCTTTGGGACTTAGAAAAAACTTCATCTCCGAGAATGCAGCTTCGATCGAAGGCCCGACGCGGAGCCAAGCTCTAGCGTCTTTGGGACATAGATAAAACTTCAACTCCTAAAATGCAGCTTCGATAGGAGTCCCAACCCGGAGCCAAGGTCTAGCGTCTTTGGGACATAGATAAAACTTCATCTCCGAGAATACAGCTTCGATCGGAGGCCCCACGCGGAGCCAATCTACAGCGTCTTTGGGACTTAGAAAAAACTTCATCTCCGAGAATGCAGCTTCGATCGGAGGTCCAACGCGTAGTGAAGCTCCAGCGTCTTTGGGACATAGATAAAACTTCATCTCCGAGAATGCAGCTTCGATAGGAGGCCCGACGTGGAGCCAAGCTCCAGCGTCTTTGGGACTTAATTAAAACTTTAACTCCGAGAATGCATCTTCGATCAGAGGCCCAACGCGGAGCCAAGCTCCAGCGTCTTTGGGACTTTGAAAAAACTTTATCTCCGAGAATGCAACTTCGATCGAAGGCCCGACGCGGAGCCAAGCTCTAGCGTCTTTGGGACTTAGATAAAACTTCAACTCCTAAAATGCAGCTTCGATAGGAGGCCCAACCCGGAGCCAAGGTCTAGCGTCTTTGGGACATAGATAAAACTTCATCTCCGAGAATACAGCTTCGATCGGAGGCCCCACGCGGAGCCAATCTACAGCGTCTTTGGGACTTAGATAAAACTTCATCTTCGAGAATGCAGCTTCGATCGGAGGCCCGACGCGGAGCCAAGCTCCAACGTCTTTGGAACTTAGATAAAACTTCCACTCCGAGAATGCATCTTTGATCAGAGGCCCGACGCGGAGCCAAGCTCCAGTGTCTTTGGGACTTAGATAAAACATCAACTCCGAGAATGTAGCTTCGGTCGGAGATCCGACGCGGAGCTAAGCTCCAGCTTCTTTGGGACATAGATAAAACTTCAATTTCGAGAATGCAGCTTCGATCGGAGTTCCGACGCAGAGCCAAGCTCCAGCGTATTTGGGACTTAGATAAAACTTCATCTCCGAGTATGTAGCTTCGGTCGGAGGTCCGACGCGGAGCCAAGCTCCAGCGTCTTTGGGAATTAGATAAAACTTTATCTCCGATAATGCAGCTTCGATCGGAGGGCGGACGCGGAGCCATGCCCCAGCGTCTTTGGGATTTAAATAAAACATCAACTCCGAGAATGTAGCTTCGATCGGAGGCCCAACGCGGAGCCAAGCTCCATCGTCTTTGGGGCTTAATTAAAACTTCAACTCCGAGAATGCAGCTTCGATCGGAGGCCCGATGTGGAGCGAAGCTCGAGCGTCTTTGGGACTTCGATAAAACATCATCTCCGAGAATGCAGCTTCGATCGGAGGTCCAACGCGGAGCCAATCTCCAACGTCTTTGATACTTAGATAAAACTTCATCTCCGAGAATGCAGCTTCGATAGGAGGCCCGACGTGAAGCCAAGCTCCAGCGTCTTTGGGACTTAATTAAAACTTTAACTCCGAGAATGCATCTTCGATCAGAGGCCCAACGCGGAGCCAAGCTCCAGCGTCTTTGGGACTTAGAAAAAACTTCATCTCCGAGAATGCAGTTTCGATCGAAGGCCCGACGCGGAGCCAAGCTCTAGCGTCTTTGGGACTTAGATAAACCTTCAACTCCTAAAATGCAGCTTCGATAGGAGGCCCAAACCGGAGCCAAGGTCTAGCGTCTTCGGGACATAGATAAAACTTCATCTCCGAGAATACAGCTTCGATCGGAGGCCCCACGCGGAGCCAATCAACAGCGTCTTTGGGACTTAGATAAAACTTCCACTCCGAGAATGCATCTTTGATCAGAGGCCCGACGCGGAGCCAAGCTCCAGTGTCTTTGGGACTTAGATAAAACATCAACTCCGAGAATGCAGCTTCGATCTGAGGCCCGACGCGGAGCCAAACTCCTAAAATGCAGCTTCGATCGAAGGCCCGACGCGGAGCCAAGCTCTAGCATCTCTGGGACTTAGATAAAACTTCAACTCCTAAAATGCAGCTTCGATCGAATGCCCGACGCGGAGCCAAGCTCTAGCGTCTTTGGGACTTAGATAAAACTTCTTCCTCGAGAATGCAGCTTCGATCGGAGGCTCGACGTTGAGCCAAACTCCGGCGTCTTTGGTACTTAGATAAAACTTCATCTACGAGAATGCAGCTTCGATCGGAGGTCCAACGCGGAGCCAAGCTCCAGCGTCTTTGGGAATTAGATAAAACTTTATCTCCGATAATGCAGCTTCGATCGGAGGCCGGACGCGGAGCCATGCCCCAGCGTCTTTGGGATTTAAATAAAACTTTAACTCCGAGAATGTAGCTTCGATCGGAGGCCCGACGCGGAGATAAGCTCCAGGATCTTTGGGACTTAATTAAAACTTCAACTCCGAGAATGCAGCTTCGATCGGAGGCCCGATGTGGAGCGAAGCTCGAGCGTCGTTGGGACTTCGATAAAACATCATCTCCGAGAATGCAGCTTCGATCGGAGGTCCAACGCGGAGCCAAGCTCCAGCGTCTTTGGGACTTAGAAAAACTTCATCTCTGAGAATGCAGCTTCGATAGGAGGCCCGACGTGGAGCCAAGCTTCGGCGTCTTTGGGACTTAATTAAAACATCAACTCCGAGAATGCATCTTCGATCAGAGGCCCAACGTGGAGCCAAGCTCCAGCGTCTTTGGGACATAGAAAAAACTTTATCTCCGAGAATGCAGCTTCGATCGGAGGTCCAACGCGGATCCAAGCTCCAGCGTCTTTGGGACTTAGATAAAACTTCATCTCCGAGAATGCAGCTTCGATAGGTGGCCCGACGTGGAGCCAAGCTCCAGCGTCTTTGGGACTTAATTAAAACTTTAACTCCGAGAATGCATCTTCGATCAGAGGCCCAACGCGGAGCCAAGCTCCAGCGTCTTTGGGACTTAGAAAAAACTTCATCTCCGAGAATGCAACTTCGATCGAAGGCCCGATGCGGAGCCAAGCTCCAGTGTCTTTGGGACTTAGATAAAACATCAACTCCGAGAATGCAGCTTCGATCTGAGGCCCGACGCGGAGCCAAGCTCGAGCTTCTTTGGGACATAGATAAAACTTCAATTTCGAGAATGCAGCTTCGATCGGAGTTCCGACGCAGAGCCAAGCTCCAGCGTATTTGGGACATAGATAAAACTTCATCTCCGAGAATGTAGCTTCGATCGGAGGTCCGACGCAGAGTCAAGCTCTAGCATATCTGGGACTTAGATAAAACTTCAACTCCTAAAATGCAGCTTCGATCGAAGGCCCGACGCGGAGCCAAGCTCTAGCATTTCTGGGACTTAGATAAAACTTCAACTCCTAAAATGCAGCTTCGATCGAATGCCCGACGCGGAGCCAAGCTCTATCGTCTTTGGGACTTAGATAAAAATTCATCCTCGAGAATGCAGCTTCGATCGGAGGCTCGACGTTGAGCCAAACTCCGGCGTCTTTGGTACTTAGATAAAACATCATCCACGAGATTGCAGCTTCGATCGGAGGCCCGACGCGGAGCCAATCTCCAGCGTCTTTGGGACTTAGATAAAACTTAATCTCCGAGAATGCAGCTTCGATCGGAGACGGACGCGGAGCCATGCCCCAGCGTCTTTGGGATTTAAATAAAACTTCAACTCCGAGAATGTAGCTTCGATCGGAGGCCCGATGCGGAGCCAAGCTCCAGTGTCTTTGGGACTTAATTAAAACTTCAACTCCGAGAATGCAGCTTCGATCGGAGGCCCGATGTGGAGCGAAGCTCGAGCGTCTTTGGGACTTCGATAAAAGATCATCTCCGAGAATACAGCTTCGATCGGAGGTCCAACGCGGAGCCAAGCTCCAGCGTCTTTGGGACATAGATAAACTTCATCTCCGAGAATGCAGCTTCGATATTAGGCCCGACGTGGAGCCAAGCTCCAGCGCCTTTGGGACTTAATTAAAACTTCAACTCCGAGAATGCATCTTCGATCAGAGGCCCAACGCGGAGCCAAGCTCCAGTGTCTTTGGGACTTAGAAAAAACTTCACCTCCGAGAATGCAGCTTCGATCGGAGGTCCAACGCGGAGCCAAGCTCCAGCATCTTTGGGACTTAGATAAAGCTTCATCTCCGAGAATGCAGCTTCGATAGGAGGCCCGACGTGGAGCCAAGCTCCAGCGTCTTTGGGACTTAGAAAAAACTTTATCTCCGAGAATGCAACTTCGATCGAAGGTCCGACGCGGAGCCAAGCTCTAGCGTCTTTGGGACTTAGATAAAACTTCAACTCCTAAAATGCAGCTTCGATAGGAGGCCCAACCCGGAGCCAAGGTCTAGCGTCTTTGGGACATAGATAAAACTTCATCTTCGAGAATGCAGCTTCGATCGGAGGCCCGACGGTTAGCCAAACTCCAGTGTCTTTGGTACTTAGATAAAACTTCATCTCCGAGAATACAGCTTCGATCGGAGGCCCCACGCGGAGCCAATCTACATCGTCTTTGGGACTTAGATAAAACTTCATCTTCGAGAATGCAGCTTCGATCGGAGGCCCGACGCGGAGCCAAGCTCTAACGTCTTTGGAACTTAGATAAAACTTCCACTCCGATAATGCATCTTTGATCAGAGGCCCGACGCGGAGCCCAGCTCCAGTGTCTTTGGGACTTAGATAAAACATCAACTCCGAGAATGCAGCTTCGATCTGAGGCTCGACGCGGAGCCAAGCTCCAGCTTCTTTGGGACATAGATAAAACTTCAATTTCGAGAATGCAGCTTCGATCGGAGTTCCGACGCAGAGCCAAGCTCCAGCGTATTTGGGACACAGATAAAATTTCATCTCCGAGAATGTAGCTTCGATCGGAGGTCCGACGCGGAGCAAAGCTCTAGCATATCTGGGACTTAGATAAAACTTCAACTCCTAAAATGCAGCTTCGATCGAAGGTCCGACGCGGAGCCAAGCTCTAGCATCTCTGGGACTTAGATAAAACTTCAACTCCTAAAATGCAGCTTCGATCGAATGCCCGACGCGGAGCCAAGCTCTAGCGTCTTTGGGACTTAGATAAAACTTCATCCTCGAGAATGCAGCTTCGATCGGAGGCTCGACGTTGAGCCAAACTCCGACGTCTTTGGTACTTGGATAAAACTTCATCTACGAGAATACAGCTTCGATCGGAGGTCCAACGCGGAGCCAAGCTCCAGCGTCTTTGGGAATTAGATAAAACTTTATCTTCGATAATGCAGCTTCGATCGGAGGCCGGACGCGGAGCCATGCCCCAGCGTCTTTGGGATTTAAATAAAACTTCAACTCCGAGAATGTAGCTTCGATCGGAGGCCCGACGCGGAGCCAAGCTGCAACGTCTTTGGGACTTAATTAAAACTTCAACTCCGAGAATGCAGCTTCGATCGGAGGCCTGATGTGGAGCGAAGCTCGAGCGTCTTTGGGACTTCGATAAAACATCATCTCCGAGAATGCAGCTTCGATCGGAGGTCCAACGCGGAGCCAAGCTCTAGCGTCTTTGGGACTTAGATAAAACTTCATCTCCGAGAATGCAGCTTCGATAGGAGGCCCGACGTGGAGCCAAGCTCCAGCGCCTTTGGGACTTAATTAAAACTTCAACTCCGAGAATGCATCTTCGATCAGAGGCCCAACGCGGAGCCAAGCTCCAGCGTCTTTGGGACTTAGAAAAAACTTCACCTCCGAGAATGCAGCTTCGATCGGAGGTCCAACGCGGAGCCAAGCTCCAGCGTCTTTGGGACTTAGATAAAACTTCATCTCCGAGAATGCAGCTTCGATAGGAGGCTCGACGTGGAGCCAAGCTCCAGCGTCTTTGGGACTTAATTAAAACATCAACTCCGAGAATGCATCTTCGATCAGAGGCCCAACGCGGAGCCATCTCCAACGTCTTTGGGACATAGAAAAAACTTCATCTCCGAGAATGCAGCTTCGATCGGAGGTCCAACGCGGAGCCAAGCTCTAGCGTCTTTGGAACTTAATTAAAACTTTAACTCCGAGAATGCATCTTCGATCAGAGGCCCAATGCGGAGCGAAGCTCCGGCGCCTTTGGGACTTAGAAAAAACTTCATCTCCGAGAATGCAACTTCGATCGAAGGCCCGATGCGGAGCCAAGCTCCAGTGTCTTTGGGACATAGATAAAACTTCATCTCCGAGAATGCAGCTTCGATAGGAGGCCCGACGTGGAGCCAAGCTCCAGCGTCTTTGGGACTTAATTTAAACTTTAACTCCTAGAATGCATCTTCGATCAGAGGCCCAACGCGGAGCCAAGCTCCATCGTCTTTGGGACTTAGAAAAAACTTCATCTCCGAGAATGCAACTTCGATCGAAGGCCCGACGCGGAGCCAAGTTCTAGCGTCTTTGGGACTTAGATAAAACTTCAACTCCTAAAATGCAGCTTCGATAGGAGGCCCAACCCGGAGCCAAGGTCTAGCGTCTTTGGGACATAGATAAAACTTCATCTTCGAGAATGCAGCTTCGATCGGAGGCCCGACGTTGAGGCAAACTCCAGCGTCTTTGGTACTTAGATAAAACTTCATCTCCGAGAATACAGCTTCGATCGGAGGCCCCACGCGGAGCCAATCTACACCGTCTTTGGGACTTAGATAAAACTTCATCTTCGAGAATGCAACTTCGATCGGAGGCCCGACGCGGAGCCAAGCTCCAACGTCTTTGGAACTTAGATAAAACTTCCACTCCGAGAATGCATCTTTTATCAGAGGCCCGACGCGGAGCCAAGCTACAGTGTCTTTGGGACTTAGATAAAACATCAACTCCGAGAATGCAGCTTCGATCTGAGGCCCGACGCGGAGCCAAGCTCCAGCTTCTTTGGGACATAGATAAAACTTCAATTTCGAGAATGCAGCTTCGATCGGAGTTCCGACGCAGAGCCAAGCTCCAGCGTATTTGGGACTTAGATAAAACTTCATCTCCGAGAATGTAGCTTCGATCGGAGGTCCGACGCGGAGCCAAGCTCTAGCATATCTGGGACTTAGATAAAACTTCAACTCCTAAAATGCAGCTTCGATCGAAGGCCCGACGCGGAGCCAAGCTCTAGCATATCTGGGACTTCGATAAAACTTCAACTCCTAAAATGCAGCTTCGATCGAATGCCCGACGCGGAGCCAAGCTCTAGCGTCTTTGGGACTTAGATAAAACTTCATCCTCGAGAATGCAGCTTCGATCGGAGGCTCGACGTTGAGCCAAACTCCGACGTCTTTGGTACTTGGATAAAACTTCATCTACGAGAATACAGCTTCGATCGGAGGTCCAACGCGGAGCCAAGCTCCAGCGTCTTTGGGAATTAGATAAAACTTTATCTTCGATAATGCAGCTTCGATCGGAGGCCGGACGCGGAGCCATGCCCCAGCGTCTTTGGGATTTAAATAAAACTTCAACTCCGAGAATGTAGCTTCGATCGGAGGCCCGACGCGGAGCCAAGCTGCAACGTCTTTGGGACTTAATTAAAACTTCAACTCCGAGAATGCAGCTTCGATCGGAGGCCTGATGTGGAGCGAAGCTCGAGCGTCTTTGGGACTTCGATAAAACATCATCTCCGAGAATGCAGCTTCGATCGGAGGTCCAACGCGGAGCCAAGCTCTAGCGTCTTTGGGACTTAGATAAAACTTCATCTCCGAGAATGCAGCTTCGATAGGAGGCCCGACGTGGAGCCAAGCTCCAGCGCCTTTGGGACTTAATTAAAACTTCAACTCCGAGAATGCATCTTCGATCAGAGGCCCAACGCGGAGCCAAGCTCCAGCGTCTTTGGGACTTAGAAAAAACTTCACCTCCGAGAATGCAGCTTCGATCGGAGGTCCAACGCGGAGCCAAGCTCCAGCGTCTTTGGGACTTAGATACAACTTCATCTCCGAGAATGCAGCTTCGATAGGAGGCTCGACGTGGAGCCAAGCTCCAGCGTCTTTGGGACTTAATTAAAACATCAACTCCGAGAATGCATCTTCGATCAGAGGCCCAACGCGGAGCCATCTCCAGCGTCTTTGGGACATAGAAAAAACTTCATCTCCGAGAATGCAGCTTCGATCGGAGGTCCAACGCGGAGCCAAGCTCTAGCGTCTTTGGAACTTAATTAAAACTTTAACTCCGAGAATGCATCTTCGATCAGAGGCCCAATGCGGAGCGAAGCTCCGGCGCCTTTGGGACTTAGAAAAAACTTCATCTCCGAGAATGCAACTTCGATCGAAGGCCCGATGCGGAGCCAAGCTCCAGTGTCTTTGGGACATAGATAAAACTTCATCTCCGAGAATGCAGCTTCGATAGGAGGCCCGACGTGGAGCCAAGCTCCAGCGTCTTTGGGACTTAATTAAAACTTTCACTCCTAGAATGCATCTTCGATCAGAGGCCCAACGCGGAGCCAAGCTCCATCGTCTTTGGGACTTAGAAAAAACTTCATCTCCGAGAATGCAACTTCGATCGAAGGCCCGACGCGGAGCCAAGTTCTAGCGTCTTTGGGACTTAGATAAAACTTCAACTCCTAAAATGCAGCTTCGATAGGAGGCCCAACCCGGAGCCAAGGTCTAGCGTCTTTGGGACATAGATAAAACTTCATCTTCGAGAATGCAGCTTCGATCGGAGGCCCGACGTTGAGGCAAACTCCAGCGTCTTTGGTACTTAGATAAAACTTCATCTCCGAGAATACAGCTTCGATCGGAGGCCCCACGCGGAGCCAATCTACACCGTCTTTGGGACTTAGATAAAACTTCATCTTCGAGAATGCAACTTCGATCGGAGGCCCGACGCGGAGCCAAGCTCCAACGTCTTTGGAACTTAGATAAAACTTCCACTCCGAGAATGGATCTTTTATCAGAGGCCCGACGCGGAGCCAAGCTACAGTGTCTTTGGGACTTAGATAAAACATCAACTCCGAGAATGCAGCTTCGATCTGAGGCCCGACGCGGAGCCAAGCTCCAGCTTCTTTGGGACATAGATAAAACTTCAATTTCGAGAATGCAGCTTCGATCGGAGTTCCGACGCAGAGCCAAGCTCCAGCGTATTTGGGACTTAGATAAAACTTCATCTCCGAGAATGTAGCTTCGATCGGAGGTCCGACGCGGAGCCAAGCTCTAGCATATCTGGGACTTAGATAAAACTTCAACTCCTAAAATGCAGCTTCGATCGAAGGCCCAACGCGGAGCCAAGCTCTAGCATATCTGGGACTTCGATAAAACTTCAACTCCTAAAATGCAGCTTCGATCGAATGCCCGACGCGGAGCCAAGCTCTAGCGTCTTTGGGACTTAGATAAAACTTCATCCTCGAGAATGCAGCTTCGATCGGAGGCTCGACGTTGAGCCAAACTCCGGCGTCTTTGGTACTTGGATAAAACTTCATCTACGAGAATACAGCTTCGATCGGAGGTCCAACGCGGAGCCAAGCTCCAGCGTCTTTGGGAATTAGATAAAACTTCATCTACGAGAATACAGCTTCGATCGGAGGTCCAACGCGGAGCCAAGCTCCAGCGTCTTTGGGAATTAGATAAAACTTTAACTCCGAGAATGTAGCTTCGATCGGAGGCCCGACGCGGAGATAAGCTCCAGCGTCTTTGGGACTTAATTAAAACTTCAACTCCGAGAATGCAGCTTCGATCGGAGGCCCGATGTGGAGCGAAGCTCGAGCGTCTTTGGGACTTCGATAAAACATCATCTCCGAGAATGCAGCTTCGATCGGAGGTCCAACGCGGAGCCAAGCTCCAGCGTCTTTGGGACTTAGATAAAACTTCATCTCCGCGAATGCAGCTTCGATCGGAGGCCCGACGTGGAGCCAAGCTCCAGCGCCTTTGGGACTTAGAAAAAACTTCATCTCCGAGAATGCAACTTCGATCGAAGGTCCGACGCGGAGCCAAGCTCCAGCGTCTTTGGGACTTAGATAAAACTTCATCTCCGAGAATGCAGCTTCGATAGGAGGCCCGACGTGGAGCCAAGCTCCAGCGCCTTTGGGACTTAATTAAAACTTCAACTCCGAGAATGCATCTTTGATCAGAGGCCCGACGCGGAGCCAAGCTCTAGTGTCTTTGGGACTTAAATAAAACATCAACTCCGAGAATGCAGCTTCTATCGGATGCCCGACGTTGAGCCAAGCTCCAGTGTCTTTGGGCCTTAGATAAAACATCAACTCCGAGAATGCAGCTTCGATCTGAGGCCCGACGCGGAGCCAAGCTCGAGCTTCTTTGGGACATAGATAAAACTTCAATTTCGAGAATGCAACTTCGATCGGAGTTCCGACGCAGAGCCAAGCTCCAGCGTATTTGGGACTTAGATAAAACTTCATCTCCGAGAATGTAGCTTCGATCGGAGGTCCGACGCAGAGTCAAGCTCTAGCATATCTGGGACTTAGATAAAACTTCAACTCCTAAAATGCAGCTTCGATCGAAGGCCCGACGCGGAGCCAAGCTCTAGCATTTCTGGGACGTAGATAAAACTTCAACTCCGAAAATGCAGCTTCGATCGAATGCCCGACGCGGAGCCAAGCTCTAGCGTCTTTGGGACTTAGATAAAACTTCATCCTCGAGAATGCAGCTTCGATCGGAGGCTCGACGTTGAGCCAAACTCCGGGGTCTTTGGTACTTAGATAAAACTTCATCTACGAGATTGCAGCTTCGATCGGAGGCCCGACGCGGAGCCAATCTCCAGCGTCTTTGGGACTTAGATAAAACTTAATCTCCGAGAATGCAGCTTCGATCGGAGACCGGACGCGGAGCCATGCCCCAGCGTCTTTGGGATTTAAATAAAACTTCAACTCCGAGAATGTAGCTTCGATCGGAGGCCCGACGCGGAGCCAAGCTCCAGCGTCTTTGGGACTTAATTAAAACTTCAACTCCGAGAATGCAGCTTCGATCGGAGGCCCGATGTGGAGCGATGCTCGAGCGTCTTTGGGACTTCGATAAAACATCATCTCCGAGAATGCAGCTTCGATCGGAGGTCCAACGCGGAGCCAAGCTCCAGCGTCTTTGGGACATAGATAAACTTCATCTCCGAGAATGCAGCTTCGATAGGAGGCCCGACGTGGAGCCAAGCTCCAGCGCCTTTGGGACATAATTAAAACTTCAACTCCGAGAATGCATCTTCGATCAGAGGCCCAACGCGGAGCCAAGCTCCAGTGTCTTTGGGACTTAGAAAAAACTTCACCTCCGAAAATGCAGCTTCGATCGGAGGTCCAACGCGGAGCCAAGCTCCAGCGTCTTTGGTACTTAGATAAAACTTCATCTCCGAGAATGCAGCTTCGATAGGAGGCCCGACGTGGAGCCAAGCTCCAGTGTCTTTGGGACTTAGAAAAAACTTCATCTCCGAGAATGCAACTTCGATCGAAGGTCCGACGCGGAGCCAAGCTCTAGCGTCTTTGGGACTTAGATAAAACTTCAACTCCTAAAATGCAGCTTCGATAGGAGGCCCAACCCGGAGCCAAGGTCTAGCGTCTTTGGGACTTAGATAAAACTTCATCCTCGAGAATGCAGCTTCGATCGGAGGCTCGACGTTGAGCCAAACTCCGGCGTCTTTGGTACTTGGATAAAACTTCATCTACGAGAATACAGCTTCGATCGGAGGTCCAACGCGGAGCCAAGCTCCAGCGTCTTTGGGAATTAGATAAAACTTTATCTCCGATAATGCAGCTTCGATCGGAGGCCGGACGCGGAGCCATGCCCCAGCGTCTTTGGGATTTAAATAAAACTTTAACTCCGAGAATGTAGCTTCGATCGGAGGCCCGACGCGGAGATAAGCTCCAGCGTCTTTGGGACTTAATTAAAACTTCAACTCCGAGAATGCAGCTTCGATCGGAGGCCCGATGTGGAGCGAAGCTCGAGCGTCTTTGGGACTTCGATAAAACATCATCTCTGAGAATGCAGCTTCGATCGGAGGTCCAACGCGGAGCCAAGCTCCAGCGTCTTTGGGACTTAGATAAAACTTCATCTCCGCGAATGCAGCTTCGATCGGAGGCCCGATGTGGAGCGAAGCACGAGCGTCTTTGGGACTTCGATAAAACATCATCTCCGAGAATACATCTTCGATCAGAGGCCCAACGCGGAGCCAAGCTCCAGCGTCTTTGGGACTTAGATAAAACTTCATCTCCGAGAATGCATCTTCGATAGGAGGCCCGACGTGGAGCCAAGCTCCAGCGCCTTTGGGACTTAGAAAAAACTTCATCTCCGAGAATGCAACTTCGATCGAAGGTCCGACGCGGAGCCAAGCTCTAGCATCTCTGGGACTTAGATAAAACTTCAACTCCTAAAATGCAGCTTCGATCGAATGCCCGACGCGGAGCCAAGCTCTAGCGTCTTTGGGACTTAGATAAAACTTCTTCCTCAAGAATGCAGCTTCGATCGGAGGCTCGACGTTGAGCCAAACTCCGGCGTCTTTGGTACTTAGATAAAACTTCATCTACGAGAATGCAGCTTCGATCAGAGGTCCAACGCGGAGCCAAGCTCCAGCGTCTTTGGGAATTAGATAAAACTTTATCTCCGATAATGCAGCTTCGATCGGAGGCCGGACGCGGAGCCATGCCCCAGAGTCTTTGGGATTTAAATAAAACTTTAACTCCGAGAATGTAGCTTCGATCGGAGGCCCGACGCGGAGATAAGCTCCAGGATCATTGGGACTTAATTAAAACTTCAACTCCGAGAATGCAGCTTCGATCGGAGGCCCGATGTGGAGCGAAGCTCGAGCGTCTTTGGGACTTCGATAAAACATCATCTCCGAGAATGCAGCTTCGATCGGAGGTCCAACGCGGAGCCAAGCTCCAACGTCTTTGGGACTTAGAAAAACTTCATCTCCGAGAATGCAGCTTCGATAGGAGGCCCGACGTGGAGCCAAGCTTCAGCGTCTTTGGGACTTAATTAAAACATCAACTCCGAGAATGCATCTTCGATCAGAGGCCCAACGCGGAGCCAAGCTCCAGCGTCTTTGGGACATAGAAAAAACTTTATCTCCGAGAATGCAGCTTCGATCGGAGGTCCAACGCGGATCCAAGCTCCAGCGTCTTTGGGACTTAGATAAAACTTCATCTCCGAGAATGCAGCTTCGATAGGTGGCCCGACGTGGAGCCAAGCTCCAGCGTCTTTGGGACTTAGAAAAAACTTCATCTCCGAGAATGCAACTTCGATCGAAGGCCCGATGCGGAGCCAAGCTCCAGTGTCTTTGGGACTTAGATAAAACATCAACTCCGAGAATGCAGCTTCGATCTGAGGCCCGACGCGGAGCCAAGCTCGAGCTTCTTTGGGACATAGATAAAACTTCAATTTCGAGATTGCAGCTTCGATCGGAGTTCCGACGCAGAGCCAAGCTCCAGCGTATTTGGGACATAGATAAAACTTCATCTCCGAGAATGTAGCTTCGATCGGAGGTCCGACGCAGAGTCAAGCTCTAGCATATCTGGGACTTAGATAAAACTTCAACTCCTAAAATGCAGCTTCGATCGAAGGCCCGACGCGGAGCCAAGCTCTAGCATTTCTGGGACTTAGATAAAACTTCAACTCCTAAAATGCAGCTTCGATCGAATGCCCGACGCGGAGCCAAGCTCTAGCGTCTTTGGGACTTAGATAAAAATTCATCCTCGAGAATGCAGCTTCGATCGGAGGCTCGACGTTGAGCCAAACTCCGGCGTCTTTGGTACTTAGATAAAACATCATCCACGAGATTGCAGCTTCGATCGGAGGCCCGACGCGGAGCCAATCTCCAGCGTCTTTGGGACTTAGATAAAACTTAATCTCCGAGAATGCAGCTTCGATCGGAGACGGACGCGGAGCCATGCCCCAGCGTCTTTGGGATTTAAATAAAACTTCAACTCCGAGAATGTAGCTTCGATCGGAGGCCCGACGCGGAGCCAAGCTCCAGTGTCTTTGGGACTTAATTAAAACTTCAACTCCGAGAATGCAGCTTCGATCGGAGGCCCGATGTGGAGCGAAGCTCGAGCGTCTTTGGGACTTCGATAAAAGATCATCTCCGAGAATACAGCTTCGATCGGAGGTCCAACGCGGAGCCAAGCTCCAGCGTCTTTGGGACATAGATAAACTTCATCTCCGAGAATGCAGCTTCGATATTAGGCCCGACGTGGAGCCAAGCTCCAGCGCCTTTGGGACTTAATTAAAACTTCAACTCCGAGAATGCATCTTCGATCAGAGGCCCAACGCGGAGCCAAGCTCCAGTGTCTTTGGCACTTAGAAAAAACTTCACCTCCGAGAATGCAGCTTCGATCGGAGGTCCAACGCGGAGCCAAGCTCCAGCATCTTTGGGACTTAGATAAAGCTTCATCTCCGAGAATGCAGCTTCGATAGGAGGCCCGACGTGGAGCCAAGCTCCAGCGTCTTTGGGACTTAGAAAAAACATTATCTCCGAGAATGCAACTTCGATCGAAGGTCCGACGCGGAGCCAAGCTCTAGCGTCTTTGGGACTTAGATAAAACTTCAACTCCTAAAATGCAGCTTCGATAGGAGGCCCAACCCGGAGCCAAGGTCTAGCGTCTTTGGGACATAGATAAAACTTCATCTTCGAGAATGCAGCTTCGATCGGAGGCCCGACGGTTAGCCAAACTCCAGCGTCTTTGGTACTTAGATAAAACTTCATCTCCGAGAATACAGCTTCGATCGGAGGCCCCACGCGGAGCCAATCTACATCGTCTTTGGGACTTAGATAAAACTTCATCTTCGAGAATGCAGCTTCGATCGGAGGCCCGACGCGGAGCCAAGCTCTAACGTCTTTGGAACTTAGATAAAACTTCCACTCCGAGAATGCATCTTTGATCAGAGGCCCGACGCGGAGCCCAGCTCCAGTGTCTTTGGGACTTAGATAAAACATCAACTCCGAGAATGCAGCTTCGATCTGAGGCTCGACGCGGAGCCAAGCTCCAGCTTCTTTGGGACATAGATAAAACTTCAATTTCGAGAATGCAGCTTCGATCGGAGTTCCGACGCAGAGCCAAGCTCCAGCGTATTTGGGACATAGATAAAATTTCATCTCCGAGAATGTAGCTTCGATCGGAGGTCCGACGCGGAGCAAAGCTCTAGCATATCTGGGACTTAGATAAAACTTCAACTCCTAAAATGCAGCTTCGATCGAAGGTCCGACGCGGAGCCAAGCTCTAGCATCTCTGGGACTTAGATAAAACTTCAACTCCTAAAATGCAGCTTCGATCGAATGCCCGACGCGGAGCCAAGCTCTAGCGTCTTTGGGACTTAGATAAAACTTCATCCTCGAGAATGCAGCTTCGATCGGAGGCTCGACGTTGAGCCAAACTCCGACGTCTTTGGTACTTGGATAAAACTTCATCTACGAGAATACAGCTTCGATCGGAGGTCCAACGCGGAGCCAAGCTCCAACGTCTTTGGGAATTAGATAAAACTTTATCTCCGATAATGCAGCTTCGATCGGAGGCCGGACGCGGAGCCATGCCCCAGCGTCTTTGGGATTAAATAAAACTTCAACTCCGAGAATGTAGCTTCGATCGGAGGCCCGACGCGGAGCCAAGCTGCAACGTCTTTGGGACTTAATTAAAACTTCAACTCCGAGAATGCAGCTTCGATCGGAGGCCCGATGTGGAGCGAAGCTCGAGCGTCTTTGGGACTTCGATAAAACATCATCTCCGAGAATGCAGCTTCGATCGGAGGTCCAACGCGGAGCCAAGCTTTAGCGTCTTTGGGACTTAGATAAAACTTCATCTCCGAGAATGCAGCTTCGATAGGAGGCCCGACGTGGAGCCAAGCTCCAGCGCCTTTGGGACTTAATTAAAACTTCAACTCCGAGAATGCATCTTCGATCAGAGGCCCAACGCGGAGCCAAGCTCCAGCGTCTTTGGGACTTAGAAAAAACTTCACCTCCGAGAATGCAGCTTCGATCGGAGGTCCAACGCGGAGCCAAGCTCCAGCGTCTTTGGGACTTAGATAAAACTTCATCTCCGAGAATGCAACTTCGATAGGAGGCTCGACGTGGAGCCAAGCTCCAGCGTCTTTGGGACTTAATTAAAACATCAACTCCGAGAATGCATCTTCGATCAGAGGCCCAACGCGGAGCCATCTCCAGCGTCTTTGGGACATAGAAAAAACTTCATCTCCGAGAATGCAGCTTCGATCGGAGGTCCAACGCGGAGCCAAGCTCTAGCGTCTTTGGAACTTAATTAAAACTTTATCTCCGAGAATGCATCTTCGATCAGAGGCCCAATGCGGAGCGAAGCTCCGGCGCCTTTGGGACTTAGAAAAAACTTCATCTCCGAGAATGCAACTTCGATCGAAGGCCCGATGCGGAGCCAAGCTCCAGTGTCTTTGGGACATAGATAAAACTTCATCTCCGAGAATGCAGCTTCGATAGGAGGCCCGACGTGGAGCCAAGCTCCAGCGTCTTTGGGACTTAATTAAAACTTTAATTCCTAGAATGCATCTTCGATCAGAGGCCCAACGCGGAGCCAAGCTCCAGCGTCTTTGGGACTTAGAAAAAAATTCATCTCCGAGAATGCAACTTCGATCGAAGGCCCGACGCGGAGCCATGTTCTAGCGTCTTTGGGACTTAGATAAAACTTCAACTCCTAAAATGCAGCTTCGATAGGAGGCCCAACCCGGAGCCAAGGTCTAGCGTCTTTGGGACATAGATAAAACTTCATCTTCGAGAATGCAGCTTCGATCGGAGGCCCGACGTTGAGGCAAACTCCAGCGTCTTTGGTACTTAGATAAAACTTCATCTCCGAGAATACAGCTTCGATCGGAGGCCCCACGCGGAGCCAATCTACACCGTCTTTGGGACTTAGATAAAACTTCATCTTCGAGAATGCAGCTTCGATCGGAGGCCCGACGCGGAGCCAAGCTCCAACGTCTTTGGAACTTAGATAAAACTTCCACTCCGAGAATGCATCTTTTATCAGAGGCCCGACGCGGAGCCAAGCTCCAGTGTCTTTGGGACTTAGATAAAACATCAACTCCGAGAATGCAGCTTCGATCTGAGGCCCGACGCGGAGCCAAGCTCCAGCTTCTTTGGGACATAGATAAAACTTCAATTTCGAGAATGCAGCTTCGATCGGAGTTCCGACGCAGAGCCAAGCTCCAGCGTATTTGGGACTTAGATAAAACTTCATCTCCGAGAATGTAGCTTCGATCGGAGGTCCGACGCGGAGCCAAGCTCTAGCATATCTGGGACTTAGATAAAACTTCAACTCCTAAAATGCAGCTTCGATCGAAGGCCCGACGCGGAGCCAAGCTCTAGCATCTCTGGGACTTCGATAAAACTTCAACTCCTAAAATGCAGCTTCGATCGAAGGTCCGACGCGGAGCCAAGCTCTAGCATCTCTGGGACTTAGATAAAACTTCAACTCCTAAAATGCAGCTTCGATCGAATGCCCGACGCGGAGCCAAGCTCTAGCGTCTTTGGGACTTAGATAAAACTTCATCCTCGAGAATGCAGCTTCGATCGGAGGCTCGACGTTGAGCCAAACTCCGACGTCTTTGGTACTTGGATAAAACTTCATCTACGAGAATACAGCTTCGATCGGAGGTCCAACGCGGAGCCAAGCTCCAGCGTCTTTGGGAATTAGATAAAACTTTATCTCCGATAATGCAGCTTCGATCGGAGGCCGGACGCGGAGCCATGCCCCAGCGTCTTTGGGATTTAAATAAAACTTCAACTCCGAGAATGTAGCTTCGATCGGAGGCCCGACGCGGAGCCAAGCTGCAACGTCTTTGGGACTTAATTAAAACTTCAACTCCGAGAATGCAGCTTCGATCGGAGGCCCGATGTGGAGCGAAGCTCGAGCGTCTTTGGGACTTCGATAAAACATCATCTCCGAGAATGCAGCTTCGATCGGAGGTCCAACGCGGAGCCAAGCTCTAGCGTCTTTGGGACTTAGATAAAACTTCATCTCTGAGAATGCAGCTTCGATAGGAGGCCCGACGTGGAGCCAAGCTCCAGCGCCTTTGGGACTTAATTAAAACTTCAACTCCGAGAATGCATCTTCGATCAGAGGCCCAACGCGGAGCCAAGCTCCAGCGTCTTTGGGACTTAGAAAAAACATCACCTCCGAGAATGCAGCTTCGATCGGAGGTCCAACGAGGAGCCAAGCTCCAGCGTCTTTGGGACTTAGATAAAACTTCATCTCCGAGAATGCAGCTTCGATAGGAGGCTCGACGTGGAGCCAAGCTCCAGCGTCTTTGGGACTTAATTAAAACATCAACTCCGAGAATGCATCTTCGATCAGAGGCCCAACGCGGAGCCATCTCCAGCGTCTTTGGGACATAGAAAAAACTTCATCTCCGAGAATGCAGCTTCGATCGGAGGTCCAACGCGGAGCCAAGCTCTAGCGTCTTTGGAACTTAATTAAAACTTTAACTTTGAGAATGCATCTTCGATCAGAGGCCCAATGCGGAGCGAAGCTCCGGCGCCTTTGGGACTTAGAAAAAACTTCATCTCCGAGAATGCAACTTCGATCGAAGGCCCGATGCGGAGCCAAGCTCCAGTGTCTTTGGGACATAGATAAAACTTCATCTCCGAGAATGCAGCTTCGATAGGAGGCCCGACGTGGAGCCAAGCTCCAGCGTCTTTGGGACTTAATTAAAACTTTAATTCCTAGAATGCATCTTCGATCAGAGGCCCAACGCGGAGCCAAGCTCCAGCGTCTTTGGGACTTAGAAAAAACTTCATCTCCGAGAATGCAACTTCGATCGAAGGCCCGACGCGGAGCCATGTTCTAGCGTCTTTGGGACTTAGATAAAACTTCAACTCCTAAAATGCAGCTTCGATAGGAGGCCCAACCCGGAGCCAAGGTCTAGCGTCTTTGGGACATAGATAAAACTTCATCTTCGAGAATGCAGCTTCGATCGGAGGCCCGACGTTGAGGCAAACTCCAGCGTCTTTGGTACTTAGATAAAACTTCATCTCCGAGAATACAGCTTCGATCGGAGGCCCCACGCGGAGCCAATCTACACCGTCTTTGGGACTTAGATAAAACTTCATCTTCGAGAATGCAGCATCGATCGGAGGCCCGACGCGGAGCCAAGCTCCAACGTCTTTGGAACTTAGATAAAACTTCCACTCCGAGAATGCATCTTTTATCAGAGGCCCGACGCGGAGCCAAGCTCCAGTGTCTTTGGGACTTAGATAAAACATCAACTCCGAGAATGCAGCTTCGATCTGAGGCCCGACGCGGAGCCAAGCTCCAGCTTCTTTGGGACATAGATAAAACTTCAATTTCGAGAATGCAGCTTCGATCGGAGTTCCGACGCAGAGCCAAGCTCCAGCGTATTTGGGACTTAGATAAAACTTCATCTCCGAGAATGTAGCTTCGATCGGAGGTCCGACGCGGAGCCAAGCTCTAGCATATCTGGGACTTAGATAAAACTTCAACTCCTAAAATGCAGCTTCGATCGAAGGCCCGACGCGGAGCCAAGCTCTAGCATCTCTGGGACATCGATAAAACTTCAACTCCTAAAATGCAGCTTCGATCGAATGCCCGACGCGGAGCCAAACTCTAGCGTCTTTGGGACTTAGATAAAACTTCATCCTCGAGAATGCAGCTTCGATCGGAGGCTCGACGTTGAGCCAAACTCCGGCGTCTTTGGTACTTGGATAAAACTTCATCTACGAGAATACAGCTTCGATCGGAGGTCCAACGCGGAGCCAGGCTCCAGCGTCTTTGGGAATTAGATAAAACTTTATCTCCGATAATGCAGCTTCGATCGGAGGCCGGACGCGGAGCCATGCCCTAGCGTCTTTGGGATTTAAATAAAACTTTAACTCCGAGAATGTAGCTTCGATCGGAGGCCCGACGCGGAGATAAGCTCCAGCGTCTTTGGGACTTAATTAAAACTTCAACTCCGAGAATGCAGCTTCGATCGGAGGCCCGATGTGGAGCGAAGCTCGAGCGTCTTTGGGACTTCGATAAAACATCATCTCCGAGAATGCAGCTTCGATCGGAGGTCCAACGCGGAGCCAAGCTCCAGCGTCTTTGGGACTTAGATAAAACTTCATCTCCGCGAATGCAGCTTCGATCGGAGGCCCGATGTGGAGCGAAGCACGAGCGTCTTTGGGACTTCGATAAAACATCATCTCCGAGAATGCAGCTTCGATCGGATGTCCAACGCGGAGCCAAGCTCCAGCGTCTTTGGGACTTAGATAAAACTTCATCTCCGAGAATGCAGCTTCGATAGGAGGCCCGACGTGGAGCCAAGCTCCAGCGCCTTTGGGACTTAATTAAAACTTCGACTCCGAGAATGCATCTTTGATCAGAGGCCCGACGCGGAGCCAAGCTCCAGTGTCTTTGGGACTTAAATAAAACATCAACTCCGAGAATGCAGCTTCTATCGGATGCCCGACGTTGAGCCAAGCTCCAGTGTCTTTGGGCCTTAGATAAAACATCAACTCCGAGAATGCAGCTTCGATCTGAGGCCCGACGCGGAGCCAAGCTCGAGCTTCTTTGGGACATAGATAAAACTTCAATTTCGAGAATGCAGCTTCGATCGGAGTTCCGACGCAGAGCCAAGCTCCAGCGTATTTGGGACTTAGATAAAACTTCATCTCCGAGAATGTAGCTTCGATCGGAGGTCCGACGCAGAGTCAAGCTCTAGCATATCTGGGACGTAGATAAAACTTCAACTCCGAAAATGCAGCTTCGATCGAATGCCCGACGCGGAGCCAAGCTCTAGCGTCTTTGGGACTTAGATAAAACTTCATCCTCGAGAATGCAGCTTCGATCGGAGGCTCGACATTGAGCCAAACTCCGGGGTCTTTGGTACTTAGATAAAACTTCATCTACGAGATTGCAGCTTCGATCGGAGGCCCGACGCGGAGCCAATCTCCAGCCTCTTTGGGACTTAGATAAAACTTAATCTCCGAGAATGCAGCTTCGATCGGAGACCGGACGCGGAGCCATGCCCCAGCGTCTTTGGGATTTAAATAAAACTTCAACTCCGAGAATGTAGCTTCGATCGGAGGCCCGACGCGGAGCCAAGCTCCAGCGTCTTTGGGACTTAATTAAAACTTCAACTCCGAGAATGCAGCTTCGATCGGAGGCCCGATGTGGAGCGATGCTCGAGCGTCTTTGGGACTTCGATAAAACATCATCTCCGAGAATGCAGCTTCGATCGGAGGTCCAACGCGGAGCCAAGCTCCAGCGTCTTTGGGACATAGATAAACTTCATCTCCGAGAATGCAGCTTCGATAGGAGGCCCGACGTGGAGCCAAGCTCCAGCGCCTTTGGGACTTAATTAAAACTTCAACTCCGAGAATGCATCTTCGATCAGAGGCCCAACGCGGAGCCAAGCTCCAGTGTCTTTGGGACTTAGAAAAAACTTCACCTCCGAAAATGCAGCTTCGATCGGAGGTCCAACGCGGAGCCAAGCTCCAGCGTCTTTGGGACTTAGATAAAACTTCATCTCCGAGAATGCAGCTTCGATAGGAGGCCCGACGTGGAGCCAAGCTCCAGCGTCTTTGGGACTTAGAAAAAACTTCATCTCCGAGAATACAACTTCGATCGAAGGTCCGACGCGGAGCCAAGCTCTAGCGTCTTTGGGACTTAGATAAAACTTCAACTCCTAAAATGCAGCTTCGATAGGAGGCCCAACCCGGAGCCAAGGTCTAGCGTCTTTGGGACTTAGATAAAACTTCATCCTCGAGAATGCAGCTTCGATCGGAGGCTCGACGTTGAGCCAAACTCCGGCGTCTTTGGTACTTGGATAAAACTTCATCTTTGAGAATACAGCTTCGATCGGAGGTCCAACGCAGAGCCAAGCTCCAGCGTCTTTGGGAATTAGATAAAACTTTATCTCCGATAATGCAGCTTCGATCGGAGGCCGGACGCGGAGCCATGCCCCAGCGTCTTTGGGATTTAAATAAAACTTTAACTCCGAGAATGTAGCTTCGATCGGAGGCCCGACGCGGAGATAAGCTCCAGCGTCTTTGGGACTTAATTAAAACTTCAACTCCGAGAATGCAGTTTCGATCGGAGGCCCGATGTGGAGCGAAGCTCGAGCGTCTTTGGGACTTCGATAAAACATCATCTCCGAGAATGCAGCTTCGATCGGAGGTCCAACGCGGAGCCAAGCTCCAGCGTCTTTGGGACTTAGATAAAACTTCATCTCCGCGAATGCAGCTTCGATCGGAGGCCCGATGTGGAGCGAAGCACGAGCGTCTTTGGGACTTCGATAAAACATCATCTTCGAGAATGCAGCTTCGATCGGATGTCCAACGCGGAGCCAAGCTCCAGCGTCTTTGGGACTTAGATAAAACTTCATCTCCGAGAATGCAGCTTCGATAGGAGGCCCGACGTGGAGCCAAGCTCCAGCGCCTTTGGGACTTAATTAAAACTTCAACTCCGAGAATGCATCTTTGATCAGAGGCCCGACACGGAGCCAAGCTTCAGTGTCTTTGGGACTTAAATAAAACATCAACTCCGAGAATGCAGCTTCTATCGGATGCCCGACGTTGAGCCAAGCTCCAGTGTCTTTGGGACTTAGATAAAACATCAACTCCGAGAATGCAGCTTCGATCTGAGGCCCGATGCGGAGCCAAGCTCGAGCTTCTTTGGGACATAGATAAAACTTCAATTTCGAGAATGCAGCTTCGATCGGAGTTCCGACGCAGAGCCAAGCTCCGGCGTATTTGGGACTTAGATAAAACTTCATCTCCGAGAATGTAGCTTCGATCGGAGGTCCGACACAGAGTCAAGCTCTAGCATATCTGGGACTTAGATAAAACTTCAACTCCTAAAATGCAGCTTCGATCGAAGGCCCGACGCGGAGCCAAGCTCTAGCATTTCTGGGACGTAGATAAAACTTCAACTCCGAAAATGCAGCTTCGATCGAATGCCCGACGCGGAGCCAAGCTCTAGCGTCTTTGGGACTTAGATAAAACTTCATCCTCGAGAATGCAGCTTCGATCGGAGATCGGACGCGGAGCCATGCCCCAGCGTCTTTGGGATATAAATAAAACTTCAACTCCGAGAATGTAGCTTCGATCGGAGGCCCGACGCGGAGCCAAGCTCCAGCGTCTTTGGGACTTAATTAAAACTTCAACTCCGAGAATGCAGTTCGATCGGAGGCCCGATGTGGAGCGATGCTCGAGCGTCTTTGGGACTTCGATAAAACATCATCTCCGAGAATGCAGCTTCGATCGGAGGTCCAACGCGGAGCCAAGCTCCAGCGTCTTTGGGACATAGATAAACTTCATCTCCGAGAATACAGCTTCGATAGGAGGCCCGACGTGGAGCCAAGCTCCAGCGCCTTTGGGACTTAATTAAAACTTCAACTCCGAGAATGCATCTTCGATCAGAGGCCCAACGCGGAGCCAAGCTCCAGTGTCTTTGGGACTTAGAAAAAACTTCACCTCCGAAAATGCAGCTTCGATCGGAGGTCCAACGCGGAGCCAAGCTCCAGCGTCTTTGGGACTTAGATAAAACTTCATCTCCGAGAATGCAGCTTCGATAGGAGGCCCGACGTGGAGCCAAGCTCCAGCGTCTTTGGGACTTAGAAAAAACTTCATCTCCGAGAATGCAACTTCGATCGAAGGTCCGACGCGGAGCCAAGCTCTAGCATCTTTGGGACTTAGATAAAACTTCAACTCCTAAAATGCAGCTTCGATAGGAGGCCCAACCCGGAGCCAAGGTCTAGCGTCTTTGGGACATAGATAAAACTTCATCTTCGAGAATGCAGCTTCGATCGGAGGCCCGACGTTGAGCCAAACTCCAGCATCTTTGGTACTTTGATAAAACTTCATCTCCGAGAATACAACTTCGATCGGAGGCCCCACGCGGAGCCAATCTACAGCGTCTTTGGGACTTAGATAAAACTTCATCTTCGAGAATGCAGCTTCGATCGGAGGCCCGGCGCGGAGCCAAGCTCCAACGTCTTTGGAACTTAGATAAAACTTCCACTCCGAGAATGCATGTTTGATCAGAGGCCCGACGCGGAGCCCAGCTCCAGTGTCTTTGGGACTTAGATAAAACATCAACTCCGAGAATGCAGCTTCGATCTGAGGCTCGACGCGGAGCCAAGCTCCAGCTTCTTTGGGACATAGATAAAACATCAATTTCGAGAATGCAGCTTCGATCGGAGTTCCGACGCAAAGCCAAGCTCCAGCGTATTTGGGACTTAGATAAAACTTCATCTCCGAGAATGTAGCTTCGATCGGAGGTCCGACGCGGAGCAAAGCTCTAGCATATCTGGGACTTAGATAAAACTTCAACTCCTAAAATGCAGCTTCGATCGAAGGCCCGACGCGGAGCCAAGCTCTAGCATCTCTGGGACTTAGATAAAACTTCAACTCCTAAAATGCAGCTTCGATCGAATGCCCGACGCGGAGCCAAGCTCTAGCGTCTTTGGGACTTAGATAAAACTTCATCCTCGAGAATGCAGCTTCGATCGGAGGCTCGACGTTGAGCTAAACTCCGACGTCTTTGGTACTTGGATAAAACTTCATCTACGAGAATACAGTTTCGATCGGAGGTCCAACGCGGAGCCAAGCTCCGGCGTCTTTGGGAATTAGATAAAACTTTATCTCCGATAATGCAGCTTCGATCGGAGGCCGGACGCGGAGCCATGCCCCAGCGTCTTTGGGATTTAAATAAAACTTCAACTCCGAGAATGTAGCTTCGAACGGAGGCCCGACCCGGAGCCAAGCTTCAGCGTCTTTGGGACTTAATTAAAACTTCAACTCCGAGAATGCAGCTTCGATCGGAGGCCTGATGTGGAGCGAAGCTCGAGTGTCTTTGGGACTTCGATAAAACATCATCTCCGAGAATGCAGCTTCGATCGGAGGTCCAACGCGGAGCCAAGCTCCAGCGTCTTTGGGACTTAGATAAAACTTCATCTCCGAGAATGCAGCTTCGATAGGAGGCCCGACGTGGAGCCAAGCTCCAGCGCCTTTGGGACTTAATTAAAACTTCAACTCCGAGAATGCATCTTCGATCAGAGGCCCAACGCGGAGCCAAGCTCCAGCGTCTTTGGGACTTAGAAAAAACATCACCTCCGAGAATGCAGCTTCGATCGGAGGTCCAACGCGGAGCCAAGCTCCAACGTCTTTGGGACTTAGATAAAACTTCATCTCCGAAAATGCAGCTTCGATAGGAGGCCCGACGTGGAGCCAAGCTCCAGCGTCTTTGGGACTTAGAAAAAACTTCATCTCCGAGAATGCAACTTCGATCGAAGGTCCGACGCGGAGCCAAGCTCTAGCATCTTTGGGACTTAGATAAAACTTCAACTCCTAAAATGCAGCTTCGATAGGAGGCCCAACCCGGAGCCAAGGTCTAGCGTCTTTGGGACATAGATAAAACTTCATCTTCGAGAATGCAGCTTCGATCGGAGGCCCGACGTTGAGCCAAACTCCAGCATCTTTGGTACTTTGATAAAACTTCATCTCCGAGAATACAACTTCGATCGGAGGCCCCACGCGGAGCCAATCTACAGCGTCTTTGGGACTTAGATAAAACTTCATCTTCGAGAATGCAGCTTCGATCGGAGGCCCGACGCGGAGCCAAGCTCCAACGTCTTTGGAACTTAGATAAAACTTCCACTCCGAGAATGCATGTTTGATCAGAGGCCCGACGCGGAGCCCAGCTCCAGTGTCTTTGGGACTTAGATAAAACATCAACTCCGAGAATGCAGCTTCGATCTGAGGCTCGACGCGGAGCCAAGCTCCAGCTTCTTTGGGACATAGATAAAACATCAATTTCGAGAATGCAGCTTCGATCGGAGTTCCGACGCAAAGCCAAGCTCCAGCGTATTTGGGACTTAGATAAAACTTCATCTCCGAGAATGTAGCTTCGATCGGAGGTCCGACGCGGAGCAAAGCTCTAGCATATCTGGGACTTAGATAAAACTTCAACTCCTAAAATGCAGCTTCGATCGAAGGCCCGACGCGGAGCCAAGCTCTAGCATCTCTGGGACTTAGATAAAACTTCAACTCCTAAAATGCAGCTTCGATCGAATGCCCGACGCGGAGCCAAGCTCTAGCGTCTTTGGGACTTAGATAAAACTTCATCCTCGAGAATGCAGCTTCGATCGGAGGCTCGACGTTGAGCTAAACTCCGACGTCTTTGGTACTTGGATAAAACTTCATCTACGAGAATACAGCTTCGATCGGAGGTCCAACGCGGAGCCAAGCTCCGGCGTCTTTGGGAATTAGATAAAACTTTATCTCCGATAATGCAGCTTCGATCGGAGGCCGGACGCGGAGCCATGCCCCAGCGTCTTTGGGATTTAAATAAAACTTCAACTCCGAGAATGTAGCTTCGAACGGAGGCCCGACCCGGAGCCAAGCTTCAGCGTCTTTGGGACTTAATTAAAACTTCAACTCCGAGAATGCAGCTTCGATCGGAGGCCTGATGTGGAGCGAAGCTCGAGCGTCTTTGGGACTTCGATAAAACATCATCTCCGAGAATGCAGCTTCGATCGGAGGTCCAACGCGGAGCCAAGCTCCAGCGTCTTTGGGACTTAGATAAAACTTCATCTCCGAGAATGCAGCTTCGATAGGAGGCCCGACGTGGAGCCAAGCTCCAGCGCCTTTGGGACTTAATTAAAACTTCAACTCCGAGAATGCATCTTCGATCAGAGGCCCAACGCGGAGCCAAGCTCCAGCGTCTTTGGGACTTAGAAAAAACATCACCTCCGAGAATGCAGCTTCGATCGGAGGTCCAACGCGGAGCCAAGCTCCAACGTCTTTGGGACTTAGATAAAACTTCATCTCCGAAAATGCAGCTTCGATAGGAGGCCCGACGTGGAGCCAAGCTCCAACGTCTTTGGGACTTAATTAAAGCATCAACTCCGAGAATGCATCTTCGATCAGAGGCCCAACGCGGAGCCAAGCTCCAGCGTCTTTGAGACTTAGAAAAAACTTCATCTCCGAGAATGCAACTTCGATCGAAGGCCCGACGCGAAGCCAAGCTCTAGCGTCTTTGGGACTTAGATAAAACTTCAACTCCTAAAATGCAGCTTCGATAGGAGGCCCAACCCGGAGCCAAGGTCTAGCGTCTTTGGGACATAGATAAAACTTCATCTTCGAGAATGCAGCTTCGATCGGAGGCCCGACGTTGAGCCAAACTCCAGCATCTTTGGTACTTAGATAAAACTTCATCTCCGAGAATACAGCTTCGATCGGAGGCCCCACGCGGAGCCAATCTACAGCGTCTTTGGGACTTAGATAAAACTTCATCTTCGAGAATGCAGCTTCGATCGGAGGCCCGACGCGGAGCCAAGCTCCAACGTCTTTGGAACTTAGATAAAACTTCCACTCCGAGAATGCATGTTTGATCAGAGGCCCGACGCGGAGCCCAGCTCCAGTGTCTTTGGGACTTAGATAAAACATCAACTCCGAGAATGCAGCTTCGATCTGAGGCTCGACGCGGAGCCAAGCTCCAGCTTCTTTGGGACATAGATAAAATATCAATTTCGAGAATGCAGCTTCGATCGGAGTTCCGACGCAGAGCCAAGCTCCAGCGTATTTGGGACTTAGATAAAACTTCATCTCCGAGAATGTAGCTTCGATCGGAGGTCCGACGCGGAGCAAAGCTCTAGCATATCTGGGACTTAGATAAAACTTCAACTCCTAAAATGCAGCTTCGATCGAAGGCCCGACGCGGAGCCAAGCTCTAGCATCTCTGGGACTTAGATAAAACTTCAACTCCTAAAATGCAGCTTCGATCGAAGGCCCGACGCGGAGCCAAGCTCTAGCATCTCTGGGACTTAGATAAAACTTCAACTCCTAAAATGCAGCTTCGATCGAATGCCCGACGCGGAGCCAAGCTCTAGCGTCTTTGGGACTTAGATAAAACTTCATCCTCGAGAATGCAGCTTCGATCGGAGGCTCGACGTTGAGCTAAACTCCGACGTCTTTGGTACTTGGATAAAACTTCATCTACGAGAATACAGCTTCGATCGGAGGTCCAACGCGGAGCCAAGCTCCGGCATCTTTGGGAATTAGATAAAACTTTATCTCCGATAATGCAGCTTCGATCGGAGGCCGGACGTGGAGCCATGCCCCAGCGTGTTTGGGATTTAAATAAAACTTCAACTCCGAGAATGTAGCTTCGATCGGAGGCCCGACCCGAAGCCAAGCTTCAGCGTCTTTGGGACTTAATTAAAACTTCAACTCCGAGAATGCACCTTCGATCGGAGGCCTGATGTGGAGCGAAGCTCGAGCGTCTTGGGGACTTCGATAAAACATCATCTCCGAGAATGCAGCTTCGATCGGAGGTCCAACGCGGAGCCAAGCTCCAGCGTCTTTGGGACTTAGATAAAACTTCATCTCCGAGAATGCAGCTTCGATAGGAGGCCCGACGTGGAGCCAAGCTCCAGCGCCTTTGGGACTTAATTAAAACTTCAACTCCGAGAATGCATCTTCGATCAGAGGCCCAACGCGGAGCCAAGCTCCAGCGTCTTTGGGACTTAGAAAAAACTTCACCTCCGAGAATGCAGCTTCGATCGGAGGTCCAACGCGGAGCCAAGCTCCAGCGTCTTTGGGACTTAGATAAAACTTCATCTCCGAGAATGCAGCTTCGATAGGAGGCCCGACGTGGAGCCAAGCTCCAGCGTCTTTGGGACTTAATTAAAACTTTAACTCCGAGAATGGATCTTCGATCAGAGGCCCAACGCGGAGCCAAGCTCCAGCGTCTTTGAGACTTAGAAAAAACTTCATCTCCGAGAATGCAACTTCGATCGAAGGCCCGACGCGAAGCCAAGCTCTAGCGTCTTTGGGACTTAGATAAAACTTCAACTCCTAAAATGCAGCTTCGATAGGAGGCCCAACCCGGAGCCAAGGTCTAGCGTCTTTGGGACATAGATAAAACTTCATCTTCGAGAATGCAGCTTCGATCGGAGGCCCGACGTTGAGCCAAACTCCAGCGTGTTTGGTACTTAGATAAAACTTCATCTCCGAGAATACAGCTTCGATCGGAGGCCCCACGCGGAGCCAATCTACAGCGTCTTTGGGACTTAGATAAAACTTCATCTCCGAGAATGCAGCTTCGATAGGAGGCCCGACGTGGAGCCAAGCTCCAGCGTCTTTGGGACTTAATTAAAGCATCAACTCCGAGAATGCATCTTCGATCAGAGGCCCGACGCGGAGCCAAACTCCAGCGGCTTTGGGACTTAGAAAAAACTTCATCTCTGAGAATGCAACTTCGATCGGAGGTCCAACGCGGAGCCAAGCTCCAGCGTCTTTGGGACTTAATTAAAACTTCAACTCCGAGAATGCAGCTTCGATCGGAGGCCCGATGTGGAGCGAAGCACGAGCGTCTTTGGGACTTCGATAAAACATCATCTCCGAGAATGCAGCTTCGATCGGATGTCCAACGCGGAGCCAAGCTCCAGCGTCTTTGGGACTTAGATAAAACTTCATCTCCGAGAATGCAGCTTCGATAGGAGGCCCGACGTGGAGCCAAGCTCCAGCGCCTTTGGGACTTAATTAAAACTTCAACTCCGAGAATGCATCTTTGATCAGAGGCCCGACGCGGAGCCAAGCTCCAGTGTCTTTGGGACTTAAATAAAACATCAACTCCGAGAATGCAGCTTCTATCGGATGGCCGAGGTTGAGCCAAACTCCAGCGTCTTTGGTACTTAGATAAAACTTCAATTTCGAGAATGCAGCTTCGATCAGAGTTCCGACGCAAAGCCAAGCTCCAGCGTATTTGGGACATAGATAAAACTTCAATTTCGAGAATGCAGCTTCGATCGGAGTTCCGACGCAGAGCCAAGCTCCAGCGTATCTGGGACTTAGATAAAACTTCAACTCCTAAAATGCAGCTTCGATCGAAGGCCCGACGCGGAGCCAAGCTCTAGCATCTCTGGGACTTAGATAAAACTTCGACTCCTAAAATGCAGCTTCGATCGAATGCCCGACGCGGAGCCAAGCTCTAGCGTTTTTGGGACTTAGATAAAACTTCATCCTCGAGAATGCAACTTCGATCGGAGGCTCGACGTTAAGCCAAACTCCGGCGTCTTTGGTACTTAGATAAAACTTCATCTACGAGAATGCAGCTTCGATCGGAGGTCCAACACGGAGCCAAGCTCCAGCGTCTTTGGGAATTAGATAAAACTTTATCTCCGATAATGCAGCTTCGATCGGAGGCCAGATGCGGAGCCATGCCCTAGCGTCTTTGGGATTTAAATAAAACTTTAACTTCGAGAATGGAGCTTCGATCGGAGGCCCGACGCGGAGCCAAGCTCCAGCGTCATTGGGACTTAATTAAAATTTTAACTCCGAGAATGCATCTTTGATCAGAGGCCCAACGCGGAGCCAAGATCCAGCGTCTTTGGGACTTAGAAAAAACTTCATCTCCGAGAATGCAACTTCGATCGAAGGCCCGACGCGGAGCCAAGCTCTAGCGTCTTTGGGACTTAGATAAAACTTCAACTCCTAAAATGCAGCTTCGATAGGAGGCCCAACCCGGAGCCAAGGTCTAGCGTCTTTGGGACATAGATAAAACTTCATCTTCGAGAATGCAGCTTCGATCGGAGGCCCGACGTTGAGCGAAACTCCAGCGTCTTTGGTACTTAGATAAAACTTCATCTCCGAGAATACAGCTTCGATCGGAGGCCCCACGCGGAGCCAATCTACAGCGTCTTTGGGACTTAGATAAAACATCATCTTCGAAAATGCAGCTTCGATCGGAGGCCCGACGCGGAGCCAAGCTCCAACGTCTTTGGAACTTAGATAAAACTTCCACTCCGAGAATGCATCTTTGATTAGAGGCCCGACGCGGAGCCAAGCTCCAGTGTCTTTGGGACTTAGATAAAACATCAACTCCGAGAATGCAGCTTCGATCTGAGGCCCGACGCGGAGCCAAGCTCCAGCTTCTTTGGGACATAGATAAAACATCAATTTCGAGAATGCAGCTTCGATCGGAGTTCCGACGCAGAGCCAAGCTCCAGCGTATTTGGGACTTAGATAAAACTTCATCTCCGAGAATGTAGCTTCGATCGGAGGTCCGACGCGGAGCCAAGCTCTAGCATATCTGGGACTTAGAAAAAACTTCAACTCCTAAAATGCAGCTTCGATCGAAGGCCTGACGCGGAGCCAAGCTCTAGCATCTCTGGGACTTAGATAAAAATTCAATGCCTAAAATGCAGGTTCGATCGAATGCCCGACGCGGAGCCAAGCTCTAGCGTCTTTGGTACTTAGATAAAACTTCATCCTCGAGAATGCAACTTCGATCGGAGGCTCGACGTTAAGCCAAACTCCGGCGTCTTTGGTACTTAGATAAAACTTCATCTACGAGAATGCAGCTTCGATCGGAGGTCCAACACGGAGCCAAGCTCCAGCGTCTTTGGGAATTAGATAAAACTTTATCTCCGATAATGCAGCTTCGATCGGAGGCTGGACGCAGAGCCATGCCCCAGCGTCTTTGGGATTTAAATAAAACTTTAACTCCGAGAATGGAGCTTCGATCGGAGGCCCGACGCGGAGCCAAGCTCCAACGTCTTTGGGACTTAATTAAAACTTTAACTCCGAGAATGCATCTTTGATCAGAGGCCCAACGCGGAGCCAAGCTCCAGCGTCTTTGGGACTTAGAAAAAACTTCATCTCCGAGAATGCAACTTCGATCGAAGGCCCGACGCGGAGCCAAGCTCTAGCGTCTTTGGGACTTAGATAAAACTTCAACTCCTAAAATGCAGCTTCGATAGGAGGCCCAACCCGGAGCCAAGGTCTAGCGTCTTTGGGACATAGATAAAACTTCATCTTCGAGAATGCAGCTTCGATCGGAGGCCCGACATTGAGCCAAACTCCAGCGTCTTTGGTACTTAGATAAAACTTCAACTCCGAGAATACATCTTCGATCGGAGGCCCCACGCGGAGCCATGCTCCATCGTCTTTGGGAATTAGATAAAACTTTATCTCCGATAATGCAGCTTCGATCGGAGGCCGGACGCGGAGCCATGCCCCAGCGTCTTTGGGATTTAAATGAAACTTCAACTCCGAGAATGTAGCTTCGATCGGAAGCCCGACGCGGAGCCAAGCTGCAGCGTCTTTGGGACTTAATTAAAACTTCAACTCCGAAAATGCAGCTTCGATCGGAGGCCCGATGTGGAGCGAAGCTCGAGCGTCCTTGGGACTTCGATAAAACATCATCTCCGAGAATGCAGCTTTGATCGGAGGTCCAACGCGGAGCCAAGCTCCAGCGTCTTTGGGACTTAGATAAAACTTCATCTCCGAGAATGCAACTTCGATAGGAGGCCCGACGTGGAGCCATGCTCCAGCGTCTTTGGGACTTAATTAAAGCATCAACTCCGAGAATGCATCTTCGATCAGAGGCCCAACGCGGAGCCAAACTCCAGCGGCTTTGGGACTTAGAAAAAACTTCATCTCCGAGAATGCAGATTCGATCGGAGGTCCAACGCGGAGCCAAGCTCCAGCGTCTTCGGGACTTAATTAAAACTTCAACTCCGAGAATGCAGCTGCGATCGGAGGCCCGATGTGGAGCGAAGCTTGAGCGTCTTTGGGACTTCGATAAAACATCATCTCCGAGAATGCAGCTTCGATCGGAGGTCCAACGCGGAGCCAAGCTCCAGCGTCTTTGGAACTTAGATAAAACTTCATCTCCGAGAATGCAGCTTCGATAGGAGGCCCGACGTGGAGCCAAGCTCCAGCGCCTTTGGGACTTAATTAAAACTTCAACTCCGAGAATGCATCTTCGATCAGAGGCCCAACGCGGAGCCAAGCTCCAGCGTCTTTGGGACTTAGAAAAAACATCACCTCCGAGAATGCAGCTTCGATCGGAGGTCCAACGCGGAGCCAACCTCCAGTGTCTTTGGGACTTAGATAAAACTTCATCTCCGAGAATGCAACTTCGATAGGAGGCCCGACGTGGAGCCAAGCTCCAGCGTCTTTGGGACTTAATTAAAACTTTAACTCCGAGAATGCATCTTCGATCAGAGGCCCAACGCGGAGCCAAGCTCCAGCGTCTTTCGGACTTAGAAAAAACTTCATCTCCGAGAATGCAACTTCGATCGAAGGCCCGATGCGAAGCCAAGCTCTAGCGTCTTTGGGACTTAGATAAAACTTCAACTCCTAAAATGCAGCTTCGATAGGAGGCCCAACCCGGAGCCAAGGTCTAGCGTCTTTGGGACATAGATAAAACTTCATCTTCGAGAATGCAGCTTCGATCGGAGGCCCGACATTGAGCCAAACTCCAGCGTCTTTGGTACTTAGATAAAACTTCAACTCCGAGAATACATCTTCGATCGGAGGCCCCACGCGGAGCCATGCTCCATCGTCTTTGGGAATTAGATAAAACTTTATCTCCGATAATGCAGCTTCGATCGGAGGCCGGACGCGGAGCCATGCCCCAGCGTCTTTGGGATTTAAATGAAACTTCAACTCCGAGAATGTAGCTTCGATCGGAAGCCCGACGCGGAGCCAAGCTGCAGCGTCTTTGGGACTTAATTAAAACTTCAACTCCGAAAATGCAGCTTCGATCGGAGGCCCGATGTGGAGCGAAGCTCGAGCGTCCTTGGGACTTCGATAAAACATCATCTCCGAGAATGCAGCTTTGATCGGAGGTCCAACGCGGAGCCAAGCTCCAGCGTCTTTGGGACTTAGACAAAACTTCATCTCCGAGAATGCAACTTCGATAGGAGGCCCGACGTGGAGCCATGCTCCAGCGTCTTTGGGACTTAATTAAAGCATCAACTCCGAGAATGCATCTTCGATCAGAGGCCCAACGCGGAGCCAAACTCCAGCGGCTTTGGGACTTAGAAAAAACTTCATCTCCGAGAATGCAGCTTCGATCGGAGGTCCAACGCGGAGCCAAGCTCCAGCGTCTTCGGGACTTAATTAAAACTTCAACTCCGAGAATGCAGCTGCGATCGGAGGCCCGATGTGGAGCGAAGCTTGAGCGTCTTTGGGACTTCGATAAAACATCATCTCCGAGAATGCAGCTTCGATCGGAGGTCCAACGCGGAGCCAAGCTCCAGCGTCTTTGGAACTTAGATAAAACTTCATCTCCGAGAATGCAGCTTCGATAGGAGGCCCGACGTGGAGCCAAGCTCCAGCGCCTTTGGGACTTAATTAAAACTTCAACTCCGAGAATGCATCTTCGATCAGAGGCCCAACGCGGAGCCAAGCTCCAGCTTCTTTGGGACTTAGAAAAAACATCACCTCCGAGAATGCAGCTTCGATCGGAGGTCCAACGCGGAGCCAACCTCCAGCGTCTTTGGGACTTAGATAAAACTTCATCTCCGAGAATGCAACTTCGATCGAAGGCCCGACGCGGAGCCAAGCTCTAGCGTCTTTGGGACTTAGATAAAACTTCAACTCCTAAAATGCAGCTTCGATAGGAGGCCCAACCCGGAGCCAAGGTCTAGCGTCTTTGGGACATAGATAAAACTTCATCTTCGAGAATGCAGCTTCGATCGGAGGCCCGACGTTGAGCGAAACTCCAGCGTCTTTGGTACTTAGATAAAACTTCATCTCCGAGAATACAGCTTCGATCGGAGGCCCCACGCGGAGCCAATCTACAGCGTCTTTGGGACTTAGATAAAACATCATCTTCGAAAATGCAGCTTCGATCGGAGGCCCGACGCGGAGCCAAGCTCCAACGTCTTTGGAACTTAGATAAAACTTCCACTCCGAGAATGCATCTTTGATCAGAGGCCCGACGCGGAGCCAAGCTCCAGTGTCTTTGGGACTTAGATAAAACATCAACTCCGAGAATGCAGCTTCGATCTGAGGCCCGACGCGGAGCCAAGCTCCAGCTTCTTTGGGACATAGATAAAACATCAATTTCGAGAATGCAGCTTCGATCGGAGTTCCGACGCAGAGCCAAGCTCCAGCGTATTTGGGACTTAGATAAAACTTCATCTCCGAGAATGTAGCTTCGATCGGAGGTCCGACGCGGAGCCAAGCTCTAGCATATCTGGGACTTAGATAAAACTTCAACTCCTAAAATGCAGCTTCGATCGAAGGCCCGACGCGGAGCCAAGCTCTAGCATCTCTGGGACTTAGATAAAAATTCAACGCCTAAAATGCAGGTTCGATCGAATGCCCGACGCGGAGCCAAGCTCTAGCGTCTTTGGGACTTAGATAAAACTTCATCCTCGAGAATGCAACTTCGATCGGAGGCTCGACGTTAAGCCAAACTCCGGCGTCTTTGGTACTTAGATAAAACTTCATCTACGAGAATGCAGCTTCGATCGGAGGTCCAACACGGAGCCAAGCTCCAGCGTCTTTGGGAATTAGATAAAACTTTATCTCCGATAATGCAGCTTCGATCGGAGGCTGGACGCAGAGCCATGCCCCAGCGTCTTTGGGATTTAAATAAAACTTTAACTCCGAGAATGGAGCTTCGATCGGAGGCCCGACGCGGAGCCAAGCTCCAACGTCTTTGGGACTTAATTAAAACTTTAACTCCGAGAATGCATCTTTGATCAGAGGCCCAACGCGGAGCCAAGCTCCAGCGTCTTTGGGACTTAGAAAAAACTTCATCTCCGAGAATGCAACTTCGATCGAAGGCCCGACGCGGAGCCAAGCTCTAGCGTCTTTGGGACTTAGATAAAACTTCAACTCCTAAAATGCAGCTTCGATAGGAGGCCCAACCCGGAGCCAAGGTCTAGCGTCTTTGGGACATAGATAGAACTTCATCTTCGAGAATGCAGCTTCGATCGGAGGCCCGACATTGAGCCAAACTCCAGCGTCTTTGGTACTTAGATAAAACATCAACTCCGAGAATACATCTTCGATCGGAGGCCCCACGCGGAGCCATGCTCCATCGTCTTTGGGAATTAGATAAAACTTTATCTCCGATAATGCAGCTTCGATCGGAGGCCGGACGCGGAGCCATGCCCCAGCGTCTTTGGGATTTAAATGAAACTTCAACTCCGAGAATGTAGCTTCGATCGGAAGCCCGACGCGGAGCCAAGCTGCAGCGTCTTTGGGACTTCGATAAAACATCATCTCCGAGAATGCAGCTTTGATCGGAGGTCCAACGCGGAGCCAAGCTCCAGCGTCTTTGGGACTTAGATAAAACTTCATCTCCGAGAATGCAACTTCGATAGGAGGCCCGACGTGGAGCCATGCTCCAGCGTCTTTGGGACTTAATTAAAGCATCAACTCCGAGAATGCATCTTCGATCAGAGGCCCAACGCGGAGCCAAACTCCAGCGGCTTTGGGACTTAGAAAAAACTTCATCTCCGAGAATACAGCTTCGATCGGAGGTCCAACGCGGAGCCAAGCTCCAACGTCTTCGGGACTTAATTAAAACTTCAACTCCGAGAATGCAGCTGCGATCGGAGGCCCGATGTGGAGCGAAGCTTGAGCGTCTTTGGGACTGCGATAAAACATCATCTCCGAGAATGCAGCTTCGATCGGAGGTCCAACGCGGAGCCAAGCTCCAGCGTCTTTGGAACTTAGATAAAACTTCATCTCCGAGAATGCAGCTTCGATAGGAGGCCCGACGTGGAGCCAAGCTCCAGCGCCTTTGGGACTTAATTAAAACTTCAACTCCGAGAATGCATCTTCGATCAGAGGCCCAACGCGGAGCCAAGCTCCAGCGTCTTTGGGACTTAGAAAAAACATCACCTCCGAGAATGCAGCTTCGATCGGAGGTCCAACGCGGAGCCAACCTCCAGCGTCTTTGGGACTTAGATAAAACTTCATCTCCGAGAATGCAACTTCGATCGAAGGCCCGACGCGGAGCCAAGCTCTAGCGTCTTTGGGACTTAGATAAAACTTCAACTCCTAAAATGCAGCTTCGATAGGAGGCCCAACCCGGAGCCAAGGTCTAGCGTCTTTGGGACATAGATAAAACTTCATCTTCGAGAATGCAGCTTCGATCGGAGGCCCGACGTTGAGCGAAACTCCAGCGTCTTTGGTACTTAGATAAAACTTCATCTCCGAGAATACAGCTTCGATCGGAGGCCCCACGCGGAGCCAATCTACAGCGTCTTTGGGACTTAGATAAAACATCATCTTCGAAAATGCAGCTTCGATCGGAGGCCCGACGCGGAGCCAAGCTCCAACGTCTTTGGAACTTAGATAAAACTTCCACTCCGAGAATGCATCTTTGATCAGAGGCCCGACGCGGAGCCAAGCTCCAGTGTCTTTGGGACTTAGATAAAACATCAACTCCGAGAATGCAGCTTCGATCTGAGGCCCGACGCGGAGCCAAGCTCCAGCTTCTTTGGGACATAGATAAAACATCAATTTCGAGAATGCAGCTTCGATCGGAGTTCCGACGCAGAGCCAAGCTCCAGCGTATTTGGGACTTAGATAAAACTTCATCTCCGAGAATGTAGCTTCGATCGGAGGTCCGACGCGGAGCCAAGCTCTAGCATATCTGGGACTTAGATAAAACTTCAACTCCTAAAATGCAGCTTCGATCGAAGGCCCGACGCGGAGCCAAGCTCTAGCATCTCTGGGACTTAGATAAAAATTCAACGCCTAAAATGCAGGTTCGATCGAATGCCCGACGCGGAGCCAAGCTCTAGCGTCTTTGGGACTTAGATAAAACTTCATCCTCGAGAATGCAACTTCGATCGGAGGCTCGACGTTAAGCCAAACTCCGGCGTCTTTGGTACTTAGATAAAACTTCATCTACGAGAATGCAGCTTCGATCGGAGGTCCAACACGGAGCCAAGCTCCAGCGTCTTTGGGAATTAGATAAAACTTTATCTCCGATAATGCAGCTTCGATCGGAGGCTGGACGCAGAGCCATGCCCCAGCGTCTTTGGGATTTAAATAAAACTTTAACTCCGAGAATGGAGCTTCGATCGGAGGCCCGACGCGGAGCCAAGCTCCAACGTCTTTGGGACTTAATTAAAACTTTAACTCCGAGAATGCATCTTTGATCAGAGGCCCAACGCGGAGCCAAGCTCCAGCGTCTTTGGGACTTAGAAAAAACTTCATCTCCGAGAATGCAACTTCGATCGAAGGCCCGACGCGGAGCCAAGCTCTAGCGTCTTTGGGACTTAGATAAAACTTCAACTCCTAAAATGCAGCTTCGATAGGAGGCCCAACCCGGAGCCAAGGTCTAGCGTCTTTGGGACATAGATAAAACTTCATCTTCGAGAATGCAGCTTCGATCGGAGGCCCGACATTGAGCCAAACTCCAGCGTCTTTGGTACTTAGATAAAACTTCAACTCCGAGAATACATCTTCGATCGGAGGCCCCACGCGGAGCCATGCTCCATCGTCTTTGGGAATTAGATAAAACTTTATCTCCGATAATGCAGCTTCGATCGGAGGCCGGACGCGGAGCCATGCCCCAGCGTCTTTGGGATTTAAATGAAACTTCAACTCCGAGAATGTAGCTTCGATCGGAAGCCCGACGCGGAGCCAAGCTGCAGCGTCTTTGGGACTTCGATAAAACATCATCTCCGAGAATGCAGCTTTGATCGGAGGTCCAACGCGGAGCCAAGCTCCAGCGTCTTTGGGACTTAGATAAAACTTCATCTCCGAGAATGCAACTTCGATAGGAGGCCCGACGTGGAGCCATGCTCCAGCGTCTTTGGGACTTAATTAAAGCATCAACTCCGAGAATGCATCTTCGATCAGAGGCCCAACGCGGAGCCAAACTCCAGCGGCTTTGGGACTTAGAAAAAACTTCATCTCCGAGAATACAGCTTCGATCGGAGGTCCAACGCGGAGCCAAGCTCCAACGTCTTCGGGACTTAATTAAAACTTCAACTCCGAGAATGCAGCTGCGATCGGAGGCCCGATGTGGAGCGAAGCTTGAGCGTCTTTGGGACTGCGATAAAACATCATCTCCGAGAATGCAGCTTCGATCGGAGGTCCAACGCGGAGCCAAGCTCCAGCGTCTTTGGAACTTAGATAAAACTTCATCTCCGAGAATGCAGCTTCGATAGGAGGCCCGACGTGGAGCCAAGCTCCAGCGCCTTTGGGACTTAATTAAAACTTCAACTCCGAGAATGCATCTTCGATCAGAGGCCCAACGCGGAGCCAAGCTCCAGCGTCTTTGGGACTTAGAAAAAACATCACCTCCGAGAATGCAGCTTCGATCGGAGGTCCAACGCGGAGCCAACCTCCAGCGTCTTTGGGACTTAGATAAAACTTCATCTCCGAGAATGCAACTTCGATAGGAGGCCCGACGTGGAGCCAAGCTCCAGCGTCTTTGGGACTTAATTAAAACTTTAACTCCGAGAATGCATCTTCGATCAGAGGCCCAACGCGGAGCCAAGCTCTAGCGTCTTTCGGACTTAGAAAAAACTTCATCTCCGAGAATGCAACTTCGATCGAAGGCCCGATGCGAAGCCAAGCTCTAGCGTCTTTGGGACTTAGATAAAACTTCAACTCCTAAAATGCAGCTTCGATAGGGGGCCCAACCCGGAGCCAAGGTCTAGCGTCTTTGGGACATAGATAAAACTTCATCTTCGAGAATGCAGCTTCGATCGGAGGCCCGACGTTGAGCCAAACTCCAGCGTCTTTGGTACTTAGATAAAACTTCATCTCCGAGAATACAGCTTCGATCGGAGGCCCCTCGCGGAGCCAATCTACAGCGTCTTTGGGACTTAGATAAAACTTCATCTTCGAGAATGCAGCTTCGATAGGAGGCCCGACGTGGAGCCAAGCTCCAGCGTCTTTGGGACTTAAATAAAGCATCAACTCCGAGAATGCATCTTCGATCAGAGGCCCGACGCGGAGCCAAACTCCAGCGGCTTTGGGACTTAGAAAAAACTTCATCTCCGAGAATGCAGCTTCGATCGGAGGTCCAACGCGGAGCCAAGCTCCAGCGTCTTTGGGACTTAATTAAAACTTCAACTCCGAGAATGCAGCTTCGATCGGAGGCCCGATGTGGAGCGAAGCTCGAGCGTCTTTGGGACTTCGATAAAACATCATCTCCGAGAATGCAGCTTCGATCGGAGGTCCAACGCGGAGCCAAGCTCCAGCGTCTTTGGGACTTAGATAAAACTTCATCTCCGAGAATGCAGCTTCGATAGGAGGCCCGACGTGGAGCCAAGCTCCAGCGCCTTTGGGACTTAATTAAAACTTCAACTCCGAGAATGCATCTTCGATCATAGGCCCAACGCGGAGCCAAGCTCCAACGTCTTTGGGACATAGAAAAAACTTCACCTCCGAGAATGCAGCTTCGATCGGAGGTCCAACGCCGAACCAAGCTCCAGCGTCTTTGGGACTTAGATAAAACTTCATCTCCGAGAATGCAGCTTCGATAGGAGGCCCGACGTGGAGCCAAGCTCCAGCGTCTTTGGGACTTAATTAAAGCATCAACTCCGAGAATGCATCTTCGATCAGAGGCCCAACGCGGAGCCAAGCTCCAGCGTCTTTGGGACTTAGATAAAACTTCATCTCCGAGAATGCAGCTTCGATAGGAGGCCCGACGTGGAGCCAAGCTCCAGCATCTTTGGGACTTAATTAAAACTTTAACTCCGAGAATGCATCTTCGATCAGAGGCCCAACGCGGAGCAAAGCTCCAGCGTCTTTCGGACTTAGAAAAAACGTCATCTCCGAGAATGCAACTTCGATCGAAGGCCCGATGCGAAGCCAAGCTCTAGCGTCTTTGGGACTTAGATAAAACTTCAACTCCTAAAATGCAGCTTCGATAGGAGGCCCAACCCGGAGCCAAGGTCTAGCGTCTTTGGGACATAGATAAAACTTCATCTTCGAGAATGCAGCTTCGATCGGAGGCCCGACGTTGAGCCAAACTCCAGCGTCTTTGGTACTTAGATAAAACTTCATCTCCGAGAATACAGCTTCGATCGGAGGCCCCACGCGGAGCCAATCTACAGCGTCTTTGGGACTTAGATAAAACTTCATCTTCGAGAATGCAGCTTCGATAGGAGGCCCGACGTGGAGCCAAGCTCCAGCGTCTTTGGGACTTAAATAAAGCATCAACTCCGAGAATGCATCTTCGATCAGAGGCCCGATGCGGAGCCAAACTCCAGCGGCTTTGGGACTTAGAAAAAACTTCATCTCCGAGAATGCAGCTTCGATCGGAGGTCCAACGCGGAGCCAAGCTCCAGCGTCTTTGGGACTTAATTAAAACTTCAACTCCGAGAATGCAGCTTCGATCGGAGGCCCGATGTGGAGCGAAGCTCGAGCGTCTTTGGGACTTCGATAAAACATCATCTCCGAGAATGCAGCTTCGATCGGAGGTCCAACGCGGAGCCAAGCTCCAGCGTCTTTGGGACTTAGATAAAACTTCATCTCCGAGAATGCAGCTTCGATAGGAGGCCCGATGTGGAGCCAAGCTCCAGCGCCTTTGGGACTTAATTAAAACTTCAACTCCGAAAATGCATCTTCGATCATAGGCCCAACGCGGAGCCAAGCTCCAGCGTCTTTGGGACTTAGAAAAAACTTCACCTCCGAGAATGCAGCTTCGATCGGAGGTCCAACGCGGAGCAAAGCTCCAGCGTCTTTGGGACTTAGATAAAACTTCATCTCCGAGAATGCAGCTTCGATAGGAGGCCCGACGTGGAGCCAAGCTCCAGCGTCTTTGGGACTTAATTAAAACTTTAACTCCGAGAATGTATCTTCGATCAGAGGCCCAACGCGGAGCCAAGCTCCAGCGTCTTTGGGACTTAGAAAAAACTTCATCTCCGAGAATGCAACTTCGATCGAAGGCCCGACGCGAAGCCAAGCTCTAGCGTCTTTGGGACTTAGATAAAACTTCAACTCCTAAAATGCAGCTTCGATAGGAGGCCCAACCCCGAGCCAAGGTCTAGCGTCTTTGGGACATAGATAAAACTTCATCTTCGAGAATGCAGCTTCGATCGGAGGCCCGACGTTGAGCCAAACTCCAGCGTCTTTGGTACTTAGATAAAACTTCATCTCCGAGAATACAGCTTCGATCAGAGGCCCCACGCGGAGCCAATCTAAAGCGTCTTTGGGACATAGATAAAACTTCATCTTCGAGAATGCAGCTTCGATCGGAGGCCCAACGCGGAGCCAAGCTCCAACGTCTTTGGAACTTAGATAAAACTTCATCTCCGAGAATGCAACTTCGATCGAAGGCCCGATGCGAAGCCAAGCTCTAGCGTCTTTGGGACTTAGATAAAACTTCAACTCCTAAAATGCAGGTTCGATAGGAGGCCCAACCCGGAGCCAAGGTCTAGCGTCTTTGGGACATAGATAAAACTTCATCTTCGAGAATGCAGCTTCGATCGGAGGCCCGACGTTGAGCCAAACTCCAGCGTCTTTGGTACTTAGATAAAACTTCATCTCCGAGAATACAGCTTCGATCGGAGGCCCCACGCGGAGCCAATCTACAGCGTCTTTGGGACTTAGATAAAACTTCATCTTCGAGAATGCAGCTTCGATAGGAGGCCCGACGTGGAGCCAAGCTCCAGCGTCTTTGGGACTTAAATAAAGCATCAACTCCGAGAATGCATCTTCGATCAGAGGCCCGACGCAGAGCCAAACTCCAGTGGCTTTAGGACTTAGAAAAAACTTCATCTCCGAGAATGCAGCTTCGATCGGAGGTCCAACGCGGAGCCAAGCTCCAGCGTCTTTGGGACTTAATTAAAACTTCAACTCCGAGAATGCAGCTTCGATCGGAGGCCCGATGTGGAGCGAAGCTCGAGCGTCTTTGGGACTTCGATAAAACATCATCTCCGAGAATGCAGCTTCGATCGGAGGTCCAACGCGGAGCCAAGCTCCAGCGTCTTTGGGACTTAGATAAAACTTCATCTCCGAGAATGCAGCTTCGATAGGAGGCCCGATGTGGAGCCAAGCTCCAGCGCCTTTGGGACTTAATTAAAACTTCAACTCCGAAAATGCATCTTCGATCATAGGCCCAACGCGGAGCCAAGCTCCAGCGTCTTTGGGACTTAGAAAAAACTTCACCTCCGAGAATGCAGCTTCGATCGGAGGTCCAACGCGGAGCCAAGCTCCAGCGTCTTTGGGACTTAGATAAAACTTTATCTCCGAGAATGCAGCTTCGATAGGAGGCCCGACGTGGAGCCAAGCTCCAGCGTCTTTGGGACTTAATTAAAACTTTAACTCCGAGAATGTATCTTCGATCAGAGGCCCAACGCGGAGCCAAGCTCCAGCGTCTTTGGGACTTAGAAAAAACTTCATCTCCGAGAATGCAACTTCGATCGAAGGCCCGACGCGAAGCCAAGCTCTAGCGTCTTTGGGACTTAGATAAAACTTCAACTCCTAAAATGCAGCTTCGATAGGAGGCCCAACCCCGAGCCAAGGTCTAGCGTCTTTGGGACATAGATAAAACTTCATCTTCGAGAATGCAGCTTCGATCGGAGGCCCGACGTTGAGCCAAACTCCAGCGTCTTTGGTACTTAGATAAAACTTCATCTCCGAGAATACAGCTTCGATTAGAGGCCCCACGCGGAGCCAATCTAAAGCGTCTTTGGGACATAGATAAAACTTCATCTTCGAGAATGCAGCTTCGATCGGAGGCCCAACGCGGAGCCAAGCTCCAACGTCTTTGGAACTTAGATAAAACTTCCACTCCGAGAATGCATCTTTGATCAAAGGCCCGACGCGGAGCCAAGCTCCAGTGTCATTGGGACTTAGATAAAACATCAACTCCGAGAATGCAGCTTCGATCTGAGGCCCGACGCGGAGCCAAGCTCCAACTTCTTTGGGACATAGATAAAACTTAAATTTCGAGAATGCAGCTTCGATCGGAGTTCCGACGCAGAGCCAAGCTCCAGCGTATTTGGGACTTAGATAAAACTTCATCTCCGAGAATGTAGCTTCGATCGGAGGTCCGACGCGGAGCCAAGCTCTAGCATATCTGGGACTTAGATAAAACTTCAACTCCTAAAATGCAGCTTCGATCGAAGGCCCGACGCGGAGCCAAGCTCTAGCATTTCTGGGACTTAGATAAAACTTCAACTCCTAAAATGCAGCTTCGATCGAATGCCCGACGCGGAGCCAAGCTCTAGCGTCTTTGGGACTTAGATAAAACTTCATCCTCGAGAATGCAGCTTCGATCGGAGGCTCGACGTTGAGCCAAACTCCGGCGTCTTTGGTACTTAGATAAAACTTCATCTACGAGAATGCAGCTTCGATCGGAGGCCCGACGTGGAGCCAATCTCCAGCGTCTTTGAGACTTAGATAAAACTTAATCTCCGAGAATGCAGCATCGATCGGAGGTCCAACGCGGAGCCAAGCTCCAGCGTCTTTGGGAATTAGATAAAACATCAACTCCGAGAATGTAGCTTCGATCGGAGGCCCAACGCGGAGCCAAGCTCCAGCGTCTTTGGGACTTAATTAAAACTTCAACTCCGAGAATGCAGCTTCGATCGGAGGCCCGAAGTGGAACGAAGCTCGAGCGTCTTTGGGACTTCGATAAAACATCATCTCCGAGAATGCAGCTTCGATCGGAGGTCCAACGCGGAGCCAAGCTCCAGCGTCTTTGGGACTTAGATAAAACTTCATCTCCGAGAATGCAGCTTCGATAGGAGGCCCGACGTGGAGCCAAGCTCCAGCGCCTTTGGGACTTAATTAAAACTTCAACTCCGAGAATGCATCTTCGATCAGAGGCCCAACGCGGAGCCAAGCTCCAGCGTCTTTGGGACTTAGAAAAAACTTCATCTCCGAGAATGCAGCTTCAATCAGAGGTCCAACGCGTAGCCAAGCTCCAGCGTCTTTGGGACATAGATAAAACTTCATCTCCGAGAATGCACCTTCGATAGGAGGCCCGACGTGGAGCCAAGCTCCGGCGTCTTTGGGACTTAATTAAAACATTAACTCCGAGAATGCAACTTCGATCGAAGGCCCGACGCGGAGCCAAGCTCTAGCGTCTTTGGGACTTAGATAAAACTTCATCCTCGAGAATGCAGCTTCGATCGGAGGCTCGACGTTGAGCCAAACTCCGGCGTCTTTGGTACTTAGATAAAACTTCATCTACGAGAATGCAGCTTCGATCGGAGGCCCGACGCGGAGCCAATCTCCAGCGTCTTTGAGACTTAGATAAAACTTAATCTCCGAGAATGCAGCATCGATCGGAGGTCCAACGCGGAGCCAAGCTCCAGCGTCTTTGGGAATTAGATAAAACATCAACTCCGAGAATGTAGCTTCGATCAGAGGCCCAACGCGGAGCCAAGCTCCAGCGTCTTTGGGACTTAGAAAAAACTTCATCTCCGAGAATGCAACTTCGATCGAAGGCCCGACGCGGAGCCAAGCTCTAGCGTCTTTGGGACTTAGATAAAACTTCATCCTCGAGAATGCAGCTTCGATCGGAGGCTCGACGTTGAGCCAAACTCCGGCGTCTTTGGTACTTAGATAAAACTTCATCTACGAGAATGCAGCTTCGATCGGAGGCCCGACGCGGAGCCAATCTCCAGCGTCTTTGAGACTTAGATAAAACTTAATCTCCGAGAATGCAGCATCGATCGGAGGTCCAACGCGGAGCCAAGCTCCAGCGTCTTTGGGAATTAGATAAAACATCAACTCCGAGAATGTAGCTTCGATCAGAGGCCCAACGCGGAGCCAAGCTCCAGCGTCTTTGGGACTTAATTAAAACTTCAACTCCGAGAATGCAGCTTCGATCGGAGGCCCGATGTGGAACGAAGCTCGAGCGTCTTTGGGACTTCGATAAAACATCATCTCCGAGAATGCAGCTTCGATCGGAGGTCCAACGCGGAGCCAAGCTCCAGCGTCTTTGGGACTTAGATAAAACTTCATCTCCGAGAATGCAGCTTCGATAGGAGGCCCGACGTGGAGCCAAGCTCCAGCGCCTTTGGGACTTAATTAAAACTTCAACTCCAAGAATGCATCTTCGATCAGAGGCCCAACGCGGAGCCAAGCTCCAGCGTCTTTGGGACTTAGAAAAAACTTCATCTCCGAGAATGCAGCTTCAATCAGAGGTCCAACGCGTAGCCAAGCTCCAGCGTCTTTGGGACATAGATAAAACTTCATCTTCGAGAATGCAGCTTCGATCGGAGTTCCGACGCAGAGCCAAGCTCCAGCGTATTTGGGACTTAGATAAAACTTCATCTCCGAGAATGTAGCTTCGATCGGAGGTCCGACGCGGAGCAAAGCTCTAGCATATCTGGGACTTAGATAAAACTTCAACTCCTAAAATGCAGCTTCGATCGAAGGCCCGACGCGGAGCCAAGCTCTAGCATCTCTGGGACTTAGATAAAACTTCAAATCCTAAAATGCAGCTTCGATCGAATGCCCGACGCGGAGCCAAGCTCTAGCGTCTTTGGGACTTAGATAAAACTTCATCTACGAGAATGCAGCTTCGATCGGAGGCCCGACGCGGAGCCCATCTCCAGCGTCTTTGGGACTTAGATAAAACTTCATCTCCGAGAATGCAGCTTCGATAGGAGGCCCGACGTGGAGCCAAGCTCCACTGCCTTTGGGACTTAATTAAAACTTCAACTCCGAGAATGCATCTTCGATCAGAGGCCCAACGCGGAGCCAAGCTCCAGCGTCTTTGGGACTTAGAAAAAACTTCATCTCCGAGAATGCAGCTTCGATAGGAGGCCCGACGTGGAGCCAAGCTCCAGCGTCTTTGGGACTTAATTAAAACTTTAACTCCGAGAATGCATCTTCGATCAGAGGCCCAACGCGAAGCCAAGCTCCAGCGTCTTTGGGATTTAGAAAAAACTTCATCTCCGAGAATGCAACTTCGCTCGAAGGCCCGACGCGGAGCCAAGCTCTAGCGTCTTTGGGACTTAGATAAAACTTCAACTCCTAAAATGCAGCTTCGATAGGAGGCCCAACCCGGAGCCAAGGTCTAGCGTCTTTGGGACATAGATAAAACTTCATCTTCGAGAATGCAGCTTCGATCGGAGGCCCGACGTTGAGCCAAACTCCAGCGTCTTTGGTACTTAGATAAAACTTCATCTCCGAGAATACAGCTTCGATCGGAGGCCCCACGCGGAGCCAATCTACAACGTCTTTGGGACTTAGATAAAACTTCATCTCCGAGAATGCAGCTTCGATAGGAGGCCCGACGTGGAGCCAAGCTCCGGCGTCTTTGGGACTTAATTAAAACTTCATCTCCGAGAATGCAGCTTCGATCGGAGGCCCGACGTTGAGCCAAACTCCAGCGTCTTTGGTACTTAGATAAAACTTCATCTCCAAGAATACAGCTTCGATCGGAGGCCCCACGCGGAGCCAATCTACAGCGTCTTTGGGACTTAGATAAAACTTCATCTCCGAGAATGCAGCTTCGATCGGAGTTCCGACGCAGAGCCAAGCTCCAGCGTATTTGGGACTTAGATAAAACTTCATCTCCGAGAATGTAGCTTCGATCGGAGGTCCGACGCGGAGCCAAGCTCTAGCATATTTGGGACTTAGATAAAACTTCAACTCCTAAAATGCAGCTTCGATCGAAGGCCCGACGCGGAGCCAAGCTCTAGCATCTCTGGGACTTAGATAAAACTTCAACTCCTAAAATGCAGCTTCGATCGAATGCCCGATGCGGAGCCAAGCTCTAGCGTCTTTGGGACTTAGATAAAACTTCATCCTCGAGAATGCAGCTTCGATCGGAGGCTCGACGTTGAGCCAAACTCCGGCGTCTTTGGTACTTAGATAAAACTTCATCTACGAGAATGCAGCTTCGATCGGATGTCCAACGCGGAGCCAAGCTCCAGCGTCTTTGGGAATTAGATAAAACTTTATCTCCGATAATGCAGCTTCGATCGGAGGTCGGACGCGGAGCCATGCCCCAGCGTCTTTGGGATTTAAATAAAACTTTAACTCCGAGAATGTAGCTTCGATCGGAGGCCCGACGCGGAGCCAAGCTCCAGCGTCTTTGGGACTTAATTAAAACTTCAACTCCGAGAATGCAGCTTCGATCGGAGGCCCGATGTGGAGCGAAGCTCGAGCGTCTTTGGGACTTCGATAAAACATCATCTCCGAGAATGCAGCTTCGATCGGAGGTCCAACGCGGAGCCAAGCTCCAGCGTCTTTGGGACTTAGATAAAACTTCATCTCCGAGAATGCAGCTTCGATAGGAGGCCCGACGTGGAGCCAAGCTCCAGCGTCTTTGGGACTTAATTAAAACATCAACTCCGAGAATGCATCTTCGAACAGAGGCCCAACGCGGAGCCAAGCTCCAGGGTCTTTGGGACATAGAAAAAACTTCATCTCCGAGAATGCAGCTTCGATCGGAGGTCCAACGCGGAGCCAAGCTCTAGCGTCTTTGGGACTTAGATAAAACTTCATCTCCGAGAATGCAGCTTCGATAGGAGGCCCGACGTGGAGCCAAGCTCCAGTGTCTTTGGGACTTAATTAAAACTTTAACTCCGAGAATGCATCTTCGATCAGAGGCCCAACGCGGAGCCATGCTCCAGCGTCTTTGGGACTTAGAAAAAACTTCATCTCCGAGAATGCAACTTCGATCGAAGGCCGGACGCGGAGCAAAGCTCAAGCATATCTGGGACTTAGATAAAACTTCAACTCCTAAAATGCAGCTTCGATCGAAGGCCCGACGCGGAGCCAAGCTCTAGCATCTCTGCGACTTGGATAAAACTTCAACTCCTGAAATGCAGCTTCGATCGAATGCCCGACGCGGAGCCAAGCTCTAGCGTCTTTGGGACTTAGATAAAACTTCATCCTCGAGAATGCAGCTTCGATCGAAGGCTCAACGTTGAGAAAAACTCCGACGTCTTTGGTACTTGGATAAAACTTCATCTACGAGAATGCAGCTTCGATCGGAGGTCCAACGCGGAGCCAAGCTCCAGCGTCTTTGGGAATTAGATAAAACTTTATCTCCGATAATGCAGCTTCGATCGGAGGCCGGTCGCGGAGCCATGCCCCAGCGTCTTTGGCATTTAAATAAAACTTTAACTCCGAGAATGTAGCTTCGATCGGAGGCCCGACGCGGAGCCAAGCTCCAGCGTCTTTGGGACTTAGATAAAACTTCATCTACGAGAATGCAGCTTCGATCGGAGGCCCGACGCGGAGCCCATCTCCAGCGTCTTTGGGACTTAGATAAAACTTCATCTCCGAGAATGCAGCTTCGATAGGAGGCCCGACGTGGAGCCAAGCTCCAGCGCCTTTGGGACTTAATTAAAACTTCAACTCCGAGAATGCATCTTCGATTAGAGGCCCAACGCGGAGCCAAGCTCCAGCGTCTTTGGGACATAGAAAAAACTTCATCTCCGAGAATGCAGCTTCGATCGGAGGTCCAACGCGTAGCCAAGCTCCATCGTCTTTGGGACATAGATAAAAATTCATCTCCGAGAATGCAGCTTCGATAGGAGGCCCGACGTGGAGCCAAGCTCCAGCGTCTTTGGGACTTAATTAAATCTTTAACTCCGAGAATGCATCTTCGATCAGAGGCCCAACGCGGAGCCAAGCTCCAGCGTCTTTGTGACTTAGAAAAAACTTCATCTCCGAGAATGCAACTTCGATCGAAGGCCCGACGCGGAGCCAAGCTCTAGCGTCTTTGGGACTTAAATAAAACTTCAACTCCTAAAATGCAGCTTCGATAGGAGGCCCAACCCGGAGCCAAGGTCTAGCGTCTTTGGGACATAGATAAAACTTCATCTTCGAGAATGCAACTTCGATCGGAGGCCCGACGTTGCGCCAAACTCCAGCGTCTTTGGTACTTAGATAAAACTTCATCTCCGAGAATACAGCTTTGATCGGAGGCCCCACGCGGAGCCAATCTACAGCGTCTTTGGGACTTAGATAAAACTTCATCTTCGAGAATGCAGCTTCGATCGGAGGCCCGACGCGGAGCCAAGCTCCAACGTCTTTGGAACTTAGATAAAACTTCCACTCCGAGAATGCATCTTTGATCAGAGGCCCGACGCGGAGCCAAGCTCCAGTGTCTTTGGGAGTTAGATAAAACTACAACTCCGAGAATGCAGCTTCGATCGGAGGCCCGACGTTGAGCCAAACTCCAGCGTCTTTGGTACTTAGATAAAACTTCAATTTCGAGAATGCAGCTTCGATCGGAGTTCCGACGCAGAGCCAAGCTCCAGCGTATTTGGGACTTAGATAAAACTTCATCTCCGAGAATGCAGCTTCGATCGGAGGTCCGACGCGGAGCCAAGCTTTAGCATATCTGGGACTTAGATAAAACTTCAACTCCTAAAATGCAGCTTCGATCGAAGGCCCGACGCGGAGCCAAGCTCTAGCATCTCTGGGACTTAGATAAAACTTCAACTCCTAAAATGCAGCTTCGATCGAATGCCCGACGCGGAGCCAAGCTCTAGCGTCTTTGGGACTTAGATAAAACTACATCCTCGAGAATGCAGCTTCGATCGGAGGCTCGACGTTGAGCCAAACTCCGGCGTCTTTGGTACTTAGATAAAACTTCATCTACGAGAATGCAGCTTCGATCGGAGGTCCAACGCGGAGCCAAGCTCCAGCGTCTTTGGGAATTAGATAAAACTTTATCTCCGATAATGCAGCTTCGATCGGAGGTCGGACGCGGAGCCTTGCCCCAGCGTCTTTGGGACTTAATTAAAACTTCAACTCCGAGAAAGCAGCTTCGATCGGAGGCCCGATGTGGAGGGAAGCTCGAGCGTCTTTGGGACTTCGATAAAACATCACCTCCGAGAATGCAGCTTCGATCGGAGGTCCAACGCGGAGCCAAGCTCCAGCGTCTTTGGGACTTAGATAAAACTTCATCTCCGAGAATGCAGCTTCGATAGGAGGCCCGACGTGGAGCCAAGCTCCAGCGTCTTTGGGACTTAATTAAAACATCAACTCCGAGAATGCATCTTCGAACAGAGGCCCAACGCGGAGCCAAGCTCCAACGTCTTTGGGACATAGAAAAAACATCATCTCCGAGAATGCAGCTTCGATCGGAGGTCCAACGCGGAGCCAAGCTCCAGCGTCTTTGGGACTTAGATAAAACATCATCTCCGAGAATGCAGCTTCGATAGGAGGCCCGACGTGGAGCCAAGCTCCAGCGTGTTTGGGACATAATTAAAACTTTAACTCTGAGAATGCATCTTCGATCAGAGGCCCAACGCGGAGCCAAGCTCCATCGTCTTTGGAACTTAGAAAAAACTTCATCTCCGAGAATGCAACTTCGATCGAAGGCCCGATGCGGAGCCAAGCTCCAGTGTCTTTGGGACTTAGATAAAACACCAACTCCGAGAATGCAGCTTCGATCTGAGGCCCGACGCAGAGCCAAGCTCCAGCTTCTTTGGGACATAGATAAAACTTCAATTTCGAGAATGCAGCTTCGATCGGAGTTCCGACGCAGAGCCAAGCTCCAGCGTATTTGGGACTTAGATAAAACTTCATCTCCGAGAATGTAGCTTTGATCGGAGGTCCGACGCGGAGTCAAGCTCTAGCCTATCTGGGACTTAGATAAAACTTCAACTCCTAAAATGCAGCTTCGATCGAAGGCCCGACGCGGAGCCAAGCTCTAGCATTTCTGGGACTTAGATAAAACTTCAACTCCTAAAATGCAGCTTCGATCGAATGCCCGACGCGGAGCCAAGCTCTAGCGTCTTTGGGACTTAGATAAAACTTCATCCTCGAGAATGCAGCTTCGATCGGAGGCTCGACGTTGAGCCAAACTCCGGCGTCTTTGGTACTTAGATAAAACTTCATCTACGAGAATGCAGCTTCGATCGGAGGCCCGACGCGGAGCCAATCTCCAGCGTCTTTGGGACTTAGATAAAACTTAATCTCCGAGAATGCAGCTTCGATCGGAGGTCCAACGCGGAGCCAAGCTCCAGCGTCTTTGGGAATTAGATAAAACTTTATCTCCGATAATGCAGCTTCGATCGGAGGCCGGACGCGGAGCCATGCCCCAACGTCTTTGGGATTTAAATAAAACTTCAACTCCGAGAATGTAGCTTCGATCGGAGGCCCGAGCGGAGCCAAGCTCCAGCGTCTTTGGGACATAATTAAAACTTCAACTCCGAGAATGCAGCTTCGATCGGAGGCCCGATGTGGAGCGAAGCTCGAGCGTCTTTGGGACTTCAATAAAACATCATCTCCGAGAATGCAGCTTCGATCGGAGACCCGATGTGGAGCGAAGCTCGAGCGTCTTTGAGACTTCGATAAAACATCATCTCCGAGAATGCAGCTTAGATCGGAGGTCCAACGCGGAGCCAAGCTCCAGCGTCTTTAGGACTTAGATAAAACTTCATCTCCGAGAATGCAGCTTCGATAGGAGGCCCGACGTTGAGCCAAGCTCCAACGCCTTTGGGACTTAATTAAAACTTCAACTCCGAGAATGCATCTTCGATTAGAGGCCCAACGCGGAGCCAAGCTTCAGCGTCTTTGGGACTTAGAAAAAACTTCACCTCCAAGAATGCAGCTTCGATCGGAGGTCCAACGCGGAGCCAAGCTCCAGCGTCTTTGGGACTTAGATAAAACTTCATCTCCGAGAATGCAGCTTCGATAGGAGGCCCGACGTGGAGCCAAGCTCCAGCGTCTTTGGGACTTAATTAAAACATCAACTCCGAGAATGCATCTTCGAACAGAGGCCCAACGCGGAGCCAAGCTCCAGCGTCTTTGGGACATAGAAAAAACTTCATCTCCGAGAATGCAGCTTCGATCGGAGGTCCAACGCGGAGCCAAGCTCCAGCGTCTTTGGGACTTAGATAAAACTTCATCTCCGAGAATGCAGCTTCGATAGGAGGCCCGACGTGGAGCCAAGCTCCAGCGTCTTTGGGACTTAATTAAAACTTTAACTCCGAGAATGCATCTTCGATCAGAGGCCCAACGCGGAGCCAAGCTCCAGCGTCTTTGGGACTTAGAAAAAACTTCATCTCCGAGAATGCAACATCGATCGAAGGCCCGATGCGGAGCCAAGCTCCAGTGTCTTTGGGACTTAGATAAAACATCAACTCCGAGAATGCTACTTCGATCTGAGGCCCGACGCGGAGCCAAGCTCCAGCTTCTTTGGGACATAGATAAAACTTCAATTTCGAGAATGCAGCTTCGATCAGAGTTCCGACGCATAGCCAAACTCCAGCGTATTTGGGACTTAGATAAAACTTCATCTCCGAGAATGTAGCTTCGATCGGAGTTCCGACGCGGAGTCAAGCTCTAGCATATCTGGGACTTAGATAAAACATCAACTCCTAAAATGCAGCTTCGATCGAAGGCCCGACGCGGAGCCAAGCTCTAGCGTTTCTGGGTCTTAGATAAAACTTCAACTCCTAAAATGCAGCTTCGATCGAATGCCCGACGCGGAGCCAAGCTCTAGCGTCTTTGGGACTTAGATAAAACTTCATCCTCGACAATGTAGCTTCGATCGGAGGCTCGACGTTGAGCAAAACTCCAGCGTCTTTGGGACTTAGATAAAACTTAATCTCCGAGAATGCAGCTTCGATCGGAGGTCCAACGCGGAGCCAAGCTCCAGCGTCTTTAGGACTTAGATAAAACTTCATCTCCGAGAATGCAGCTTCGATAGGAGGCCCGACGTGGAGCCAAGCTCCAACGCCTTTGGGACTTAATTAAAACTTCAACTCCGAGAATGCATCTTCGATTAGAGGCCCAACGCGGAGCCAAGCTCCAGCGTCTTTGGGACTTAGAAAAAACTTCACCTCCGAGAATGCAGCTTCGATCGGAGGTCCAACGCGGAGCCAAGCTCCAGCGTCTTTGGGACTTAGATAAAACTTCATCTCCGAGAATGCAGCTTCGATAGGAGGCCCGACGTGGAGCCAAGCTCCACCGTCTTTGGGACTTAATTAAAACATCAACTCCGAGAATGCATCTTCGAACAGAGGCCCAACGCGGAGCCAAGCTCCAGCGTCTTTGGGACATAGAAAAAACTTCATCTCCGAGAATGCAGCTTCGATCGGAGGTCCAACGCGGAGCCAAGCTCCAGCGTCTTTGGGACTTAGATAAAACTTCATCTCCGAGAATGCAGCTTCGATAGGAGGCCCGACGTGGAGCCAAGCTCCAGCGTCTTTGGGACTTAATTAAAACTTTAACTCCGAGAATGCATCTTCGATCAGAGGCCCAATGCGGAGCCAAGCTCCAGCGTCTTTGGGACTTAGAAAAAACTTCATCTCCGAGAATGCAACTTCGATCGAAGGCCCGATGCGGAGCCAAGCTCCAGTGTCTTTGGGACTTAGATAAAACATCAACTCCGAGAATGCTACTTCGATATGAGGCCCGACGCGGAGCCAAGCTCCAGCTTCTTTGGGACATAGATAAAACTTCAATTTCGAGAATGCAGCTTCGATCAGAGTTCCGACGCATAGCCAAACTCCAGCGTATTTGGGACTTAGATAAAACTTCATCTCCGAGAATGTAGCTTCGATCGGAGTTCCGACGCGGAGTCAAGCTCTAGCATATCTGGGACTTAGATAAAACTTCAACTCCTAAAATGCAGCTTCGATCGAAGGCCCGACGCGGAGCCAAGCTCTAGCATTTCTGGGTCTTAGATAAAACTTCAACTCCTAAAATGCAGCTTCGATCGAATGCCCGACGCGGAGCCAAGCTCTAGCGTCTTTGGGACTTAGATAAAACTTCATCCTCGACAATGTAGCTTCGATCGGAGGCTCGACGTTGAGCAAAACTCCGGCGTCTTTGGTACTTAGATAAAACTTCATCTACGAGAATGCAGCTTCGATCGGAGGCCCGACGCGGAGCCAATCTCCGGCGTCTTTGGGACTTAGATAAAACTTAATCTCCGAGAATGCAGCTTCGATCGGAGGTCCAACGCGGAGCCAAGCTCCAGCGTCTTTAGGACTTAGATAAAACTTCATCTCCGAGAATGCAGCTTCGATAGGAGGCCCGACGTGGAGCCAAGCTCCAGCGTCTTTGGGACTTAATTAAAACATCAACTCCGAGAATGCATCTTCGAACAGTGGCCCAACGCGGAGCCAAGCTCCAGCGTCTTTGGGACATAGAAAAAACTTCATCTCCGAGAATGCAGCTTCGATCGGAGGTCCAACGCGGAGCCAAGCTCCAGCGTCTTTGGGACTTAGATAAAACTTCATCTCCGAGAATGCAGCTTCGATAGGAGGCCCGACGTGGAGCCAAGCTCCAGCGTCTTTGGGACTTAATTAAAACTTTAACTCCGAGAATGCATCTTCGATCAGAGGCCCAACGCGGAGCCAAGCTCCAGCGTCTTTGGGACTTAGAAAAAACTTCATCTCCGAGAATGCAACTTCGATCGAAGGCCCGATGCGGAGCCAAGCTCCAGTGTCTTTGGGACTTAGATAAAACATCAACTCCGAGAATGCTACTTCGATATGAGGCCCGACGCGGAGCCAAGCTCCAGCTTCTTTGGGACATAGATAAAACTTCAATTTCGAGAATGCAGCTTCGATCAGAGTTCCGACGCATAGCCAAACTCCAGCGTATTTGGGACTTAGATAAAACTTCATCTCCGAGAATGTAGCTTCGATCGGAGTTCCGACGCGGAGTCAAGCTCTAGCATATCTGGGACTTAGATAAAACTTCAACTCCTAAAATGCAGCTTCGATCGAAGGCCCGACGCGGAGCCAAGCTCTAGCATTTCTGGGTCTTAGATAAAACTTCAACTCCTAAAATGCAGCTTCGATCGAATGCCCGACGCGGAGCCAAGCTCTAGCGTCTTTGGGACTTAGATAAAACTTCATCCTCGACAATGTAGCTTCGATCGGAGGCTCGACGTTGAGCAAAACTCCGGCGTCTTTGGTACTTAGATAAAACTTCATCTACGAGAATGCAGCTTCGATCGGAGGCCCGACGCGGAGCCAATCTCCGGCGTCTTTGGGACTTAGATAAAACTTAATCTCCGAGAATGCAGCTTCGATCGGAGGTCCAACGCGGAGCCAAGCTCCAGCGTCTTTAGGACTTAGATAAAACTTCATCTCCGAGAATGCAGCTTCGATAGGAGGCCCGACGTGGAGCCAAGCTCCAACGCCTTTGGGACTTAATTAAAAATTCAACTCCGAGAATGCATCTTCGATTAGAGGCCCAACGCGGAGCCAAGCTCCAGCGTCTTTGGGACTTAGAAAAAACTTCACCTCCGAGAATGCAGCTTCGATCGGAGGTCCAACGCGGAGCCAAGCTCCAGCGTCTTTGGGACTTAGATAAAACTTCATCTCCGAGAATGCAGCTTCGATAGGAGGCCCGACGTGGAGCCAAGCTCCACCGTCTTTGGGACTTAATTAAAACATCAACTCCGAGAATGCATCTTCGAACAGAGGCCCAACGCGGAGCCAAGCTCCAGCGTCTTTGGGACTTAGAAAAAACTTCATCTCCGAGAATGCAACTTCGATCGAAGGCCCGATGCGGAGCCAAGCTCCAGTGTCTTTGGGACTTAGATAAAACATCAACTCCGAGAATGCTACTTCGATATGAGGCCCGACGCGGAGCCAAGCTCCAGCTTCTTTGGGACATAGATAAAACTTCAATTTCGAGAATGCAGCTTCGATCAGAGTTCCGACGCATAGCCAAACTCCAGCGTATTTGGGACTTAGATAAAACTTCATCTCCGAGAATGTAGCTTCGATCGGAGTTCCGACGCGGAGTCAAGCTCTAGCATATCTGGGACTTAGATAAAACTTCAACTCCTAAAATGCAGCTTCGATCGAAGGCCCGACGCGGAGCCAAGCTCTAGCATTCCTGGGTCTTAGATAAAACTTCAACTCCTACAATGCAGCTTCGATCGAATGCCCGACGCGGAGCCAAGCTCTAGCGTCTTTGGGACTTAGATAAAACTTCATCCTCGACAATGTAGCTTCGATCGGAGGCTCGACGTTGAGCAAAACTCCGGCGTCTTTGGTACTTAGATAAAACTTCATCTACGAGAATGCAGCTTCGATCGGAGGTCCGACGCGGAGCCAATCTCCGGCGTCTTTGGGACTTAGATAAAACTTAATCTCCGAGAATGCAGCTTCGATCGGAGGTCCAACGCGGAGCCAAGCTCCAGCGTCTTTAGGACTTAGATAAAACTTCATCTCCGAGAATGCAGCTTCGATAGGAGGCCCGACGTGGAGCCAAGCTCCAACGCCTTTGGGACTTAATTAAAACTTCAACTCCGAGAATGCATCTTCGATTAGAGGCCCAACGCGGAGCCAAGCTCCAGCGTCTTTGGGACTTAGAAAAAACTTCACCTCCGAGAATGCAGCTTCGATCGGAGGTCCAACGCGGAGCCAAGCTCCAGCGTCTTTGGGACTTAGATAAAACTTCATCTCCGAGAATGCAGCTTCGATAGGAGGCCCGACGTGGAGCCAAGCTCCAGCGTCTTTGGGACTTAATTAAAACATCAACTCCGAGAATGCATCTTCGAACAGTGGCCCAACGCGGAGCCAAGCTCCAGCGTCTTTGGGACATAGAAAAAACTTCATCTCCGAGAATGCAGCTTCGATCGGAGGTCCAACGCGGAGCCAAGCTCCAGCGTCTTTGGGACTTAGATAAAACTTCATCTCCGAGAATGCAGCTTCGATAGGAGGCCCGACGTGGAGCCAAGCTCCAGCGTCTTTGGGACTTAATTAAAACTTTAACTCCGAGAATGCATCTTCGATCAGAGGCCCAACGCGGAGCCAAGCTCCAGCGTCTTTGGGACTTAGAAAAAACTTCATCTCCGAGAATGCAACTTCGATCGAAGGCCCGATGCGGAGCCAAGCTCCAGTGTCTTTGGGACTTAGATAAAACATCAACTCCGAGAATGCTACTTCGATATGAGGCCCGACGCGGAGCCAAGCTCCAGCTTCTTTGGGACATAGATAAAACTTCAATTTCGAGAATGCAGCTTCGATCAGAGTTCCGACGCATAGCCAAACTCCAGCGTATTTGGGACTTAGATAAAACTTCATCTCCGAGAATGTAGCTTCGATCGGAGTTCCGACGCGGAGTCAAGCTCTAGCATATCTGGGACTTAGATAAAACTTCAACTCCTAAAATGCAGCTTCGATCGAAGGCCCGACGCGGAGCCAAGCTCTAGCATTTCTGGGTCTTAGATAAAACTTCAACTCCTAAAATGCAGCTTCGATCGAATGCCCGACGCGGAGCCAAGCTCTAGCGTCTTTGGGACTTAGATAAAACTTCATCCTCGACAATGTAGCTTCGATCGGAGGCTCGACGTTGAGCAAAACTCCGGCGTCTTTGGTACTTAGATAAAACTTCATCTACGAGAATGCAGCTTCGATCGGAGGCCCGACGCGGAGCCAATCTCCGGCGTCTTTGGGACTTAGATAAAACTTAATCTCCGAGAATGCAGCTTCGATCGGAGGTCCAACGCGGAGCCAAGCTCCAGCGTCTTTAGGACTTAGATAAAACTTCATCTCCGAGAATGCAGCTTCGATAGGAGGCCCGACGTGGAGCCAAGCTCCAACGCCTTTGGGACTTAATTAAAACTTCAACTCCGAGAATGCATCTTCGATTAGAGGCCCAACGCGGAGCCAAGCTCCAGCGTCTTTGGGACTTAGAAAAAACTTCACCTCTGAGAATGCAGCTTCGATCGGAGGTCCAACGCGGAGCCAAGCTCCAGCGTCTTTGGGACTTAGATAAAACTTCATCTCCGAGAATGCAGCTTCGATAGGAGGCCCGACGTGGAGCCAAGCTCCACCGTCTTTGGAACTTAATTAAAACATCAACTCCGAGAATGCATCTTCGAACAGAGGCCCAACGCGGAGCCAAGCTCCAGCGTCTTTGGGACTTAGAAAAAACTTCATCTCCGAGAATGCAACTTCGATCGAAGGCCCGATGCGGAGCCAAGCTCCAGTGTCTTTGGGACTTAGATAAAACATCAACTCCGAGAATGCTACTTCGAAATGAGGCCCGACGCGGAGCCAAGCTCCAGCTTCTTTGGGACATAGATAAAACTTCAATTTCGAGAATGCAGCTTCGATCAGAGTTCCGACGCATAGCCAAACTCCAGCGTATTTGGGACTTAGATAAAACTTCATCTCCGAGAATGTAGCTTCGATCGGAGTTCCGACGCGGAGTCAAGCTCTAGCATATCTGGGACTTAGATAAAACTTCAACTCCTAAAATGCAGCTTCGATCGAAGGCCCGACGCGGAGCCAAGCTCTAGCATTTCTGGGTCTTAGATAAAACTTCAACTCCTAAAATGCAGCTTCGATCGAATGCCCGACGCGGAGCCAAGCTCTAGCGTCTTTGGGACTTAGATAAAACTTCATCCTCGACAATGTAGCTTCGATCGGAGGCTCGACGTTGAGCAAAACTCCGGCGTCTTTGGTACTTAGATAAAACTTCATCTACGAGAATGCAGCTTCGATCGGAGGCCCGACGCGGAGCCAATCTCCGGCGTCTTTGGGACTTAGATAAAACTTAATCTCCGAGAATGCAGCTTCGATCGGAGGTCCAACGCGGAGCCAAGCTCCAGCGTCTTTAGGACTTAGATAAAACTTCATCTCCGAGAATGCAGCTTCGATAGGAGGCCCGACGTGGAGCCAAGCTCCAACGCCTTTGGGACTTAATTAAAACTTCAACTCCGAGAATGCATCTTCGATTAGAGGCCCAACGCGGAGCCAAGCTCCAGCGTCTTTGGGACTTAGAAAAAACTTCACCTCCGAGAATGCAGCTTCGATCGGAGGTCCAACGCGGAGCCAAGCTCCAGCGTCTTTGGGACTTAGATAAAACTTCATCTCCGAGAATGCAGCTTCGATAGGAGGCCCGACGTGGAGCCAAGCTCCACCGTCTTTGGGACTTAATTAAAACATCAACTCCGAGAATGCATCTTCGAACAGAGGCCCAACGCGGAGCCAAGCTCCAGCGTCTTTGGGACATAGAAAAAACTTCATCTCCGAGAATGCAGCTTCGATCGGAGGTCCAACGCGGAGCCAAGCTCCAGCGTCTTTGGGACTTAGATAAAACTTCATCTCCGAGAATGCAGCTTCGATAGGAGGCCCGACGTGGAGCCAAGCTCCAGCGTCTTTGGGACTTAATTAAAACTTTAACTCCGAGAATGCATCTTCGATCAGAGGCCCAACGCGGAGCCAAGCTCCAGCGTCTTTGGGACTTAGAAAAAACTTCATCTCCGAGAATGCAACTTCGATCGAAGGCCCGATGCGGAGCCAAGCTCCAGTGTCTTTGGGACTTAGATAAAACATCAACTCCGAGAATGCTACTTCGATATGAGGCCCGACGCGGAGCCAAGCTCCAGCTTCTTTGGGACATAGATAAAACTTTAATTTCGAGAATGCAGCTTCGATCAGAGTTCCGACGCATAGCCAAACTCCAGCGTATTTGGGACTTAGATAAAACTTCATCTCCGAGAATGTAGCTTCGATCGGAGTTCCGACACGGAGTCAAGCTCTAGCATATCTGGGACTTAGATAAAACTTCAACTCCTAAAATGCAGCTTCGATCGAAGGCCCGACGCGGAGCCAAGCTCTAGCATTTCTGGGTCTTAGATAAAACTTCAACTCCTAAAATGCAGCTTCGATCGAATGCCCGACGCGGAGCCAAGCTCTAGCGTCTTTGGGACTTAGATAAAACTTCATCCTCGACAATGTAGCTTCGATCGGAGGCTCGACGTTGAGCAAAACTCCGGCGTCTATGGTACTTAGATAAAACTTCATCTACGAGAATGCAACTTCGATCGGAGGCCCGACGCGGAGCCAATCCCCAGCGTCTTTGGGACTTAGATAAAACTTAATCTCCGAGAATGCAGCTTCGATCGGAGGTCCAACGCGGAGCCAAGCTCCAGCGTCTTTAGGACTTAGATAAAACTTCATCTCCGAGAATGCAGCTTCGATAGGAGGCCCGACGTGGAGCCAAGCTCCAACGCCTTTGGGACTTAATTAAAACTTCAACTCCGAGAATGCATCTTCGATTAGAGGCCCAACGCGGAGCCAAGCTCCAGCGTCTTTGGGACTTAGAAAAAACTTCACCTCCGAGAATGCAGCTTCGATCGGAGGTCCAACGCGGAGCCAAGCTCCAGCGTCTTTGGGACTTAGATAAAACTTCATCTCCGAGAATGCAGCTTCGATAGGAGGCCCGACGTGGAGCCAAGCTCCAGCGTCTTTGGGACTTAATTAAAACATCAACTCCGAGAATGCATCTTCGAACAGAGGCCCAACGCGGAGCCAAGCTCCAGCGTCTTTGGGACATAGAAAAAACTTCATCTCCGAGAATGCAGCTTCGATCGGAGGTCCAACGCGGAGCCAAGCTCCAGCGTCTTTGGGACTTAGATAAAACTTCATCTCCGAGAATGCAGCTTCGATAGGAGGCCCGACGTGGAGCCAAGCTCCAGCGTCTTTGGGACTTAATTAAAACTTTAACTCCGAGAATGCATCTTCGATCAGAGGCCCAACGCGGAGCCAAGCTCCAGCGTCTTTGGGACTTAGAAAAAACTTCATCTCCGAGAATGCAACTTCGATCGAAGGCCCGATGCGGAGCCAAGCTCCAGTGTCTTTGGGACTTAGATAAAACATCAACTCCGAGAATGCAGCTTCGATCTGAGGCCCGACGCGGAGCCAAGCTCCAGCTTCTTTGGGGCATAGATAAAACTTCAATTTCGAGAATGCAGCTTCGATCAGAGTTCCGACGCATAGCCAAACTCCAGCGTATTTGGGACTTAGATAAAACTTCATCTCCGAGAATGTAGCTTCGATCGGAGTTCCGACGCGGAGTCAAGCTCTAGCATATCTGGGACTTAGATAAAACTTCAACTCCTAAAATGCAGCTTCCATCGAAGGCCCGACGCGGAGCCAAGCTCTAGTATTTCTGGGTCTTAGATAAAACTTCAACTCCTAAAATGCAGCTTCAATCGAATGCCCGACGCGGAGCCAAGCTCTAGCGTCTTTGGGACTTAGATAAAACTTCATCCTCGACAATGTAGCTTCGATCGGAGGCTCGACGTTGAGCAAAACTCCGGCGTCTTTGGTACTTAGATAAAACTTCATCTACGAGAATGCAGCTTCGATCGGAGGCCCGACGCGGAGCCAATCTCCAGCGTCTTTGGGACTTAGATAAAACTTAATCTCCGAGAATGCAGCTTCGATCGGAGGTCCAACGCGGAACCAAGCTCCAGCGTCTTTGGGAATTAGATAAAACTTTATCTCCGATAATGCAGCTTCGATCGGAGGTCGGACGCGGAGCCATGCCCTAGCGTCTTTGGGATTTAAATAAAACTTCAACTCCGTGAATGCATCTTCGATTAGAGGCCCAACGCGGAGCCAAGCTCCAGCGTCTTTGGGACTTAGAAAAAACTTCACCTCTGAGAATGCAGCTTCGATCCTAGGTCCAACGCGGAGCCAAGCTCCAGCGTCTTTGGGACTTAGATAAAACTTCATCTCCGAGAATGCAGCTTCGATAGGAGGCCCGACGTGGAGCCAAGCTCCATCGTCTTTGGGACTTAGAAAAAACTTCATCTCCGAGAATGCAACTTCGATCGAAGGCCCGACGCGGAGCCAAGCTCTAGCGTCTTTGGGACTTAGATAAAACTTCAACTCCTAAAATGCAGCTTCGATAGGAGGCCCAACCCGGAGCCAAGGTCTAGCGTCTTTGGGACATAGATAAAACTTCATCTTCGAGAATGCAGCTTCGATCAGAGGCCCGACGTTGAGCCAAACTCCAGCGTCTTTGGTACTTAGATAAAACTTCATCTCCGAGAATACAACTTCGATCGGAGGCCCCACGCGGAGCCAATCTACAACGTCTTTGGGACTTAGATAAAACTTCATCTTCGAGAATGCAACTTCGATCGGAGGCCCGACGCGGAGCCAAGCTCCAACGTCTTTGGAACTTAGATAAAACTTCCACTCCGAGAATGCATCTTTGATCAGAGGCCCGACGCGGAGCCAAGCTCCAGCCTCTTTGGGACTTAATTAAAACTTCAACTCCGAGAATGCAGCTTCGATCGGAGGCCCGATGTGGAGCGAAGCTCGATCGTCTTTGGGACTTCGATAAAACATCATCTCCGAGAATGCAGCTTCGATCGGAGGTCCAACGCGGAGCCAAGCTCCAGCGTCTTTGGGACTTAGATAAAACTTCATCTCCGAGAATGCAGCTTCGATAGGAGGCCCGACGTGGAGCCAAGCTCCAACGCCTTTGGGACTTAATTAAAACTTCAACTCCGAGAATGCATCTTCGATTAGAGGCCCAACGCGGAGCCAAGCTCCAGCGTCTTTGGGACTTAGAAAAAACTTCACCTCTGAGAATGCAGCTTCGATCCTAGGTCCAACGCGGAGCCAAGCTCCAGCGTCTTTGGGACTTAGATAAAACTTCATCTCCGAGAATGCAGCTTCGATAGGAGGCCCGACGTGGAGCCAAGCTCCATCGTCTTTGGGACTTAGAAAAAACTTCATCTCCGAGAATGCAACTTCGATCGAAGGCCCGACGCGGAGCCAAGCTCTAGCGTCTTTGGGACTTAGATAAAACTTCAACTCCTAAAATGCAGCTTCGATAGGAGGCCCAACCCGGAGCCAAGGTCTAGCGTCTTTGGGACATAGATAAAACTTCATCTTCGAGAATGCAGCTTCGATCGGAGGCCCGACGTTGAGCCAAACTCCAGCGTCTTTGGTACTTAGAAAAAACTTCTTCTCCGAGAATACAACTTCGATCGGAGGCCCCACGCGGAGCCAATCTACAACGTCTTTGGGACTTAGATAAAACTTCATCTTCGAGAATGCAACTTCGATCGGAGGCCCGACGCGGAGCCAAGCTCCAACGTCTTTGGAACTTAGATAAAACTTCCACTCCGAGAATGCATCTTTGATCAGAGGCCCGACGCGGAGCCAAGCTCCAGTGTCTTTGGGACTTAGATAAAACATCAACTCCGAGAATGCAGCTTCGATCTGAGGCCCGACGCGGAGCCAAGCTCCAGCTTCTTTGGGACATAGATAAAACTTCAATTTCGAGAATGCAGCTTCGATCGGAGTTCCGACGCAGAGCCAAGCTCCAGCGTATTTGGGACTTAGATAAAACTTCATCTCCGAGAATGTAGCTTCGATCGGAGGTCCGACGCGGAGCAAAGCTCTAGCATATCTGGGACTTAGATAAAACTTCAACTCCTAAAATGCAGCTTCGATCGAAGGCCCGACGCGGAGCCAAGTTCTAGCATCTCTGGGACTTAGATAAAACTTCAACTCCTAAAATGCAGCTTCGATCGAATGCCCGACGCGGAGCCAAGCTCTAGCATCTTTGGGACTTAGATAAAACTTCATCCTCGAGAATGCAGCTTCGATCGGAGGCTCGACGTTGAGCCAAACTCCGACGTCTTTGGGTCTTGGATAAAACTTCATCTACGAGAATGCAGCTTCGATCGGAGGTCCAACGCGGAGCCAAGCTCTAGCGTCTTTGGGAATTAGATAAAACTTTATCTCCGATAATGCAGCTTCGATCGGAGGCCGGACGCGAAGCCATGCCCCAGCGTCTTTGGGATTTAAATAAAACTTCAACTCCGAGAATGTAGCTTCGATCGGAGGCCCGACGCGGAGCCAAGCTCCAGCGTCTTTAGGACTTAATTAAAACTTCAACTCCGAGAATGCAGCTTCGATCGGAGGCCCGATGTGGAGCGAAGCTCGAGCGTCTTTGGGACTTCGATAAAACATCATCTCCGAGAATGCAGCTTCGATCGGAGGTCCAACGCGGAGCCAAGCTCCAGCGTCTTTGGGACTTAGATAAAACTACAACTCCGAGAATGCAGCTTCGATCGGAGGCCCGACGTGGAGCCAAGCTCCAACGCCTTTGGGACTTAATTAAAACTTCAACTCCGAGAATGCATCTTCGATTAGAGGCCCAACGCGGAGCCAAGCTCCAGCGTCTTTGGGACTTAGAAAAAACTTCACCTCCGAGAATGCAGCTTCGATCGGAGGTCCAACGCGGAGCCAATCTCCAGCGTCTTTGGGACTTAGATAAAACTTCATCTCCGAGAATGCAGCTTCGATAGGAGGCCCGACGTGGAGCCAAGCTCCAGCTTCTTTGGGACTTAATTAAAACATCAACTCCGAGAATGCATCTTCGAACAGAGGCCCAACGCGGAGCCAAGCTCCAGCGTCTTTGGGTCATAGAAAAAACGTCATCTCCGAGAATGCAGCTTCGATCGGAGGTCCAACGCGGAGCCAAGCTCCAGCGTCTTTGGGACTTAGATAAAACTTCATCTCCGAGAATGCAGCTTCGATAGGAGGCCCGACGTGGAGCCAAGCTCCAGCGTCTTTGGGACTTAATTAAAACTTTAACTCCAAGAATGCATCTTCGATCAGAGGCCCAACGCGGAGCCAAGCTCCAGCGTCTTTGGGACTTAGAAAAAACTTCATCTCCGAGAATGCAACTTCGATCGAAGGCCCGATGCGGAGCCAAGCTCCAGTGTCTTTGGGACTTAGATAAAACATCAACTCCGAGAATGCAGCTTCGATCTGAGGCCTGACGCGGAGCCAAGCTCCAGCTTCTTTGGGACATAGATAAAACTTCAATTTCGAGAATGCAGCTTCGATCGGAGTTCCGACGCAGAGCCAAGCTCCAGCGTATTTGGGACTTAGATAAAACTTCATCTCTGAGAATGTAGCTTCGATCGGAGTTCCGACGCGGAGTCAAGCTCTAGCATATCTGGGACTTAGATAAAACTTCAACTCCTAAAATGCAGCTTCGATCGAAGGCCCAACGCGGAGCCAAGCTCTAGCATTTCTGGGACTTAGATAAAACTTCAACTCCTAAAATGCATCTTCGATCTAATGCCCGACGCGGAGCCAAGCTCTAGCGTCTTTGGGACTTAGATAAAACTTCATCCTCGAGAATGCAACTTCGATCGGAGGCTCGACATTGAGCCAAACTCCGGCGTCTTTGGTACTTAGATAAAACTTCATCTACGAGAATGCAGCTTCGATAGGAGGCCCGACGCGGAGCCAATCTCCAGCGTCTTTGGGACATAGATAAAACTTAATCTCCGAGAATGCAGCTTCGATCGGAGGTCCAACGCGGAGCCAAGCTCCAGCGTCTTTGGGAATTAGATAAAACTTTATCTCCGATAATGCAGCTTCGATCGGAGGTCGGACGCGGAGCCATGCCCTAGCGTCTTTGGGATTTAAATAAAACTTCAACTCCGTGAATGCAGCTTCGATCGAAGGCCCGACGCGGAGCCAAGCTCCAGCCTCTTTGGGACTTAATTAAAACTTCAACTCCGAGAATGCAGCTTCGATCGGAGGCCCGATGTGGAGCGAAGCTCGAGCGTCTTTGGGACTTCGATAAAACATCATCTCCGAGAATGCAGGTTCGATCGGAGGTCCAACGCGGAGCCAAGCTCCAGCGTCTTTGGGACTTAGATAAAACTTCATCTCCGAGAATGCAGCTTCGATAGGAGGCCCGACGGGGAGCCAAGCTCCAACGCCTTTGGGACTTAATTAAAACTTCAACTCCGAGAATGCATCTTCGATTAGAGGCCCAACGCGGAGCCAAGCTCCAGCGTCTTTGGGACTTAGATAAAACTTCATCTCCGAGAATGCAGCTTCGATAGGAGGCCCGACGGGGAGCCAAGCTCCAACGCCTTTGGGACTTAATTAAAACTTCAACTCCGAGAATGCATCTTCGATTAGAGGCCCAACGCGGAGCCAAGCTCCAGCGTCTTTGGGACTTAGAAAAAAATTCATCTCCGAGAATGCAACTTCGATCGAAGGCCCGACGCGGAGCCAAGCTCTAGCGTCTTTGGGACTTAGATAAAACTTCAACTCCTAAAATGCAGCTTCGATAGGAGGCCCAACCCGGAGCCAAGGTCTAGCGTCTTTGGGACATAGATAAAACTTCATCTTCGAGAATGCAGCTTCGATCGGAGGCCCGACGTTGAGCCAAACTCCAGCGTCTTTGGTACTTAGATAAAACTTCATCTCCGAGAATACAACTTCGATCGGAGGCCCCACGCGGAGCCAATCTACAACGTCTTTGGGACTTAGATAAAACTTCATCTTCGAGAATGCAACTTCGATCGGAGGCCCGACGCGGAGCCAAGCTCCAACGTCTTTGGAACTTAGATAAAACTTCCACTCCGAGAATGCATCTTTGATCAGAGGCCCGACGCGGAGCCAAGCTCCAGTGTCTTTGGGACTTAGATAAAACATCAACTCCGAGAATGCAGCTTCGATCTGAGGCCCGACGCGGAGCCAAGCTCCAGCTTCTTTGGGACATAGATAAAACTTCAATTTCGAGAATGCAGCTTCGATCGGAGTTCCGACGCAGAGCAAAGCTCCAGCGTATTTGGGACTTAGATAAAACTTCATCTCCGAGAATGTAGCTTCGATCGGAGGTCCGACGCGGAGCAAAGCTCTAGCATATCTGGGACTTAGATAAAACTTCAACTCCTAAAATGCAGCTTCGATCGAAGGCCCGACGCGGAGCCAAGTTCTAGCATCTCTGGGACTTAGATAAAACTTCAACTCCTAAAATGCAGCTTCGATCGAATGCCCGACGCGGAGCCAAGCTCTAGCGTCTTTGGGACTTAGATAAAACTTCATCCTCGAGAATGCAGCTTCGATAGGAGGCCCGACGGGGAGCCAAGCTCCAACGCCTTTGGGACTTAATTAAAACTTCAACTCCGAGAATGCATCTTCGATTAGAGGCCCAACGCGGAGCCAAGCTCCAGCGTCTTTGGGACTTAGATAAAACTTCATCTCCGAGAATGCAGCTTCGATAGGAGGCCCGACGGGGAGCCAAGCTCCAACGCCTTTGGGACTTAATTAAAACTTCAACTCCGAGAATGCATCTTCGATTAGAGGCCCAACGCGGAGCCAAGCTCCAGCGTCTTTGGGACTTAGAAAAAAATTCATCTCCGAGAATGCAACTTCGATCGAAGGCCCGACGCGGAGCCAAGCTCTAGCGTCTTTGGGACTTAGATAAAACTTCAACTCCTAAAATGCAGCTTCGATAGGAGGCCCAACCCGGAGCCAAGGTCTAGCGTCTTTGGGACATAGATAAAACTTCATCTTCGAGAATGCAGCTTCGATCGGAGGCCCGACGTTGAGCCAAACTCCAGCGTCTTTGGTACTTAGATAAAACTTCATCTCCGAGAATACAACTTCGATCGGAGGCCCCACGCGGAGCCAATCTACAACGTCTTTGGGACTTAGATAAAACTTCATCTTCGAGAATGCAACTTCGATCGGAGGCCCGACGCGGAGCCAAGCTCCAACGTCTTTGGAACTTAGATAAAACTTCCACTCCGAGAATGCATCTTTGATCAGAGGCCCGACGCGGAGCCAAGCTCCAGTGTCTTTGGGACTTAGATAAAACATCAACTCCGAGAATGCAGCTTCGATCTGAGGCCCGACGCGGAGCCAAGCTCCAGCTTCTTTGGGACATAGATAAAACTTCAATTTCGAGAATGCAGCTTCGATCGGAGTTCCGACGCAGAGCAAAGCTCCAGCGTATTTGGGACTTAGATAAAACTTCATCTCCGAGAATGTAGCTTCGATCGGAGGTCCGACGCGGAGCAAAGCTCTAGCATATCTGGGACTTAGATAAAACTTCAACTCCTAAAATGCAGCTTCGATCGAAGGCCCGACGCGGAGCCAAGTTCTAGCATCTCTGGGACTTAGATAAAACTTCAACTCCTAAAATGCAGCTTCGATCGAATGCCCGACGCGGAGCCAAGCTCTAGCGTCTTTGGGACTTAGATAAAACTTCATCCTCGAGAATGCAGCTTCGATAGGAGGCCCGACGGGGAGCCAAGCTCCAACGCCTTTGGGACTTAATTAAAACTTCAACTCCGAGAATGCATCTTCGATTAGAGGCCCAACGCGGAGCCAAGCTCCAGCGTCTTTGGGACTTAGATAAAACTTCATCTCCGAGAATGCAGCTTCGATAGGAGGCCCGACGGGGAGCCAAGCTCCAACGCCTTTGGGACTTAATTAAAACTTCAACTCCGAGAATGCATCTTCGATTAGAGGCCCAACGCGGAGCCAAGCTCCAGCGTCTTTGGGACTTAGAAAAAAATTCATCTCCGAGAATGCAACTTCGATCGAAGGCCCGACGCGGAGCCAAGCTCTAGCGTCTTTGGGACTTAGATAAAACTTCAACTCCTAAAATGCAGCTTCGATAGGAGGCCCAACCCGGAGCCAAGGTCTAGCGTCTTTGGGACATAGATAAAACTTCATCTTCGAGAATGCAGCTTCGATCGGAGGCCCGACGTTGAGCCAAACTCCAGCGTCTTTGGTACTTAGATAAAACTTCATCTCCGAGAATACAACTTCGATCGGAGGCCCCACGCGGAGCCAATCTACAACGTCTTTGGGACTTAGATAAAACTTCATCTTCGAGAATGCAACTTCGATCGGAGGCCCGACGCGGAGCCAAGCTCCAACGTCTTTGGAACTTAGATAAAACTTCCACTCCGAGAATGCATCTTTGATCAGAGGCCCGACGCGGAGCCAAGCTCCAGTGTCTTTGGGACTTAGATAAAACATCAACTCCGAGAATGCAGCTTCGATCTGAGGCCCGACGCGGAGCCAAGCTCCAGCTTCTTTGGGACATAGATAAAACTTCAATTTCGAGAATGCAGCTTCGATCGGAGTTCCGACGCAGAGCAAAGCTCCAGCGTATTTGGGACTTAGATAAAACTTCATCTCCGAGAATGCAGCTTCGATCGGAGGCCGGACGCGAAGCCATGCCCCAGCGTCTTTGGGATTTAAATAAAACTTCAACTCCGAGAATGTAGCTTCGATCGGAGGCCCGACGCGGAGCCAAGCTCCAGCGTCTTTAGGACTTAATTAAAACTTCAACTCCGAGAATGCAGCTTCGATCGGAGGCCCGATGTGGAGCGAAGCTCGAGCGTCTTTGGGACTTCGATAAAACATCATCTCCGAGAATGCAGCTTCGATCGGAGGTCCAACGCGGAGCCAAGCTCCAGCGTCTTTGGGACTTAGATAAAACTACAACTCCGAGAATGCAGCTTCGATCGGAGGCCCGACGTGGAGCCAAGCTCCAACGCCTTTGGGACTTAATTAAAACTTCAACTCCGAGAATGCATCTTCGATTAGAGGCCCAACGCGGAGCCAAGCTCCATCGTCTTTGGGACTTAGAAAAAACTTCATCTCCGAGAATGCAACTTCGATCGAAGGCCCGACGCGGAGCCAAGCTCTAGCGTCTTTGGGACTTAGATAAAACTTCAACTCCTAAAATGCAGCTTCGATAGGAGGCCCAACCCGGAGCCAAGGTCTAGCGTCTTTGGGACATAGATAAAACTTCATCTTCGAGAATGCAGCTTCGATCGGAGGCCCGACGTTGAGCCAAACTCCAGCGTCTTTGGTACTTAGATAAAACTTCATCTCCGAGAATACAACTTCGATCGGAGGCCCCACGCGGAGCCAATCTACAACGTCTTTGGGACTTAGATAAAACTTCATCTTCGAGAATGCAACTTCGATCGGAGGCCCGACGCGGAGCCAAGCTCCAACGTCTTTGGAACTTAGATAAAACTTCCACTCCGAGAATGCATCTTTGATCAGAGGCCCGACGCGGAGCCAAGCTCCAGTGTCTTTGGGACTTAGATAAAACATCAACTCCGAGAATGCAGCTTCGATCTGAGGCCCGACGCGGAGCCAAGCTCCAGCTTCTTTGGGACATAGATAAAACTTCAATTTCGAGAATGCAGCTTCGATCGGAGTTCCGACGCAGAGCAAAGCTCCAGCGTATTTGGGACTTAGATAAAACTTCATCTCCGAGAATGTAGCTTCGATCGGAGGTCCGACGCGGAGCAAAGCTCTAGCATATCTGGGACTTAGATAAAACTTCAACTCCTAAAATGCAGCTTCGATCGAAGGCCCGACGCGGAGCCAAGTTCTAGCATCTCTGGGACTTAGATAAAACTTCAACTCCTAAAATGCAGCTTCGATCGAATGCCCGACGCGGAGCCAAGCTCTAGCGTCTTTGGGACTTAGATAAAACTTCATCCTCGAGAATGCAGCTTCGATCGGAGGCTCGACGTTGAGCCAAACTCCGACGTCTTTGGGTCTTGGATAAAACTTCTTCTACGAGAATGCAGCTTCGATCGGAGGTCCAACGCGGAGCCAAGCTCTAGCGTCTTTGGGAATTAGATAAAACTTTATCTCCGATAATGCAGCTTCGATCGGAGGCCGGACGCGAAGCCATGCCCCAGCGTCTTTGGTATTTAAATAAAACTTCAACTCCGAGAATGTAGCTTCGATCGGAGGCCCGACGCGGAGCCAAGCTCCAGCGTCTTTAGGACTTAATTAAAACTTCAACTCCGAGAATGCAGCTTCGATCGGAGGCCCGATGTGGAGCGAAGCTCGAGCGTCTTTGGGACTTCGATAAAACATCATCTCCGAGAATGCAGCTTCGATCGGAGGTCCAACGCGGAGCCAAGCTCCAGCGTCTTTGGGACTTAGATAAAACTACAACTCCGAGAATGCAGCTTCGATCGGAGGCCCGACGTGGAGCCAAGCTCCAACGCCTTTGGGACTTAATTAAAACTTCAACTCCGAGAATGCATCTTCGATTAGAGGCCCAACGCGGAGCCAATCTCCAGCGTCTTTGGGACTTAGAAAAAACTTCACCTCCGAGAATGCAGCTTCGATCGGAGGTCCAACGCGGAGCCAAGCTCCAGCGTCTTTGGGACTTAGATAAAACTTCATCTCCGAGAATGCAGCTTCGATAGGAGGCCCGACGTGGAGCCAAGCTCCATCGTCTTTGGGACTTAGAAAAAACTTCATCTCCGAGAATGCAACTTCGATCGAAGGCCCGACGCGGAGCCAAGCTCTAGCGTCTTTGGGACTTAGATAAAACTTCAACTCCTAAAATGCAGCTTCGATAGGAGGCCCAACCCGGAGCCAAGGTCTAGCGTCTTTGGGACATAGAAAAAACTTCATCTTCGAGAATGCAGCTTCGATCGGAGGCCCGACGTTGAGCCAAACTCCAGCGTCTTTGGTACTTAGATAAAACTTCATCTCCGAGAATACAACTTCGATCGGAGGCCCCACGCGGAGCCAATCTACAACGTCTTTGGGACTTAGATAAAACTTCATCTTCGAGAATGCAACTTCGATCGGAGGCCCGACGCGGAGCCAAGCTCCAACGTCTTTGGAACTTAGATAAAACTTCCACTCCGAGAATGCATCTTTGATCAGAGGCCCGACGCGGAGCCAAGCTCCAGTGTCTTTGGGACTTAGATAAAACATCAACTCCGAGAATGCAGCTTCGATCTGAGGCCCGACGCGGAGCCAAGCTCCAGCTTCTTTGGGACATAGATAAAACTTCAATTTCGAGAATGCAGCTTCGATCGGAGTTCCGACGCAGAGCCAAGCTCCAGCGTATTTGGGACTTAGATAAAACTTCATCTCCGAGAATGTAGCTTCGATCGGAGGTCCGACACGGAGCAAAGCTCTAGCATATCTGGGACTTAGATAAAACTTCAACTCCTAAAATGCAGCTTCGATCGAAGGCCCGACGCGGAGCCAAGTTCTAGCATCTCTGGGACATAGATAAAACTTCAACTCCTAAAATGCAGCTTCGATCGAATGCCCGACGCGGAGCCAAGCTCTAGCGTCTTTGGGACTTAGATAAAACTTCATCCTCGAGAATGCAGCTTCGATCGGAGGCTCGACGTTGAGCCAAACTCCGACGTCTTTGGGTCTTGGATAAAACTTCTTCTACGAGAATGCAGCTTCGATCGGAGGTCCAACGCGGAGCCAAGCTCTAGCGTCTTTGGGAATTAGATAAAACTTTATCTCCGATAATGCAGCTTCGATCGGAGGCCGGACGCGAAGCCATGCCCCAGCGTCTTTGGGATTTAAATAAAACTTCAACTCCGAGAATGTAGCTTCGATCGGAGGCCCGACGCGGAGCCAAGCTCCAGCGTCTTTAGGACTTAATTAAAACTTCAACTCCGAGAATGCAGCTTCGATCGGAGGCCCGATGTGGAGCGAAGCTCGAGCGTCTTTGGGACTTCGATAAAACATCATCTCCGAGAATGCAGCTTCGATCGGAGGTCCAACGCGGAGCCAAGCTCCAGCGTCTTTGGGACTTAGATAAAACTACAACTCCGAGAATGCAGCTTCGATCGGAGGCCCGACGTGGAGCCAAGCTCCAACGCCTTTGGGACTTAATTAAAACTTCAACTCCGAGAATGCATCTTCGATTAGAGGCCCAACGCGGAGCCAATCTCCAGCGTCTTTGGGACTTAGAAAAAACTTCACCTCCGAGAATGCAGCTTCGATCGGAGGTCCAACGCGGAGCCAAGCTCCAGCGTCTTTGGGACTTAGATAAAACTTCATCTCCGAGAATGCAGCTTCGATAGGAGGCCCGACGCGGAGCCAAGCTCCAACGTCTTTGGAACTTAGATAAAACTTCCACTCCGAGAATGCATCTTTGATCAGAGGCCCGACGCGGAGCCAAGCTCCAGTGTCTTTGGGACTTAGATAAAACATCAACTCCGAGAATGCAGCTTCGATCTGAGGCCCGACGCGGAGCCAAGCTCCAGCTTCTTTGGGACATAGATAAAACTTCAATTTCGAGAATGCAGCTTCGATCGGAGTTCCGACGCAGAGCCAAGCTCCAGCGTATTTGGGACTTAGATAAAACTTCATCTCCGAGAATGTAGCTTCGATCGGAGGTCCGACACGGAGCAAAGCTCTAGCATATCTGGGACTTAGATAAAACTTCAACTCCTAAAATGCAGCTTCGATCGAAGGCCCGACGCGGAGCCAAGTTCTAGCATCTCTGGGACATAGATAAAACTTCAACTCCTAAAATGCAGCTTCGATCGAATGCCCGACGCGGAGCCAAGCTCTAGCGTCTTTGGGACTTAGATAAAACTTCATCCTCGAGAATGCAGCTTCGATCGGAGGCTCGACGTTGAGCCAAACTCCGACGTCTTTGGGTCTTGGATAAAACTTCTTCTACGACAATGCAGCTTCGATCGGAGGTCCAACGCGGAGCCAAGCTCTAGCGTCTTTGGGAATTAGATAAAACTTTATCTCCGATAATGCAGCTTCGATCGGAGGCCGGACGCGAAGCCATGCCCCAGCGTCTTTGGGATTTAAATAAAACTTCAACTCCGAGAATGTAGCTTCGATCGGAGGCCCGACGCGGAGCCAAGCTCCAGCGTCTTTAGGACTTAATTAAAACTTCAACTCCGAGAATGCAGCTTCGATCGGAGGCCCGATGTGGAGCGAAGCTCGAGCGTCTTTGGGACTTCGATTAAACATCATCTCCGAGAATGCAGCTTCGATCGGAGGTCCAACGCGGAGCCAAGCTCCAGCGTCTTTGGGACTTAGATAAAACTACAACTCCGAGAATGCAGCTTCGATCGGAGGCCCGACGTGGAGCCAAGCTCCAACGCCTTTGGGACTTAATTAAAACTTCAACTCCGAGAATGCATCTTCGATTAGAGGCCCAACGCGGAGCCAATCTCCAGCGTCTTTGGGACTTAGAAAAAACTTCACCTCCGAGAATGCAGCTTCGATCGGAGGTCCAACGCGGAGCCAAGCTCCAGCGTCTTTGGGACTTAGATAAAACTTCATCTCCGAGAATGCAGCTTCGATAGGAGGCCCGACGTGGAGCCAAGCTCTAGCGTCTTTGGGACTTAGAAAAAACTTCATCTCCGAGAATGCAACTTCGATCGAAGGCCCGACGCGGAGCCAAGCTCTAGCGTCTTTGGGACTTAGATAAAACTTCAAATCCTAAAATGCAGCTTCGATAGGAGGCCCAACCCGGAGCCAAGGTCTAGCGTCTTTGGGACATAGATAAAACTTCATCTTCGAGAATGCAGCTTCGATCGGAGGCCCGACGTTGAGCCAAACTCCAGCGTCTTTGGTACTTAGATAAAACATCATCTCCGAGAATACAGCTTCGATCGGAGGCCCCACGCGGAGCCAATCTACAGCGTCTTTGGGACTTAGATAAAACTTCATCTTCGAGAATGCAGCTTCGATCGGAGGCTCGACGCGGAGCCAAGCTCCAACGTCTTTGGAACTTAGATAAAACTTCCACTCCGAGAATGCATCTTTGATCAGAGGCCCGACGCGGAGCCAAGCTCCAGTGTCTTTGGGACTTAGATAAAACATCAACTCCGAGAATGCAACTTCGATCTGAGGCCCGACGCGGAGCCAAGCTCCAGCTTCTTTGGGACATAGATAAAACTTCAATTTCGAGAATGCAGCTTCGATCGAAGTTCCGACGCAGAGCCAAGCTCCAGCGTATTTGGGACTTAGATAAAACTTCATCTCCGAGAATGTAGCTTCGATCGGAGGTCCGACGCGGAGCAAAGCTCTAGCATATCTGGGACTTAGATAAAACTTCAACTCCTAAAATGCAGCTTCGATCGAAGGCGCGACGCGGAGCCAAGTTCTAGCATCTCTGGGACTTAGATAAAACTTCAACTCCTAAAATGCAGCTTCGATCGAATGCCCGACGCGGAGCCAAGCTCTAGCGTCTTTGGGACTTAGATAAAACTTCATCCTCGAGAATGCAGCTTCCATCGGAGGCTCGACGTTGAGCCAAACTCCGGCGTCTTTGGTTCTAGGATAAAACTTCATCTACGAGAATGCAGCTTCGATCGGAGGTCCAACGCGGAGCCAAGCTCCAGCGTCTTTGGGAATTAGATAAAACTTTATCTCCGATAATGCAGCTTCGATCGGAGGCCGGACGCGAAGCCATGCCCCAGCGTCTTTGGGATTTAAATAAAACTTCAACTCCGAGAATGTAGCTTCGATCGGAGGCCCGACGCGGAGCCAAGCTCCAGCGTCTTTGGGACTTAATTAAAACTTCAACTCCGAGAATGCAGCTTCGATCGGAGGCCCGATGTGGAGCGAAGCTCGAGCGTCTTTGGGACTTTGATAAAACATCATCTCCGAGAATGCAGCTTCGATCGGAGGTCCAACGCGGAGCCAAGCTCCAGCGTCTTTGGGACTTAGATAAAACTACAACTCCGAGAATGCAGCTTCGATCGGAGGCCCGACGTGGAGCCAAGCTCCAACGTCTTTGGGACTTAGATAAAACTTCATCTCCGAGAATGCTGCTTCGATAGGAGGCCCGATGTGGAGCCAAGCTCCAGCGTCTTTGGGAATTAATTAAAACTTTAACTCCGAGAATGCATCTTCGATCAGAGGCCCAACGCGGAGCCAAGCTCCAGCGTCTTTGGGACTTAGAAAAAACTTCATCTCCGAGAATGCAACTTCGATCGAAGGCCCGATGCGGAGCCAAGCTCCAGTGTCTTTGGGATTTAAATAAAACTTCAACTCCGAGAATGTAGCTTCGATCGGAGGTCCAACGCGGAGCCAAGCTCCAGTGTCTTTGGGACTTAGATAAAACTTTAACTCTGAGAATGCAGCTTCGATAGGAGGCCCGACGCGGAGCCAAGCTCCAGCGTCTTTGGGACTTAGAAAAAACTTCATCTCCGAGAATGCATCTTCGATCGAAGGCCCAACGCGGAGCCAAGCTCCAGCGTCTTTGGGTCATAGATAAAACATCATCTCCGAGAATGCAGCTTCGATCGGAGGTCCAACGCGGAGCCAAGCTCCTGCTTCTTTTGGACATAGATAAAACTTCAATTTCTAGAATGCAGCTTCGATCGGAGTTCCGACGCGGAGCCAAGCTCCAGCGTCTTTGGGACTTAATTAAAACTTCAACTCCGAGAATGCAGCTTCGATCGGAGGCCCGATGTGGAGCGAAGCTCGAGCGTCTTTGGGACTTCGATAAAACATCATCTCCGAGAATGCAGCTTCGATCGGAGGTCCAACGCGGAGCCAAGATCCAGCGTCTTTGGGACTTAGATAAAACTTCATCTCCGAGAATGCAGCTTCGATAAGAGGCCCGACGTGGAGCCAAGCTCCAACGCCTTTGGGACTTAATTAAAACTTCAACTCCGAGAATGCATCTTCGATTAGAGGCCCAACGCGAAGCCAAGCTCCAGCGTCTTTGGGACTTAGAAAAAACTTCACCTCCGAGAATGCAGCTTCGATCGGAGGTCCAACGCGGAGCCAAGCTCCAGCGTCTTTGGGACTTAGATAAAACTTCATCTCCGAGAATGCAGCTTCGATAGGAGGCCCGACGTGGAGCCAAGCTCCAGCGTCTTTGGGACTTAATTAAAACTTTAACTCCGAGAATGCATCTTCGATCAGAGGCCCAACGTGGAGCCAAGCTCCAGCGTCTTTGGGACTTAGAAAAAACTTCATCTCCGAGAATGCAACTTCGATCGAAGGCCCGATGCGGAGCCAAGCACCAGTGTCTTTGGGACTTAGATAAAACATCAACTCCGAGAATGCAGCTTCGATCTGAGGCCCGACACAGAGCCAAGCTCCAGCTTCTTTGGGACATAGATAAAACTTCAATTTCGAGAATGCAGCTTCGATCGGAGTTCCGACGCAGAGCCAAGCTCCAGCGTATTTGGGACTTAGATAAAACTTCATCTCCGAGAATGTAGCTTCGATCGGAGGTCCAACGCGGAGCCAAGCTCCAGCGTCTTTGGGACTTAGATAAAACTTTAACTCCGAGAATGCAGCTTCGATAGGAGGCCCGACGCGGAGCCAAGCTCCAGCGTCTTTGGGACATAGAAAAAACTTCATCTCCGAGAATGCATCTTCGATCGAAGGCCCAACGCGGAGCCAAGCTCCAGCGTCTTTGGGACATAGATAAAACATCATCTCCGAGAATGCAGCTTCGATCGGAGGTCCAACGCGGAGCCAAGCTCCAGCTTCTTTGGGACATAGATAAAACTTCAATTTCGAGAATGCAGCTTCGATAGGAGGCCCGACGTGGAGCCAAGCTCCAGCTTCTTTGGGACTTAATTAAAACATCAACTCCGAGAATGCATCTTCGAACAGAGGCCCAACGCGGAGCCAAGCTCCAGCGTCTTTGGGACATAGAAAAAACTTCATCTCCGAGAATGCAGCTTCGATCGGAGGTCCAACGCGGAGCCAAGCTCCAGCGTCTTTGGGACTTAGATAAAACTTCATCTCCGAGAATGCAGCTTCGATAGGAGGCCCGACGTGGAGCCAAGCTCCAGCGTCTTTGGGACTTAATTAAAACTTTAACTCCGAGAATGCATCTTCGATCAGAGGCCCAACGCGGAGCCAAGCTCCAGCGTCTTTGGGACTTAGAAAAAACTTCATCTCCGAGAATGCAACTTCGATCGAAGGCCCGATGCGGAGCCAAGCTCCAGTGTCTTTGCGACTTAGATAAAACATCAACTCCGAGAATGCAGCTTCGATCTGAGGCCCAACGCGGAGCCAAGCTCCAGCTTCTTTGGGACATAGATAAAACTTCAATTTCGAGAATGCAGCTTCGATCGGAGTTCCGACGCAGAGCCAAGCTCCAGCGTATTTGGGACTTAGATAAAACTTCATCTCCGAGAATGTAGCTTCAATTGGAGTTCCGGCGCGGAGTCAAGCTCTAGCATATCTGGGACTTAGATAAAACTTCAACTCCTAAAATGCAGCTTCGATCGAAGGCCCGACGCGGAGCCAAGCTCTAGCATTTCTGGGACTTAGATAAAACTTCAACTCCTAAAATGCAGCTTCGATCGAATGCCCGACGCGGAGCCAAGCTTTAGCGTCTTTGGGACTTAGATAAAACTTCATCCTCGAGAATGCAGCTTCGATCGGAGGCTCGACGTTGAGCCAAACTCCGGCGTCTTTGGTACTTAGATAAAACTTCATCTACGAGAATGCAGCTTCGATCGGAGGCCCGACGCGGAGCCAATCTCCAGCGTCTTTGGGACTTAGATAAAACTTAATCTCCGAGAATGCAGCTTCGATCGGAGGTCCAACGCGGAGCCAAGCTCCAGCGTCTTTGGGAATTAGATAAAACTTTATCTCCGATAATGCAGCTTCGATCGGAGGCCGGATGCGGAGCCATGCCCTAGCGTGTTTGGGATTTAAATAAAACTTCAACTCCGAGAATGTAGCTTCGATCGGAGGCCCGACGCGGAGCCAAGCTCCAGCGTCTTTGGGACTTAATTAAAACTTCAACTCCGAGAATGCAGCTTCGATCGGAGGCCCGATGTGGAGCGAAGCTCGAGCGTCTTTGGGACTTCGATAAAACATCATCTCCGAGAATGCAGCTTCGATCGGAGGTCCAACGCGGAGCCAAGCTCCAGCGTCTTTGGGACTTAGATAAAACTTCATCTCCGAGAATGCAGCTTCGATAAGAGGCCCGACGTGGAGCCAAGCTCCAACGCCTTTGGGACTTAATTAAAACTTCAACTCCGAGAATGCATCTACGATTAGAGGCCCAACGCGGAGCCAAGCTCCAGCGTCTTTGGGACTTAGAAAAAACTTCACCTCCGAGAATGCAGCTTCGATCGGAGGTCCAACGCGGAGCCAAGCTCCAGCGTCTTTGGGACTTAGATAAAACTTCATCTCCGAGAATGCAGCTTCGATAGGAGGCCCGACGTGGAGCCAAGCTCCAGCTTCTTTGGGACTTAATTAAAACATCAACTCCGAGAATGCATCTTCGAACAGAGGCCCAACGCGGAGCCAAGCTCCAGCGTCTTTGGGACATAGAAAAAACTTCATCTCCGAGAATGCAGCTTCGATCGGAGGTCCAACGCGGAGCCAAGCTCCAGCGTCTTTGGGACTTAGATAAAACTTCATCTCCGAGAATGCAGCTTCGATAGGAGGCCCGACGTGGAGCCAAACTCCAGCGTCTTTGGGACTTAATTAAAACATTAACTCCGAGAATGCATCTTCGATCAGAGGCCCAACGCAAAGCCAAGCTCCAGCGTCTTTGGGACTTAGAAAAAACTTCATCTCCGAGAATGCAACTTCGATCGAAGGCCCGATGCGGAGCCAAGCTCCAGTGTCTTTGGGACTTAGATAAAACATCAACTCCGAGAATGCAGCTTCGATCTGAGGCCCGACGCAGAGCCAAGCTCCAGCTTCTTTGGGACATAGATAAAACTTCAATTTCGAGAATGAAGCTTCGATCGGAGTTCCGACGCAGAGCCAAGCTCCAGCGTATTTGGGACTTAGATAAAACCTCATCTCCGAGAATGTAGCTTCGATCGGAGGTCCAACGCGGAGCCAAGCTCCAGCGTCTTTGGGACATAGATAAAACTTTAACTCCGAGAATGCAGCTTCGATAGGAGGCCCGACGCGGAGCCAAGCTCCAGCGTCTTTGGGACATAGAAAAAACTTCATCTCCGAGAATGCATCTTCGATCGAAGGCCCAACGCGGAGCCAAGCTCCAGCGTCTTTGGGACATAGATAAAACATCATCTCCGAGAATGCAGCTTCGATCGGAGGTCCAACGCGGAGCCAAGCTCCAGCTTCTTTGGGACATAGATAAAACTTCAATTTCGAGAATGCAGCTTCGATAGGAGGCCCGACGTGGAGCCAAGCTCCAGCTTCTTTGGGACTTAATTAAAACATCATCTCCGAGAATGCATCTTCGAACAGAGGCCCAACGCGGAGCCAAGCTCCAGCGTCTTTGGGACATAGAAAAAACTTCATCTCCGAGAATGCAGCTTCGATCGGAGGTCCAACGCGGAGCCAAGCTCCAGCGTCTTTGGGACTTAGATAAAACTTCATCTCCGAGAATGCAGCTTCGATAGGAGGCCCGACGTGGAGCCAAGCTCCAGCGTCTTTGGGACTTAATTAAAACTTTAACTCCGAGAATGCATCTCCGATCAGAGGCCCAACGCGGAGCCAAGCTCCAGCGTCTTTGGGACTTATAAAAAACTTCATCTCCGAGAATGCAACTTCGATCGAAGGCCCGATGCGGAGCCAAGCTCCAGTGTCTTTGCGACTTAGATAAAACATCAACTCCGAGAATGCAGCTTCGATCTGAGGCCCGACGCGTAGCCAAGCTCCAGCTTCTTTGGGACATAGATAAAACTTCAATTTCAAGAATGCAGTTTCGATCGGAGTTCCGACGCAGAGCCAAGCTCCAGCGTATTTGGGACTTAGATAAAACTTCATCTCCGAGAATGTAGCTTCGATTGGAGTTCCGACGCGGAGTCAAGCTCTAGCATATCTGGGACTTAGATAAAACTTCAACTCCTAAAATGCAGCTTCGATCGAAGGCCCGACGCGGAGCCAAGCTCTAGCATTTCTGGGACTTAGATAAAACTTCAACTCCTAAAATGCAGCTTCGATCGAATGCCCGACGCGGAGCCAAGCTTTAGCGTCTTTGGGACTTAGATAAAACTTCATCCTCGAGAATGCAGCTTCGATCGGAGGCTCGATGTTGAGCCAAACTCCGGCGTCTTTGGTGCTTAGATAAAACTTCATCTACGAGAATGCAGCTTCGATCGGAGGCCCGACGCGGAGCCAATCTCCAGCGTCTTTGGGACTTAGATAAAACTTAATCTCCGAGAATGCAGCTTCGATCGGAGGTCCAACGCGGAGCCAAGCTCCAGCGTCTTTGGGAATTAGATAAAACTTTATCTCCGATAATGCAGCTTCGATCGGAGGCCGGATGCGGAGCCATGCCCTAGCGTGTTTGGGATTTAAATAAAACTTCAACTCCGAGAATGTAGCTTCGATCGGAGGCCCGACGCGGAGCCAAGCTCCAGCGTCTTTGGGACTTAATTAAAACTTCAACTCCGAGAATGCAGCTTCGATCGGAGGCCCGATGTGGAGCGAAGCTCGAGCGTCTTTGGGACTTCGATAAAACATCATCTCCGAGAATGCAGCTTCGATCGGAGGTCCAACGCGGAGCCAAGCTCCAGCGTCTTTGGGACTTAGATAAAACTTCATCTCCGAGAATGCAGCTTCGATAAGAGGCCCGACGTGGAGCCAAGCTCCAACGCCTTTGAGACTTAATTAAAACTTCAACTCCGAGAATGCATCTTCGATTAGAGGCCCAACGCGGAGCCAAGCTCCAGCGTCTTTGGGACTTAGAAAAAACTTCACCTCCGAGAATGCAGCTTCGATCGGAGGTCCAACGCGGAGCCAAGCTCCAGCGTCTTTGGGACTTAGATAAAACTTCATCTCCGAGAATGCAGCTTCGATAGGAGGCCCGACGTGGAGCCAAGCTCCAGCTTCTTTGGGACTTAATTAAAACATCAACTCCGAGAATGCATCTTCGAACAGAGGCCCAACGCGGAGCCAAGCTCCAGCGTCTTTGGGACATAGAAAAAACTTCATCTCCGAGAATGCAGCTTCGATCGGAGGTCCAACGCGGAGCCAAGCTCCAGCGTCTTTGGGACTTAGATAAAACTTCATCTCCGAGAATGCAGCTTCGATAAGAGGCCCGACGTGGAGCCAAGCTCCAACGCCTTTGAGACTTAATTAAAACTTCAACTCCGAGAATGCATCTTCGATTAGAGGCCCAACGCGGAGCCAAGCTCTAGCGTCTTTGGGACTTAGAAAAAACTTCACCTCCGAGAATGCAGCTTCGATCGGAGGTCCAACGCGGAGCCAAGCTCCAGCGTCTTTGGGACTTAGATAAAACTTCATCTCCGAGAATGCAGCTTCGATAGGAGGCCCGACGTGGAGCCAAGCTCCAGCTTCTTTGGGACTTAATTAAAACATCAACTCCGAGAATGCAGCTTCGATCTGGGGCCCGACGCAGAGCCAAGCTCCAGCGTCTTTGGGACTTAATTAAAACTTTAACTCCGAGAATGCATCTTCGATCAGAGGCCCAACGCGGAGCCAAGCTCCAGCGTCTTTGGGACTTAGAAAAAACTTCATCTCCGAGAATGCAACTTCGATCGAAGGCCCGATGCGGAGCCAAGCTCCAGTGTCTTTGGGACTTAGATAAAACATCAACTCCGAGAATGCAGCTTCGATCTGAGGCCCGACGCAGAGCCAAGCTCCAGCTTCTTTGGGACATAGATAAAACTTCAATTTCGAGAATGAAGCTTCGATCGGAGTTCCGACGCAGAGCCAAGCTCCAACGTATTTGGGACTTAGATAAAACTTCATCTCCGAGAATGTAGCTTCGATCGGAGGTCCAACGCGGAGCCAAGCTCCAGCGTCTTTGGGACTTAGATAAAACTTTAACTCCGAGAATGCAGCTTCGATAGGAGGCCCGACGCGGAGCCAAGCTCCAGCGTCTTTGGGACATAGAAAAAACTTCATCTCCGAGAATGCATCTTCGATCGAAGGCCCAACGCGGAGCCAAGCTCCAGCGTCTTTGGGACATAGATAAAACTTCATCTCCGAGAATGCAGCTTCGATAGGAGGCCCGACGTGGAGCCAAGCTCCAGCGTCTTTGGGACTTAATTAAAACTTTAACTCCGAGAATGCATCTTCGATCAGAGGCCCAACGCGGAGCCAAGCTCCAGCGTCTTTGGGACTTAGAAAAAACTTCATCTCCGAGAATGCAACTTCGATCGAAGGCCCGATGCGGAGCCAAGCTCCAGTGTCTTTGCGACTTAGATAAAACATCAACTCCGAGAATGCAGCTTCGATCTGAGGCCCGACGCGGAGCCAAGCTCCAGCTTCTTTGGGACATAGATAAAACTTCAATTTCGAGAATGCAGCTTCGATCGGAGTTCCGACGCAGAGCCAAGCTCCAGCGTATTTGGGACTTAGATAAAACTTCATCTCCGAGAATGTAGCTTCGATTGGAGTTCCGACGCGGAGTCAAGCTCTAGCATATCTGGGACTTAGATAAAACTTCAACTCCTAAAATGCAGCTTCGATCGAAGGCCCGACGCGGAGCCAAGCTCTAGCATTTCTGGGACTTAGATAAAACTTCAACTCCTAAAATGCAGCTTCGATCGAATGCCCGACGCGGAGCCAAGCTTTAGCGTCTTTGGGACTTAGATAAAACTTCATCCTCGAGAATGCAACTTTGATCGGAGGCTCGACGTTGAGCCAAACTCCGGCGTCTTTGGTACTTAGATAAAACTTCATCTACGAGAATGCAGCTTCGATCGGAGGCCCGACGCGGAGCCAATCTCCAGCGTCTTTGGGACTTAGATAAAACTTAATCTCCGAGAATGCAGCTTCGATCGGAGGTCCAACACGGAGCCAAGCTCCAGCGTCTTTGGGAATTAGATAAAACTTTATCTCCGATAATGCAGCTTCGATCGGAGGCCGGACGCGGAGACATGCCCTAGCGTCTTTGGGATTTAAATAAAACTTCAACTCCGTGAATGTAGCTTCGATCGGAGGCCCGACGCGGAGCCAAGCTCCAGCGTCTTTGGGACTTAATTAAAACTTCAACTCCGAGAATGCAGCTTCGATCGGAGGCCCGATGTGGAGCGAAGCTCGAGCGTCTTTGGGACTTCGATAAAACATCATCTCCGAGAATGCAGCTTCGATCGGAGGTCCAACGCGGAGGCAAGCTCCAGCGTCTTTGGGACTTAGATAAAACTTCATCTCCGAGAATGCAGCTTCGATAGGAGGCCCGACGTGGAGCCAAGCTCCAACGCCTTTGGGACTTAATTAAAACATCAACTCCGAGAATGCATCTTCGATTAGAGGCCCAACGCGGAGCCAAGCTCCAGCGTCTTTGGGACTTAGAAAAAACTTCACCTCCGAGAATGCAGCTTCGATCGGAGGTCCAACGCGGAGCCAAGCTCCAGCGTCTTTGGGACTTAGATAAAACTTCATCTCCGAGAATGCAGCTTCGATAGGAGGCCCGACGTGGAGCCAAGCTCCAGCGTCTTTGGGACTTAGAAAAACCTTCATCTCCGAGAATGCAACTTCGATCGAAGGCCCGACGCGGAGCCAAGCTCTAGCGTCTTTCGGACTTAGATAAAACTTCAACTCCTAAAATGCAGCTTCGATAGGAGGCCCAACCCGGAGCCAAGGTCTAGCGTCTTTGGGACATAGATAAAACTTCAATTTCGAGAATGCAGCTTCGATCGGAGTTCCGACGCAGAGCCAAGCTCCAGCGTATTTGGGACTTAGATAAAACATCACCTCCGAGAATGCAGCTTCGATCGGAGGTCCAACGCGGAGCCCAGCTCCAGCGTCTTTCGGACTTAGATAAAACTTCAACTCCTAAAATGCAGCTTCGATAGGAGGCCCGACGTGGAGCCAAGCTCCAGCGCCTTTGGGACTTAATTAAAACTTCAACTCCGAGAATGCATCTTCGATCAGAGGTCCAACGCGGAGCCAAGCTCCAGCGTCTTTGGGACTTAGAAAAAACTTCACCTCCGAGAATGCAGCTTCGATCGGAGGTCCAACGCGGAGCCCAGCTCCAGCGTCTTTGGGACTTAGATAAAACTTCATCTCCGAGAATGCAGCTTCGATAGGAGGCCCGACGTGGAGCAAAGCTCCAGCGTCTTTGGGACTTAATTAAAACTTTAACTCCGAGAATGCATCTTCGATCAGAGGCCCAACGCGGAGCCAAGCTCCAGCGTCTTTGGGACTTAGAAAAAACTTCATCTCCGAGAATGCAACTTCGATCGAAGGCCCGACGCGGAGCCAAGCTCTAGCGTCTTTAGGACTTAGATAAAACTTCAACTCCTAAAATGAAGCTTCGATAGGAGGCCCAACCCGGAGCCAAGGTCTAGCGTCTTTGGGACATAGATAAAACTTCATCTTCGAGAATGCAGCTTCGATCGGAGGCCCGACGTTGAGCCAAACTCCAGCGTCTTTGGTACTTAGATAAAACTTCATCTCCGAGAATACAGCTTCGATCGAAGACCCCACGCGGAGCCAATCTACATCGTCTTTGGGACTTAGATAAAACTTCATCTTCGAGAATGCAGCTTCGATCGGTGGCCCGACGCGGAGCCAAGCTCCAACGTCTTTGGAACTTAGATAAAACTTCCACTCCGAGAATGCATCTTTCATCAGAGGCCCGATGCGGAGCCAAGCTCCAGTGTCTTTGGGACTTAGATAAAACATCAACTCCGAGAATGCAGCTTCGATCTGAGGCCCGATGCGGAGCCAAGCTCCAGCTTCTTTGGGACATAGATAAAACTTCAATTTCGAGAATGCAGCTTCGATCGGAGTTCCAACGCAGAGCCAAGCTCCATCGTATTTGGGACTTTGATAAAACTTCATCTCCGAGAATGTAGCTTCGATCGGAGGTCCGATGCGGAGCAAAGCTCTATCATATCTGGGACTTAGATAAAACTTCAACTCCTAAAATGCAGCTTCGATCGAAGGCCCGACGCGGAGCCAAGCTCTAGCATCTCTGGGACTTAGATAAAACTTCAACTCGTAAAATGCAGCTTCGATAGAATACCCGACGCGGAGCCAAGCTCTAGCGTCTTTGGGACTTAGATAAAACATCATCCTCGAGAATTCAGCTTCGATCGGAGGCTCGACGTTGAGCCAAACTCCGGCGTCTTTGGTACTTAGATAAAACTTCATCTACGAGAATGCAGCTTCGATCGGAGGTCCAACGCGGAGCCATGCTCCAGCGTCTTTGGGAATTAGATAAAACTTTATCTCCGATAATGCAGCTTCGATCGGAGGCCAGACGCGGAGCCATGCCCCAGCGTCTTTGGGATTTAAATAAAACTTCAACTCCGAGAATGTAGCTTCGATCGGAGGCCCGACACGGAGCCAAGCTCCAGCGTCTTTGGGACTTAATTAAAACTTCAACTCCGAGAATGCAGCTTCGATCGGAGACCCGATGTGGAGCGAAGCTCGAGCGTCTTTGGGACTTCGATAAAACATCATCTACGAGAATGCAGCTTCGATCGGAGGTCCAACGCGGAGCCATGCTCCAGCGTCTTTGGGAATTTGATAAAACTTTATCTCCGATAATGCAGCTTCGATCGGAGGCCAGACGCGGAGCCATGCCCCAGCGTCTTTGGGATTTAAATAAAACTTCAACTCCGAGAATGTAGCTTCGATCGGAGGCCCGACACGGAGCCAAGCTCCAGCGCCTTTGGGACTTAATTAAAACTTCAACTCCGAGAATGCATCTTCGATCAGAGGTCCAACGCGGAGCCAAGCTCCAGCGTCTTTGGGACTTAGAAAAAACTTCACCTCCGAGAATGCAGCTTCGATCGGAGGTCCAACGCGGAGCCCAGCTCCAGCGTCTTTGGGACTTAGATAAAACTTCATCTCCGAGAATGCAGCTTCGATAGGAGGCCCGACGTGGAGCCAAGCTCCAGCGTCTTTGGGACTTAATTAAAACTTTAACTCCGAGAATGCATCTTCGATCAGAGGCCCAACGCGGAGCCAAGCTCCAGCGTCTTTGGGACTTAGAAAAAACTTCATCTCCGAGAATGCAACTTCGATCGAAGGCCCGACGCGGAGCCAAGCTCTAGCGTCTTTAGGACTTAGATAAAACTTCAACTCCTAAAATGCAGCTTCGATAGGAGGCCCAACCCGGAGCCAAGGTCTAGCGTCTTTGGGACATAGATAAAACTTCATCTTCGAGAATGCAGCTTCGATCGGAGGCCCGACGTTGAGCCAAACTCCAGCGTCTTTGGTACTTAGATAAAACTTCATCTCCGAGAATACAGCTTCGATCGAAGACCCCACGCGGAGCCAATCTACAACGTCTTTGGGACTTAGATAAAACTTCATCTTCGAGAATGCAGCTTCGATCGGTGGCCCGACGCGGAGCCAAGCTCCAACGTCTTTGGAACTTAGATAAAACTTCCACTCCGAGAATGCATCTTTGATCAGAGGCCCGATGCGGAGCCAAGCTCCAGTGTCTTTGGGACTTAGATAAAACATCAACTCCGAGAATGCAGCTTCGATCTGAGGCCCGATGCGGAGCCAAGCTCCAGCTTCTTTGGGACATAGATAAAACTTCAATATCGAGAATGCAGCTTCGATCGGAGTTCCAACGCAGAGCCAAGCTCCATCGTATTTGGGACTTTGATAAAACTTCATCTCCGAGAATGTAGCTTCGATCGGAGGTCCGATGCGGAGCAAAGCTCTATCATATCTGGGACTTAGATAAAACTTCAACTCCTAAAATGCAGCTTCGATCGAAGGCCCGACGCGGAGCCAAGCTCTAGCATCTCTGGGACTTAGATAAAACTTCAACTCCTAAAATGCAGCTTCGATAGAATACCCGACGCGGAGCCAAGCTCTAGCGTCTTTGGGACTTAGATAAAACATCATCCTCGAGAATTCAGCTTTGATCGGAGGCTCGACGTTGAGCCAAACTCCGGCGTCTTTGGTACTTAGATAAAACTTCATCTACGAGAATGCAGCTTCGATCGGAGGTCCAACGCGGAGCCATGCTCCAGCGTCTTTGGGAATTAGATAAAACTTTATCTCCGATAATGCAGCTTCGATCGGAGGCCAGACGCGGAGCCATGCCCCAGCGTCTTTGGGATTTAAATAAAACTTCAACTCCGAGAATGTAGCTTCGATCGGAGGCCCGACACGGAGCCAAGCTCCAGCGTCTTTGGGACTTAATTAAAACTTCAACTCCGAGAATGCAGCTTCGATCGGAGACCCGATGTGGAGCGAAGCTCGAGCGTCTTTGGGACTTCGATAAAACATCATCTACGAGAATGCAGCTTCGATCGGAGGTCCAACGCGGAGCCATGCTCCAGCGTCTTTGGGAATTTGATAAAACTTTATCTTCGATAATGCAGCTTCGATCGGAGGCCAGACGCGGAGCCATGCCCCAGCGTCTTTGGGATTTAAATAAAACTTCAACTCCGAGAATGTAGCTTCGATCGGAGGCCCGACACGGAGCCAAGCTCCAGCGTCTTTGGGACTTAATTAAAACTTCAACTCCGAGAATGCAGCTTCGATCGGAGGCCCGATGTGGAGCGAAGCTCGAGCGTCTTTGGGACTTCGATAAAACATCATCTCCGAGAATGCAGCTTCGATCGGAGGTCCAACGCGGAGCCAAGCTCCAACGTCTTTGGGACTTAGATAAAACATCATCTCCGAGAATGCAGCTTCGATAGGAGGCCCGAAGTGGAGCCAAGCTCCAGCGTCTTTAAGACTTAATTAAAGCATCAACTCCGAGAACGCATCTTCGATCAGAGGCCCAACGCGGAGCCAAACTCCAGCGTTTTTGGGATTTAGAAAAAACTTCATCTCCGAGAATGCAGCTTCGATCGGAGGTCCAACGCGGAGCCAAGCTCCAGCTTCTTTGGGACATAGATAAAACTTCATCTCCGAGAATGCAGCTTCGATAGGAGGCCCGACGTGGAGCCAAGCTCCAGCGTCTTTGAAACTTAATTAAAACTTTAACTCCGAGAATGCATCTTCGATCAGAGGCCCAACGCGGAGCCAAGCCCCAGCGTCTTTGGGACTTAGAAAAAACATCATCTCCGAGAATGCAACTTCGATCGAAGGCCCGACGCGGAGGCAAGCTCTAGGGTCTTTGGGACTTAGATAAAACTTCAACTCCTAAAATGCAGCTTCGATCGGAGGGCCGACGCGGAGCCAAGGTCTAGCGTCTTTGGGACATAGATAAAACTTTATCTTCGAGAATGCAGCTTCGATCGGAGGCTCGACGTTGAGCCAAACTCCAGCGTCTTTGGTACTTAGATAAAACATCATCTCCGAGAATACAGCTTCGATCGGAGGCCCCACGCGGAGCCAATCTACAGCATCTTTGGGACTTAGATAAAACTTCATCTTCGAGAATGCAGCTTCGATCGGAGGCCCGACGCGGAGCCAAGCTCCAACGTCTTTGGAACTTAGATAAAACTTCCACTCCGAGAATGCATTTTTTATCAGAGGCCCGACGCGGAGCCAAGCTCCAGTGTCTTTGGGACTTAGATAAAACTTCAATTTCGAGAATGCAGGTTCGATCGGAGTTCCGACGCAGAGGCAAGCTCCAGCGTATTTGGGACTTAGATAAAACTTCATCTCCGAGAATGTAGCTTCGATCGGAGGTCCGACGCGGAGCCATGCTCTAGCATATCTGGGACTTAGATAAAACTTCAACTCCTAAAATGCAGCTTCGATCGAAGGCCCGACGCGGAGCCAAGCTCTAGCATCTCTGGGACATAGATAAAACTTCAACTCCTAAAATGCAGCTTCGATCGAATGCCCAACGCGGAGCCAAGCTCTAGCGTCTTTGGGACATAGATAAAACTTCATCCTCAAGAATGCAGCTTCGATCGGAGGCTCGACGTTGAGCCAAACTCCGGCGTCTTTGGTACTTAGATAAAACTTCATCTACGAGAATGCAGCTTCGATCGGAGGCCCGACGCGGAGCCAATCTCCAGCGTCTTTGGGACTTAGATAAAACTTAATCTCCGAGAATGTAGCTTCGATCGGAGGTCCAACGCGGAGCCAATCTCCAGCGTCTTTGGGACTTAGATAAAACTTTATCTCCGATAATGAAGCTTCGATCGAAGGCCGGACGAGGAGCCATGCCCCAGCGTCTTTGGGATCTAAATAAAACTTCAACTCCGAGAATGTAGCTTCGATCAGAGCCCCGACGCGGAGCCAAGCTCCAGCGTCTTTGGGACTTAATTAAAACTTCAACTCCGATAATGCAGCTTCGATCGGAGGCCCGATGTGGAGCGAAGCTTGAGCGTCTTTGGGACTTCGATAAAACATCATCTCCGAGAATGCAGCTTCGATCGGAGGGCCGACGTGGAGCCAATCTACAGCGTCTTTGGGACTTAGATAAAACTTCATCTTCGAGAATGCAGCTTCGCTCGGAGGCCCGACGCGGAGCCAAGCTCCAACGTCTTTGGAACTTAGATAAAACTTCCACTCCGAGAATGCATCTTTGATCAGAGGCCCGACGCGGAGCCAAGCTCCAGTGTCTTTGGGACTAAGATAAAACATCAACTCCGAGAATGCAGCTTCGATCTAAGGCCCGACGCGGAGCCAAGCTCCAGCTTCTTTGGGACATAGATAAAACTTCAATTTCGAGAATGCAGCTTCGATCGGAGTTCCGACGCAGAGCCAAGCTCCAGCGTATTTGGGACTTAGATAAAACTTCATCTCCGAGAATGTAGCTTCGATCGGAGGTCCAACGCGGAGCCAAGCTCTAGCATATCTGGGACTTAGATAAAACTTCAACTCCTAAAATGCAGCTTCGATCGAAGGCCCGACGCGTAGCCAAGCTCTAGCGTCTTTGGGACTTAGATAAAACTTCATCCTCGAGAATGCAGCTTCGATCGGAGGCTCGACGTTGAGCCAAACTCCGGCGTCTTTGGTACTTAGATAAAACTTCATCTACGAGAATGCAGCTTCGATCGGAGGCCCGACGCGGAGCCAATCTCCAGCGTCTTTGGGACTTAGATAAAACTTAATCTCCGAGAATGCAGCTTCGATCGGAGGTCCAACGCGGAGCCAAGCTCCAGCGTCTTTGGGAATTAGATAAAACTTTATCTCCGATAATGCAGCTTCGATCGGAGGCCGGACGCGGAGCCATGCACCAGGGTCTTTGGGATTTAAATAAAACTTCAACTCCGAGAATGTAGCTTCGATCGGAGGCCCGACGCGGAGCCAAGCTCCAGCGTCTTTGGGACTTAATTAAAACTTCAACTCGGAGAATGCAGCTTCGATCGGAGGCCCGATGTGGAGCGAAGCTCGAGCGTCTTTGGGACTTCGATAAAACATCCACTCCGAGAATGCATCTTTGATCAGAGGCCCGACGCGGAGCCAAGCTCCAGCGTCTTTGGGACTTAGATAAAACTTAATCTCCGAGAATCCAGCTTCGATCGGAGGTCCAACGCGGAGCCAAGCTCTAGCGTCTTTGGGAATTAGATAAAACTTTATCTCCGATAATGAAGCTTCGATCGGAGGCCGGACGCGGAGCCATGCCCCAGCGTCTTTGGGATCTAAATAAAACTTCAACTCCGAGAATGTAGCTTCGATCGGAGCCCCGACGCGGAGCCAAGCTCCAGCGTCTTTGGGACTTAATTAAAACTTCAACTCCGATAATGCAGCTTCGATCGGAGGCCCGATGTGGAGCGAAGCTTGAGCGTCTTTGGGACTTCGATAAAACATCATCTCCGAGAATGCAGCTTCGATCGGAGGCCCATCGTGAAGCCAATCTCCAGCGTCTTTGGGACATAGATAAAACTTCATCTCCGAGAATGCAGCTTCGATAGGAGGCCCGACGTAGAGCCAAGCTCCAAAGTCTTTGGGACTTAATTAAAACTTCAACTCCGAGAATGCAGCTTCGATCAGAGGCCCAACGCGGAGCCAAGCTCCAGCGTCTTTGGGACATAGAAAAAACTTCATCTTCGAGAATGCAGCTTCGATCGGAGGTCCGACGCGGAGCCAAGGTCTAGCGTCTTTGGGACTTAGATAAAACTTAATCTCCGAGAATGCAGCTTCGATCGGAGGTCCAACGCGGAGCCAAGCTCCAGCGTCTTTGGGAATTAGATAAAACTTTATCTCCGATAATGCAGCTTCGATCGGAGGCCGGACGCGGAGCCATGCCCCAGGGTCTTTGGGACTTAATTAAAACTTCAACTCCGAGAATGCAGCTTCGATCGGAGGCCCGATGTGGAGCGAAGCTCGAGCGTCTTTGGGACTTCGATAAAACATCCACTCCGAGAATGCATCTTTGATCAGAGGCCCGACGCGGAGCCAAGCTCTAGTGTCTTTGGGACTTAGATAAAACATCAACTCCGAGAATGCAGCTTCGATCTGAGGCCCGAAGCGGAGCCAAGCTCCAGCTTCTTTGGGACATAGATAAAACTTCAATTTCGAGAATGCAGCTTCGATCGGAGTTCCGACGCAGAGCCAAGCTCCATCGTATTTGGGACTTAGATAAAACTTCATCTCCGAGAATGTAGCTTCGATCGGAGGTCCAACGCGGAGCCAAGCTCTAGCATATCTGGGACTTAGATAAAACTTCAACTCCTAAAATGCAGCTTCAATCAAAGGCCCGACGCGGAGCCAAGCTCTAGCATCTCTGGGACTTAGATAAAACTTCAACTCCTAAAATGCAGCTTCGATCGAAGGCCCGACGCGGAGCCAAGCTCTAGCGTCTTTGGGACTTAGATAAAACTTCATCCTCGAGAATGCAACTTCGATCGGAGGCCCGACGCGGAGCCAATCTCCTTGTCTTTGGGACTTAGATAAAACTTAATCTCCGAGAATGCAGCTTCGATCAGAGGTCCAACGCGGAGCCAAGCTCCAGCGTCTTTGGGACATAGATAAAACTTCATCTCCGAGAATGCAGCTTCGATAGGAGGCCCGACGTGGAGCCAAGCTCCAGCGTCTTTGGGACTTAATTAAAACTTTAACTCCGAGAATGCATCTTCGATCAGAGGCCCAACGCGGAGCCAAGCCCCAGCGTCTTTGGGACTTAGAAAAAACATCATCTCCGAGAATGCAACTTCGATCGAAGGCCCGACGCGGAGGCAAGCTCTAGGGTCTTTGGGACTTAGATAAAACTTCAACTCCTAAAATGCAGCTTCGATCGGAGGCCCGACGCGGAGCCAAGGTCTAGCGTCTTTGGGACATAGATAAAACTTTATCTTCGAGAATGCAGCTTCGATCGGAGGCTCGACGTTGAGCCAAACTCCAGCGTCTTTGGTACTTAGATAAAACATCATCTCCGAGAATACAGCTTCGATCGGAGGCCCCACGCGGAGCCAATCTACAGCATCTTTGGGACTTAGATAAAACTTCATCTTCGAGAATGCAGCTTCGATCGGAGGCCCGACGCGGAGCCAAGCTCCAACGTCTTTGGAACTTAGATAAAACTTCCACTCCGAGAATGCATTTTTTATCAGAGGCCCGACGCGGAGCCAAGCTCCAGTGTCTTTGGGACTTAGATAAAACTTCAATTTCGAGAATGCAGGTTCGATCGGAGTTCCGACGCAGAGGCAAGCTCCAGCGTATTTGGGACTTAGATAAAACTTCATCTCCGAGAATGTAGCTTCGATCGGAGGTCCGACGCGGAGCCATGCTCTAGCATATCTGGGACTTAGATAAAACTTCAACTCCTAAAATGCAGCTTCGATCGAAGGCCCGACGCGGAGCCAAGCTCTAGCATCTCTGGGACTTAGATAAAACTTCAACTCCTAAAATGCAGCTTCGATCGAATGCCCAACGCGGAGCCAAGCTCTAGCGTCTTTGGGACATAGATAAAACTTCATCCTCAAGAATGCAGCTTCGATCGGAGGCTCGACGTTGAGCCAAACTCCGGCGTCTTTGGTACTTAGATAAAACTTCATCTACGAGAATGCAGCTTCGATCGGAGGCCCGACGCGGAGCCAATCTCCAGCGTCATTGGGACTTAGATAAAACTTAATCTCCGAGAATGTAGCTTCGATCGGAGGTCCAACGGGGAGCCAATCTCCAGCGTCTTTGGGACTTAGATAAAACTTTATCTCCGATAATGAAGCTTCGATCGAAGGCCGGACGAGGAGCCATGCCCCAGCGTCTTTGGGATCTAAATAAAACTTCAACTCCGAGAATGTAGCTTCGATCGGAGCCCCGACGCGGAGCCAAGCTCCAGCGTCTTTGGGACTTAATTAAAACTTCAACTCCGATAATGCAGCTTCGATCGGAGGCCCGATGTGGAGCGAAGCTTGAGCGTCTTTGGGACTTCGATAAAACATCATCTCCGAGAATGCAGCTTCGATCGGAGGGCCGACGTGGAGCCAATCTACAGCGTCTTTGGGACTTAGATAAAACTTCATCTTCGAGAATGCAGCTTCGCTCGGAGGCCCGACGCGGAGCCAAGCTCCAACGTCTTTGGAACTTAGATAAAACTTCCACTCCGAGAATGCATCTTTGATCAGAGGCCCGACGCGGAGCCAAGCTCCAGTGTCTTTGGGACTAAGATAAAACATCAACTCCGAGAATGCAGCTTCGATCTAAGGCCCGACGCGGAGCCAAGCTCCAGCTTCTTTGGGACATAGATAAAACTTCAATTTCGAGAATGCAGCTTCGATCGGAGTTCCGACGCAGAGCCAAGCTCCAGCGTATTTGGGACTTAGATAAAACTTCATCTCCGAGAATGTAGCTTCGATCGGAGGTCCAACGCGGAGCCAAGCTCTAGCATATCTGGGACTTAGATAAAACTTCAACTCCTAAAATGCAGCTTCGATCGAAGGCCCGACGCGGAGCCAAGCTCTAGCGTCTTTGGGACTTAGATAAAACTTCATCCTCGAGAATGCAGCTTCGATCGGAGGCTCGACGTTGAGCCAAACTCCGGCGTCTTTGGTACTTAGATAAAACTTCATCTACGAGAATGCAGCTTCGATCGGAGGCCCGACGCGGAGCCAATCTCCAGCGTCTTTGGGACTTAGATAAAACTTAATCTCCGAGAATGCAGCTTCGATCGGAGGTCCAACGCGGAGCCAAGCTCCAGCGTCTTTGGGAATTAGATAAAACTTTATCTCCGATAATGCAGCTTCGATCGGAGGCCGGACGCGGAGCCATGCACCAGGGTCTTTGGGATTTAAATAAAACTTCAACTCCGAGAATGTAGCTTCGATCGGAGGCCCGACGCGGAGCCAAGCTCCAGCGTCTTTGGGACTTAATTAAAACTTCAACTCGGAGAATGCAGCTTCGATCGGAGGCCCGATGTGGGGCGAAGCTCGAGCGTCTTTGGGACTTCGATAAAACATCCACTCCGAGAATGCATCTTTGATCAGAGGCCCGACGCGGAGCCAAGCTCCAGCGTCTTTGGGACTTAGATAAAACTTAATCTCCGAGAATGCAGCTTCGATCGGAGGTCCAACGCGGAGCCAAGCTCTAGCGTCTTTGGGAATTAGATAAAACTTTATCTCCGATAATGAAGCTTCGATCGGAGGCCGGACGCGGAGCCATGCCCCAGCGTCTTTGGGATCTAAATAAAACTTCAACTCCGAGAATGTAGTTTCGATCGGAGCCCCGACGCGGAGCCAAGCTCCAGCGTCTTTGGGACTTAATTAAAACTTCAACTCCGATAATGCAGCTTCGATCGGAGGCCCGATGTGGAGCGAAGCTTGAGCGTCTTTGGGACTTCGATAAAACATCATCTCCGAGAATGCAGCTTCGATCGGAGGCCCATCGTGAAGCCAATCTCCAGCGTCTTTGGGACATAGATAAAACTTCATCTCCGAGAATGCAGCTTCGATAGGAGGCCCGACGTAGAGCCAAGCTCCAAAGTCTTTGGGACTTAATTAAAACTTCAACTCCGAGAATGCAGCTTCGATCAGAGGCCCAACGCGGAGCCAAGCTCCAGCGTCTTTGGGACATAGAAAAAACTTCATCTTCGAGAATGCAGCTTCGATCGGAGGTCCGACGCGGAGCCAAGGTCTAGCGTCTTTGGGACTTAGATAAAACTTAATCTCCGAGAATGCAGCTTCGATCGGAGGTCCAACGCGGAGCCAAGCTCCAGCGTCTTTGGGAATTAGATAAAACTTTATCTCCGATAATGCAGCTTCGATCGGAGGCCGGACGCGGAGCCATGCCCCAGGGTCTTTGGGACTTAATTAAAACTTCAACTCCGAGAATGCAGCTTCGATCGGAGGCCCGATGTGGAGCGAAGCTCGAGCGTCTTTGGGACTTCGATAAAACATCCACTCCGAGAATGCATCTTTGATCAGAGGCCCGACGCGGAGCCAAGCTCTAGTGTCTTTGGGACTTAGATAAAACATCAACTCCGAGAATGCAGCTTCGATCTGAGGCCCGAAGCGGAGCCAAGCTCCAGCTTCTTTGGGACATAGATAAAACTTCAATTTCGAGAATGCAGCTTCGATCGGAGTTCCGACGCAGAGCCAAGCTCCATCGTATTTGGGACTTAGATAAAACTTCATCTCCGAGAATGTAGCTTCGATCGGAGGTCCAACGCGGAGCCAAGCTCTAGCATATCTGGGACTTAGATAAAACTTCAACTCCTAAAATGCAGCTTCAATCAAAGGCCCGACGCGGAGCCAAGCTCTAGCATCTCTGGGACTTAGATAAAACTTCAACTCCTAAAATGCAGCTTCGATCGAAGGCCCGACGCGGAGCCAAGCTCTAGCGTCTTTGGGACTTAGATAAAACTTCATCCTCGAGAACGCAACTTCAATCGGAGGCCCGACGCGGAGCCAATCTCCAGCGTCTTTGGGACTTAGATAAAACTTAATCTCCGAGAATGCAGCTTCGATCAGAGGTCCAACGCGGAGCCAAGCTCCAGCGTCTTTGGGAATTAGATAAAACTTTATCTCCGATAATGCAGCTTCGATCGGAGGCCGGACGCGGAGCCATGCCCCAGGGTCTTTGGGACTTAATTAAAACTTCAACTCCGAGAATGCAGCTTCGATCGGAGGCCCGATGTGGAGCGAAGCTCGAGCGTCTTTGGGACTTCGATAAAACATCCACTCCGAGAATGCATCTTTGATCAGAGGCCCGACGCGGAGCCAAGCTCCAGTGTCTTTGGGACTTAGATAAAACATCAACTCCGAGAATGCAGCTTCGATCTGAGGCCCGAAGCGGAGCCAAGCTCCTGCTTCTTTGGGACATAGATAAAACTTCAATTTCGAGAATGCAGCTTCGATCGGAGTTCCGACGCAGAGCCAAGCTCCATCGTATTTGGGACTTAGATAAAACTTCATCTCCGAGAATGTAGCTTCGATCGGAGGTCCGACGCGGCGCAAATCTCTATCATATCTGGGACTTAGATAAAACTTCAACTCCTAAAATGCAGCTTCGATCGAAGGCCCGACGCGGAGCCAAGCTCTAGCATCTCTGGGACTTAGATAAAACTTCAACTCCTAAAATGCAGCTTCGATCGAATACCCGACGCAGAGCCAAGCTCTAGCGTCTTTGGGACTTAGATAAAACATCATCCTCGAGAATTCAGCTTCGATCGGAGGCTCGACGTTGAGCCAAACTCCGGCGTCTTTGGTACTTAGATAAAATTTCATCTACGAGAATGCAGCTTCGATCGGAGGCCGGACGCGGAGCCATGCCCCAGGGTCTTTGGGATTTAAATAAAACTTCAACTCCGAGAATGTAGCTTCGATCGGAGGCCCGACGCGGAGCCAAGCTCCAGCGTCTTTGGGACTTAATTAAAACTTCAACTCCGAGAATGCAGCTTCGATCGGAGGCCCGATGTGGAGCGAAGCTCGAGCGTCTTTGGGACTTCGATAAAACATCCACTCCGAGAATGCATCTTTGATCAGAGGCCCGACGCGGAGCAAAGCTCCAGTGTCTTTGGGACTTAGATAAAACATCAACTCCGAGAATGCAGCTTCGATCTGAGGCCCGAAGCGGAGCCAAGCTCCAGCTTCTTTGGGACATAGATAAAACTTCAATTTCGAGAATGCAGCTTCGATCGAAGTTCCGACGCAGAGCCAAGCTCCATCGTATTTGGGACTTAGATAAAACTTCATCTCCGAGAATGTAGCTTCGATCGGAGGTCCGACGCGGCGCAAATCTCTATCATATCTGGGACCTAGATAAAACTTCAACTCCTAAAATGCAGCTTCGATCGAAGGCCCGACGCGGAGCCAAGCTCTAGCATCTCTGGGACTTAGATAAAACTTCAACTCCTAAAATGCAGCTTCGATCGAATACCCGACGCGGAGCCAAGCTCTAGCGTCTTTGGGACTTAGATACAACATCATCCTCGAGAATTCAGCTTCGATCGGAGGCTCGACGTTGAGCCAAACTCCGGCGTCTTTGGTACTTAGATAAAACTTCATCTACGAGAATGCAGCTTCGATCGGAGGTCCAACGTGGAGCCAAGCTCCAGCGTCTTTGGGAATTAGATAAAACTATATCTCCGATAATGCAGCTTCGATCGGAGGCCAGACGCGGAGCCATGCCCCAGCGTCTTTGGGATTTAAATAAAACTTCAACTCCGAGAATGTAGCTTCGATCGGAGGCCCGACACGGAGCCAAGCTCCAGCGTCTTTGGGACTTAATTAAAACTTCAACTCCGAGAATGCAGCTTCGATCGGAGGCCCGATGTGGAGCAAAGCTCGAGCGTCTTTGGGACTTCGATAAAACATCATCTCCGAGAATGCAGCTTCGATCGGAGGGCCGACGTGGAGCCAATCTACAGCGTCTTTGGGACTTAGATAAAACTTCATCTTCGAGAATGCAGCTTCGCTCGGAGGCCCGACGCGGAGCCAAGCTCCAACGTCTTTGGAACTTAGATAAAACTTCCACTCCGAGAATGCATCTTTGATCAGAGGCCCGACGCGGAGCCAAGCTCCAGTGTCTTTGGGACTAAGATAAAACATCAACTCCGAGAATGCAGCTTCGATCTAAGGCCCGACGCGGAGCCAAGCTCCAGCTTCTTTGGGACATAGATAAAACTTCAATTTCGAGAATGCAGCTTCGATCGGAGTTCCGACGCAGAGCCAAGCTCCAGCGTATTTGGGACTTAGATAAAACTTCATCTCCGAGAATGTAGCTTCGATCGGAGGTCCAACGCGGAGCCAAGCTCTAGCATATCTGGGACTTAGATAAAACTTCAACTCCTAAAATGCAGCTTCGATCGAAGGCCCGACGCGGAGCCAAGCTCTAGCGTCTTTGGGACTTAGATAAAACTTCATCCTCGAGAATGCAGCTTCGATCGGAGGCTCGACGTTGAGCCAAACTCCGGCGTCTTTGGTACTTAGATAAAACTTCATCTACGAGAATGCAGCTTCGATCGGAGGCCCGACGCGGAGCCAATCTCCAGCGTCTTTGGGACTTAGATAAAACTTAATCTCCGAGAATGCAGCTTCGATCGGAGGTCCAACGCGGAGCCAAGCTCCAGCGTCTTTGGGAATTAGATAAAACTTTATCTCCGATAATGCAGCTTCGATCGGAGGCCGGACGCGGAGCCATGCACCAGGGTCTTTGGGATTTAAATAAAACTTCAACTCCGAGAATGTAGCTTCGATCGGAGGCCCGACGCGGAGCCAAGCTCCAGCGTCTTTGGGACTTAATTAAAACTTCAACTCGGAGAATGCAGCTTCGATCGGAGGCCCGATGTGGAGCGAAGCTCGAGCGTCTTTGGGACTTCGATAAAACATCCACTCCGAGAATGCATCTTTGATCAGAGGCCCGACGCGGAGCCAAGCTCCAGCGTCTTTGGGACTTAGATAAAACTTAATCTCCGAGAATGCAGCTTCGATCGGAGGTCCAACGCGGAGCCAAGCTCTAGCGTCTTTGGGAATTAGATAAAACTTTATCTCCGATAATGAAGCTTCGATCGGAGGCCGGACGCGGAGCCATGCCCCAGCGTCTTTGGGATCTAAATAAAACTTCAACTCCGAGAATGTAGCTTCGATCGGAGCCCCGACGCGGAGCCAAGCTCCAGCGTCTTTGGGACTTAATTAAAACTTCAACTCCGATAATGCAGCTTCGATCGGAGGCCCGATGTGGAGCGAAGCTTGAGCGTCTTTGGGACTTCGATAAAACATCATCTCCGAGAATGCAGCTTCGATCGGAGGCCCATCGTGAAGCCAATCTCCAGCGTCTCTGGGACATAGATAAAACTTCATCTCCGAGAATGCAGCTTCGATAGGAGGCCCGACGTAGAGCCAAGCTCCAAAGTCTTTGGGACTTAATTAAAACTTCAACTCCGAGAATGCAGCTTCGATCAGAGGCCCAACGCGGAGCCAAGCTCCAGCGTCTTTGGGACATAGAAAAAACTTCATCTTCGAGAATGCAGCTTCGATCGGAGGTCCGACGCGGAGCCAAGGTCTAGCGTCTTTGGGACTTAGATAAAACTTAATCTCCGAGAATGCAGCTTCGATCGGAGGTCCAACGCGGAGCCAAGCTCCAGCGTCTTTGGGAATTAGATAAAACTTTATCTCCGATAATGAAGCTTCGATCGGAGGCCCGATGTGGAGCGAAGCTCGAGCGTCTTTGGGACTTCGATAAAACATCCACTCCGAGAATGCATCTTTGATCAGAGGCCCGACGCGGAGCCAAGCTCTAGTGTCTTTGGGACTTAGATAAAACATCAACTCCGAGAATGCAGCTTCGATCTGAGGCCCGAAGCGGAGCCAAGCTCCAGCTTCTTTGGGACATAGATAAAACTTCAATTTCGAGAATGCAGCTTCGATCGGAGTTCCGACGCAGAGCCAAGCTCCATCGTATTTGGGACTTAGATAAAACTTCATCTCCGAGAATGTAGCTTCGATCGGAGGTCCAACGCGGAGCCAAGCTCTAGCATATCTGGGACTTAGATAAAACTTCAACTCCTAAAATGCAGCTTCAATCAAAGGCCCGACGCGGAGCCAAGCTCTAGCATCTCTGGGACTTAGATAAAACTTCAACTCCTAAAATGCAGCTTCGATCGAAGGCCCGACGCGGAGCCAAGCTCTAGCGTCTTTGGGACTTAGATAAAACTTCATCCTCGAGAATGCAACTTCGATCGGAGGCCCGACGCGGAGCCAATCTCCAGCGTCTTTGGGACTTAGATAAAACTTAATCTCCGAGAATGCAGCTTCGATCAGAGGTCCAACGCGGAGCCAAGCTCCAGCGTCTTTGGGAATTAGATAAAACTTTATCTCCGATAATGCAGCTTCGATCGGAGGCCGGACGCGGAGCCATGCCCCAGGGTCTTTGGGACTTAATTAAAACTTCAACTCCGAGAATGCAGCTTCGATCGGAGGCCCGATGTGGAGCGAAGCTCGAGCGTCTTTGGGACTTCGATAAAACATCCACTCCGAGAATGCATCTTTGATCAGAGGCCCGACGCGGAGCCAAGCTCCAGTGTCTTTGGGACTTAGATAAAACATCAACTCCGAGAATGCAGCTTCGATCTGAGGCCCGAAGCGGAGCCAAGCTCCTGCTTCTTTGGGACATAGATAAAACTTCAATTTCGAGAATGCAGCTTCGATCGGAGTTCCGACGCAGAGCCAAGCTCCATCGTATTTGGGACTTAGATAAAACTTCATCTCCGAGAATGTAGCTTCGATCGGAGGTCCGACGCGGCGCAAATCTCTATCATATCTGGGACTTAGATAAAACTTCAACTCCTAAAATGCAGCTTCGATCGAAGGCCCGACGCGGAGCCAAGCTCTAGCATCTCTGGGACTTAGATAAAACTTCAACTCCTAAAATGCAGCTTCGATCGAATACCCGACGCAGAGCCAAGCTCTAGCGTCTTTGGGACTTAGATAAAACATCATCCTCGAGAATTCAGCTTCGATCGGAGGCTCGACGTTGAGCCAAACTCCGGCGTCTTTGGTACTTAGATAAAATTTCATCTACGAGAATGCAGCTTCGATCGGAGGCCGGACGCGGAGCCATGCCCCAGGGTCTTTGGGATTTAAATAAAACTTCAACTCCGAGAATGTAGCTTCGATCGGAGGCCCGACGCGGAGCCAAGCTCCAGCGTCTTTGGGACTTAATTAAAACTTCAACTCCGAGAATGCAGCTTCGATCGGAGGCCCGATGTGGAGCGAAGCTCGAGCGTCTTTGGGACTTCGATAAAACATCCACTCCGAGAATGCATCTTTGATCAGAGGCCCGACGCGGAGCAAAGCTCCAGTGTCTTTGGGACTTAGATAAAACATCAACTCCGAGAATGCAGCTTCGATCTGAGGCCCGAAGCGGAGCCAAGCTCCAGCTTCTTTGGGACATAGATAAAACTTCAATTTCGAGAATGCAGCTTCGATCGGAGTTCCGACGCAGAGCCAAGCTCCATCGTATTTGGGACTTAGATAAAACTTCATCTCCGAGAATGTAGCTTCGATCGGAGGTCCGACGCGGCGCAAATCTCTATCATATCTGGGACCTAGATAAAACTTCAACTCCTAAAATGCAGCTTCGATCGAAGGCCCGACGCGGAGCCAAGCTCTAGCATCTCTGGGACTTAGATAAAACTTCAACTCCTAAAATGCAGCTTCGATCGAATACCCGACGCGGAGCCAAGCTCTAGCGTCTTTGGGACTTAGATAAAACATCATCCTCGAGAATTCAGCTTCGATCGGAGGCTCGACGTTGAGCCAAACTCCGGCGTCTTTGGTACTTAGATAAAACTTCATCTACGAGAATGCAGCTTCGATCGGAGGTCCAACGCGGAGCCAAGCTCCAGCGTCTTTGGGAATTAGATAAAACTATATCTCCGATAATGCAGCTTCGATCGGAGGCCAGACGCGGAGCCATGCCCCAGCGTCTTTGGGATTTAAATAAAACTTCAACTCCGAGAATGTAGCTTCGATCGGAGGCCCGACACGGAGCCAAGCTCCAGCGTCTTTGGGACTTAATTAAAACTTCAACTCCGAGAATGCAGCTTCGATCGGAGGCCCGATGTGGAGCAAAGCTCGAGCGTCTTTGGGACTTCGATAAAACATCATCTCCGAGAATGCAGCTTCGATCGGAGGTCCAACGCGGAGCCAAGCTCCAGCGTCTTTGGGACCTAGATAAAACTTCATCTCCGAGAATGCAGCTTCGATAGGAGGCCCGAAGTGGAGCCAAGCTCCAGCGTCTTTGGGACTTAATTAAAGCATCAACTCCGAGAATGCATCTTCGATCAGAGGCCCAACGCGGAGCCAAACTCCAGCGCCTTTGGGATTTAGAAAAAACTTCATCTCCGAGAATGCAGCTTCGATCGGAGGTCCAATGCGGAGCCAAGCTCCAGCGTCTTTGGGACATAGATAAAACTTCATCTCCGAGAATGCAGCTTCGATAGGAGGCCCGACGTTGAGCCAAGCTCCAGCGTCTTTGGGACTTAATTAAAACTTTAACTCCGAGAATGCATCTTCGATCAGAGGCCCAACGCGGAGCCAAGCCCCAGCGTCTTTGGGACTTAGAAAAAACATCATCTCCGAGAATGCAACTTTGATCGAAGGCCCGACGCGGAGCCAAGCTCTAGCGTGTTTGGGACTTAGATAAAACTTCAACTCCTAAAATGCAGCTTCGATCGGAGGCCCGACGCGGAGCCAAGGTCTAGCGTCTTTGGGACATAGATAAAACTTCATCTTCGAGAATGCAGCTTCGATCGGAGGCTCGACGTTGAGCCAAACTCCAGCGTCTTTGGTACTTAGATAAAACATCATCTCCGAGAATACAGCTTCGATCGGAGGCCCCACGCGGAGCCAATCTACAACGTCTTTGGGACTTAGATAAAACTTCATCTTCGAGAATGCAGCTTCGATCGGAGGCCCGACGCGGAGCCAAGCTCCAACGTCTTTGGAACTTAGATAAAACTTCCACTCCGAGAATGCATTTTTTATCAGAGGCCCGACGCGGAGCCAAGCTCCAGTGTCTTTGGGACTTAGATAAAACATCAATTTCGAGAATGCAGCTTCGATCGGAGTTCCGACGCAGAGGCAAGCTCCAGCGTATTTGGGACTTAGATAAAACTTCATCTCCGAGAATGTAGCTTCGATCGGAGGTCCGACGCGGAGCCAAGCTCTAGCATATCTGGGAATTAGATAAAACTTCAACTCCTAAAATGCAGCTTCGATCGAAGGCCCGACGCGGAGCCAAGCTCTAGCATCTCTGGGACTTAGATAAAACTTCAACTCCTAAAATGCAGCTTCGATCGAATGCCCAACGCGGAGCCAAGCTCTAGCGTCTTTGGGACTTAGATAAAACTTCATCCTCAAGAATGCAGCTTCGATCGGAGGCTCGACGTTGAGCCAAACTCCGGCGTCTTTGGTACTTAGATAAAACTTCATCTACGAGAATGCAGCTTCGATCGGAGGCCCGACGCGGAGCCAATCTCCAGCGTCTTTGGGACTTAGATAAAACTTAATCTCCGAGAATGTAGCTTCGATCGGAGGTCCAACGCGGAGCCAAGCTCCAATGTCTTTGGGACTTAGATAAAACTTTATCTCCGATAATGATGCTTCGATCGGAGGCCGGACGCGGAACCATGCCCCAGCGTCTTTGGGATCTAAATAAAACTTCAACTCCGAGAATGTAGCTTCGATCGGAGCCCCGACGCGGAGCCAAGCTCCAGCGTCTTTGGGACTTAATTAAAACTTCAACTCCGATAATGCAGCTTCGATCGGAGGCCCGATGTGGAGCGAAGCTTTAGCGTCTTTGGGACTTCGATAAAACATCATCTCCGAGAATGCAGCTTCGATCGGAGGCCCGACGTGAAGCCAATCTCCAGCGTCTTTGGGACATAGATAAAACTTCATCTCCGAGAATGCAGCTTCGATAGGAGGCCCGACGTAGAGCCAAGCTCCAGAGTCTTTGGGACTTAATTAAAACTTCAACTCCGAGAATGTAGCTTCGATCAGAGGCCCAACGCGGAGCCAAGCTCCAGCGTCTTTGGGACTTAGAAAAAACTTCATCTTCGAGAATGCAGCTTCGATCGGAGGTCCGACGCGGAGCCAAGCTCTAGCGTCTTTGGGACTTAGATAAAACTTCAACTCCTAAAATGCAGCTTCGATAGGAGGCCCAACCCGGAGCCAAGGTCTAGCGTCTTTGGGACATAGATAAAACTTCATCTTCGAGAATGCAGCTTCGATCGGAGGCTCGACGTTGAGCCAAACTCAAGCGTCTTTGGTACTTAGATAAAACTTCATCTCCGAGAATACAGCTTCGATCGGAGGCCCCACGCGGAGCCAATCTACAGCGTCTTTGGGACTTAGATAAAACTTCATCTTCGAGAATGCAGCTTCGCTCGGAGGCCCGACGCGGAGCCAAGCTCCAACGTCTTTGGAACTTAGATAAAACTTCCACTCCGAGAATGCATCTTTGATCAGAGGCCCGACGCGGAGCCAAGCTCCAGTGTCTTTGGGACTAAGATAAAACATCAACTCCGAGAATGCAGCTTCGATCTGAGGCCCGACGCGGAGCCAAGCTCCAGCTTCTTTGGGACATAGATAAAACTTCAATTTCGAGAATGCAGCTTCGATCGGAGTTCCGACGCAGAGCCAAGCTCCAGCGTATTTGGGACTTAGATAAAACTTCATCTCCGAGAATGTAGCTTCGATCGGAGGTCCAACGCGGAGCCAAGCTCTAGCATATCTGGGACTTAGATAAAACTTCAACTCCTAAAATGCAGCTTCAATCGAAGGCCCGACGCGGAGCCAAGCTCTAGCATCTCTGGGACTTAGATAAAACTTCAACTCCTAAAATGCAGCTTCGATCGAAGGCCCGACACGGAGCCAAGCTCTAGCGTCTTTGGGACTTAGATAAAACATCATCCTCGAGAATGCAGCTTCGATCGGAGGCTCGACGTTGAGCCAAACTCCGGCATCTTTGGTACTTAGATAAAACTTCATCTACGAGAATGCAGCTTCGATCGGAGGCCTGACGCGGAGCCAATCTCCAGCGTCTTTGGGACTTAGATAAAACTTAATCTCCGAGAATGCAGCTTCGATCGGAGGTCCAACGCGGAGCCAAGCTCCAGCGTCTTTGGGAATTAGATAAAACTTTATCTCTGATAATGCAGCTTCGATCGGAGGCCGGACGCGGAGCCATGCCCCAGGGTCTTTGGGATTTAAATAAAACTTCAACTCCGAGAATGTAGCTTCGATCGGAGGCCCGACGCGGAGCCAAGCTCCAGCGTCTTTGGGACTTAATTAAAACTTCAACTCCGAGAATGCAGCTTCGATCGGAGGCCCGATGTGGAGCGAAGCTCGAGCGTCTTTGGGACTTCGATAAAACATCATCTCAGAGAATGCAGCTTCGATCGGAGGCCCGACGTGAAGTTAAGCTCCAGCGTTTTTGGGACATAGATAAAACTTTATCTCCGAGAATGGAGCTTCGATCGGAGGTCCAACGCGGAGCCAAGCTCCAGCGTTTTTGGGACTTAGATAAAACTTCATCTCCGAGAATGCAGCTTCGATAGGAGGCCCGACGTGGAGCCAAGCTCCAGCGTCTTTGGGACTTAATTAAAACGTCAACTCCGAGAATGCATCTTCGATCAAAGGCCCAACGCGGAGCCAAGCTCCAGCGTATTTGGGACTTAGAAAAAACTTCATCTCCGAGAATGCAACTTCGATTGAAGGCCCGACACGGAGCCAAGCTCTAGCGGCTTTGGGACTAAGATAAAACTTCAACTCCTAAAATACAGCTTCGATCGGAGGCCCGACGCGGAGCCAAGGTCTAGCGTCTTTGGGACATAGATAAAACTTCATCTTCGAGAATGCAGTTTCGATCGGAGGCCCGACGTTGAGCCAAACTCCAGCGTCTTTGGTACTTAGATAAAACATCATCTCCGAGAATGCAGCTTCGATCGGAGGTCCAACGCGGAGCCAAGCTCCAGCGTCTTTGGGACCTAGATAAAACATCATCTCCGAGAACGCAGCTTCGATAGGAGGCCCGAAGTGGAGCCAAGCTCCAGCGTCTTTGGGACTTAATTAAAGCATCAACTCCGAGAATGCATCTTCGATCAGAGGCCCAACGCGGAGCCAAACTCCAGCGCCTTTGGGATTTAGAAAAAACTTCATCTCCGAGAATGCAGCTTCGATCGGAGGTCCAATGCGGAGCCAAGCTCCATCGTCTTTGGGACATAGATAAAACTTCATCTCCGAGAATGCAGCTTCGATAGGAGGCCCGACGTTGAGCCAAGCTCCAGCGTCTTTGGGACTTAATTAAAACTTTAACTCCGAGAATGCATCTTCGATCAGAGGCCCAACGCGGAGCCAAGCCCCAGCGTCTTTGGGACTTAGAAAAAACATCATCTCCGAGAATGCAACTTTGATCGAAGGCCCGACGCGGAGCCAAGCTCTAGCGTGTTTGGGACTTAGATAAAACTTCAACTCCTAAAATGCAGCTTCGATCGGAGGCCCGACGCGGAGCCAAGGTCTAGCGTCTTTGGGACATAGATAAAACTTCATCTTCGAGAATGCAGCTTCGATCGGAGGCTCGACGTTGAGCCAAACTCCAGCGTCTTTGGTACTTAGATAAAACATCATCTCCGAGAATACAGCTTCGATCGGAGGCCCCACGCGGAGCCAATCTACAACGTCTTTGGGACTTAGATAAAACTTCATCTTCGAGAATGCAGCTTCGATCGGAGGCCCGACGCGGAGCCAAGCTCCAACGTCTTTGGAACTTAGATAAAACTTCCACTCCGAGAATGCATTTTTTATCAGAGGCCCGACGCGGAGCCAAGCTCCAGTGTCTTTGGGACTTAGATAAAACATCAATTTCGAGAATGCAGCTTCGATCGGAGTTCCGACGCAGAGGCAAGCTCCAGCGTATTTGGGACTTAGATAAAACTTCATCTCCGAGAATGTAGCTTCGATCGGAGGTCCGACGCGGAGCCAAGCTCTAGCATATCTGGGAATTAGATAAAACTTCAACTCCTAAAATGCAGCTTCGATCGAAGGCCCGACGCGGAGCCAAGCTCTAGCATCTCTGGGACTTAGATAAAACTTCAACTCCTAAAATGCAGCTTCGATCGAATGCCCAACGCGGAGCCAAGCTCTAGCGTCTTTGGGACTTAGATAAAACTTCATCCTCAAGAATGCAGCTTCGATCGGAGGCTCGACGTTGAGCCAAACTCCGGCGTCTTTGGTACTTAGATAAAACTTCATCTACGAGAATGCAGCTTCGATCGGAGGCCCGACGCGGAGCCAATCTCCAGCGTCTTTGGGACTTAGATAAAACTTAATCTCCGAGAATGTAGCTTCGATCGGAGGTCCAACGCGGAGCCAAGCTCCAGCGTCTTTGGGACTTAGATAAAACTTTATCTCCGATAATGATGCTTCGATCGGAGGCCGGACGCGGAACCATGCCCCAGCGTCTTTGGGATCTAAATAAAACTTCAACTCCGAGAATGTAGCTTCGATCGGAGCCCCGACGCGGAGCCAAGCTCCAGCGTCTTTGGGACTTAATTAAAACTTCAACTCCGATAATGCAGCTTCGATCGGAGGCCCGATGTGGAGCGAAGCTTTAGCGTCTTTGGGACTTCGATAAAACATCATCTCCGAGAATGCAGCTTCGATCGGAGGCCCGACGTGAAGCCAATCTCCAGCGTCTTTGGGACATAGATAAAACTTCATCTCCGAGAATGCAGCTTCGATAGGAGGCCCAACGTAGAGCCAAGCTCCAGAGTCTTTGGGACTTAATTAAAACTTCAACTCCGAGAATGTAGCTTCGATCAGAGGCCCAACGCGGAGCCAAGCTCCAGCGTCTTTGGGACTTAGAAAAAACTTCATCTTCGAGAATGCAGCTTCGATCGGAGGTCCGACGCGGAGCCAAGCTCTAGCGTCTTTGGGACTTAGATAAAACTTCAACTCCTAAAATGCAGCTTCGATAGGAGGCCCAACCCGGAGCCAAGGTCTAGCGTCTTTGGGACATAGATAAAACTTCATCTTCGAGAATGCAGCTTCGATCGGAGGCTCGACGTTGAGCCAAACTCAAGCGTCTTTGGTACTTAGATAAAACTTCATCTCCGAGAATACAGCTTCGATCGGAGGCCCCACGCGGAGCCAATCTACAGCGTCTTTGGGACTTAGATAAAACTTCATCTTCGAGAATGCAGCTTCGCTCGGAGGCCCGACGCGGAGCCAAGCTCCAACGTCTTTGGAACTTAGATAAAACTTCCACTCCGAGAATGCATCTTTGATCAGAGGCCCGACGCGGAGCCAAGCTCCAGTGTCTTTGGGACTAAGATAAAACATCAACTCCGAGAATGCAGCTTCGATCTGAGGCCCGACGCGGAGCCAAGCTCCAGCTTCTTTGGGACATAGATAAAACTTCAATTTCGAGAATGCAGCTTCGATCGGAGTTCCGACGCAGAGCCAAGCTCCAGCGTATTTGGGACTTAGATAAAACTTCATCTCCGAGAATGTAGCTTCGATCGGAGGTCCAACGCGGAGCCAAGCTCTAGCATATCTGGGACTTAGATAAAACTTCAACTCCTAAAATGCAGCTTCAATCGAAGGCCCGACGCGGAGCCAAGCTCTAGCATCTCTGGGACTTAGATAAAACTTCAACTCCTAAAATGCAGCTTCGATCGAAGGCCCGACACGGAGCCAAGCTCTAGCGTCTTTGGGACTTAGATAAAACATCATCCTCGAGAATGCAGCTTCGATCGGAGGCTCGACGTTGAGCCAAACTCCGGCATCTTTGGTACTTAGATAAAACTTCATCTACGAGAATGCAGCTTCGATCGGAGGCCTGACGCGGAGCCAATCTCCAGCGTCTTTGGGACTTAGATAAAACTTAATCTCCGAGAATGCAGCTTCGATCGGAGGTCCAACGCGGAGCCAAGCTCCAGCGTCTTTGGGAATTAGATAAAACTTTATCTCCGATAATGCAGCTTCGATCGGAGGCCGGACGCGGAGCCATGCCCCAGGGTCTTTGGGATTTAAATAAAACTTCAACTCCGAGAATGTAGCTTCGATCGGAGGCCCGACGCGGAGCCAAGCTCCAGCGTCTTTGGGACTTAATTAAAACTTCAACTCCGAGAATGCAGCTTCGATCGGAGGCCCGATGTGGAGCGAAGCTCGAGCGTCTTTGGGACTTCGATAAAACATCATCTCAGAGAATGCAGCTTCGATCGGAGGCCCGACGTGAAGTTAAGCTCCAGCGTTTTTGGGACATAGATAAAACTTTATCTCCGAGAATGGAGCTTCGATCGGAGGTCCAACGCGGAGCCAAGCTCCAGCGTTTTTGGGACTTAGATAAAACTTCATCTCCGAGAATGCACCTTCGATAGGAGGCCCGACGTGGAGCCAAGCTCCAGCGTCTTTGGGACTTAATTAAAACGTCAACTCCGAGAATGCATCTTCGATCAAAGGCCCAACGCGGAGCCAAGCTCCAGCGTATTTGGGACTTAGAAAAAACTTCATCTCCGAGAATGCAACTTCGATTGAAGGCCCGACACGGAGCCAAGCTCTAGCGGCTTTGGGACTAAGATAAAACTTCAACTCCTAAAATACAGCTTCGATCGGAGGCCCGACGCGGAGCCAAGGTCTAGCGTCTTTGGGACATAGATAAAACTTCATCTTCGAGAATGCAGTTTCGATCGGAGGCCCGACGTTGAGCCAAACTCCAGCGTCTTTGGTACTTAGATAAAACTTCATCTCCGAGAATACAGCTTCGATCGGAGGCCCCACGCGGAGCCAATCTCCAGCGTCTTTGGGACTTAGATAAAACTTCATCTTCGAGAATGCAGCTTCGATCGGAGGCCCGACGCGGAGCCAAGCTCCAGTGTCTTTGGGACTTAGATAAAACATCAACTCCGAGAATGCAGCTTCGATCTGAGGCCCGACGGGGAGCCAAGCTCCAGCTTCTTTGGGACTTAGATAAAACTTCAATTTCGAAAATGCAGCTTCGATCGGAGGTCCGACGCAGAGCCAAGCTCTAGCGTATTTGGGACTTAGATAAAACTTCATCTCCGAGAATGTAGCTTCGATCGGAGGTCCGACGCGTAGCCAAGCTCTAGCCTCTTTGGGACTTAGATAAAACATCAACTCCTAAAATGCAGCTTCGATCGAAGGCCCGACGCGGAGCCAAGCTCTAGCGTCTTTGGGACTTAGATAAAACTTCATCTCCGAGAATGCAGCTTCGATCAGAGGCCCGACGTTGAGCCAAACTCCGGCGTCTTTGGTACTTAGATAAAACTTCATCTCCGAGAATGCAGCTTCGATCGGAGGTCCAACGCGGAGCCAAGCTCCAGCGTCTTTGGGACTTAGATAAAACTTCATCTCCGAGAATGCAACTTCGATCGGAGGTCCAACGCGGAGCCAAGCTCCAGCGGCTTTGGGACTTAATTGAAACTTCAACTCCGAGAATGCAGCTTCGATCAGAGGCCCAACGCGGAGCCAAGCTCCAGCGTCCTTGGGACTTAGAAAAAACTTCATCTCCGAGAATGCAGCTTCGATCGGAGGTCCGACGCGGAGCCAAGCTCTAGCGTCTTTGGGTCTTAGATAAAACTTCAACTCCTAAAATGCAGCTTCGATGGGAGGCCCGACCCGGAGAAAAGGTCTAGCGTCTTTGGAACATTGATAAAACTTCATCTTCGAGAATGCAGCTTCGATCGGAGGCCCGACTTTGAGCCAAACTCCAGCGTCTTTGGTACTTAGATAAAACTTCATCTCCGAGAATACAGCTTCGATCGAGGGCCCCACGCGGAGCCAGTCTACAGCGTCTTTGGGACTTAGAAAAAACTTCATCTCCGAGAATGCAACTTCGATCGACGGCCCGACGCGGAGCCAAGCTCTAGCATCTCTGGGACTTAGATAAAACTTCAACTCCTAAAATGCAGCTTCGATCGAATACCCGACGCAGAGCCAAGCTCTAGCGTCTTTGGGACTTAGATAAAACATCATCCTCGAGAATTCAGCTTCGATCGGAGGCTCGACGTTGAGCCAAACTCCGGCGTCTTTGGTACTTAGATAAAACTTCATCTACGAGAATGCAGCTTCGATCGGAGGCCGGACGCGGAGCCATGCCCCAGGGTCTTTGGGATTTAAATAAAACTTCAACTCCGAGAATGTAGCTTCGATCGGAGGCCCGACTCGGAGCCAAGCTCCAGCGTCTTTGGGACTTAATTAAAACTTCAACTCCGAGAATGCAGCTTCGATCGGAGGCCCGATGTGGAGCGAAGCTCGAGCGTCTTTGGGACTTCGATAAAACATCCACTCCGAGAATGCATCTTTGATCAGAGGCCCGACGCGGAGCAAAGCTCCAGTGTCTTTGGGACTTAGATAAAACATCAACTCCGAGAATGCAGCTTCGATCTGAGGCCCGAAGCGGAGCCAAGCTCCAGCTTCTTTGGGACATAGATAAAACTTCAATTTCGAGAATGCAGCTTCGATCGGAGTTCCGACGCAGAGCCAAGCTCCATCGTATTTGGGACTTAGATAAGACTTCATCTCCGAGAATGTAGCTTCGATCGGAGGTCCGACGCGGCGCAAATCTCTATCATATCTGGGACCTAGATAAAACTTCAACTCCTAAAATGCAGCTTCGATCGAAGGCCCGACGCGGAGCCAAGCTCTAGCATCTCTGGGACTTAGATAAAACTTCAACTCCTAAAATGCAGCTTCGATCGAATACCCGACGCGGAGCCAAGCTCTAGCGTCTTTGGGACTTAGATAAAACATCATCCTCGAGAATTCAGCTTCGATCGGAGGCTCGACGTTGAGCCAAACTCCGGCGTCTTTGGTACTTAGATAAAACTTCATCTACGAGAATGCAGCTTCGATCGGAGGTCCAACGCGGAGCCAAGCTCCAGTGTCTTTGGGAATTAGATAAAACTATATCTCCGATAATGCAGCTTCGATCGGAGGCCAGACGCGGAGCCATGCCCCCGCGTCTTTGGGATTTAAATAAAACTTCAACTCCGAGAATGTAGCTTCGATCGGAGGCCCGACACGGAGCCAAGCTCCAGCGTCTTTGGGACTTAATTAAAACTTCAACTCCGAGAATGCAGCTTCGATCGGAGGCCCGATGTGGAGCAAAGCTCGAGCGTCTTTGGGACTTCGATAAAACATCATCTCCGAGAATGCAGCTTCGATCGGAGGTCCAACGCGGAGCCAAGCTCCAGCGTCTTTGGGACCTAGATAAAACTTCATCTCCGAGAATGCAGCTTCGATAGGAGGCCCGAAGTGGAGCCAAGCTCCAGCGTCTTTGGGACTTAATTAAAGCATCAACTCCGAGAATGCATCTTCGATCAGAGGCCCAACGCGGAGCCAAACTCCAGCGCCTTTTTGATTTAGAAAAAACTTCATCTTCGAGAATGCAGCTTCGATCGGAGGTCCAATGCGGAGCCAAGCTCCAGCGTCTTTGGGACATAGATAAAACTTCATCTCCGAGAATGCAGCTTCGATAGGAGGCCCGACGTTGAGCCAAGCTCCAGCGTCTTTGGGACTTAATTAAAACTTTAACTCCGAGAATGCATCTTCGATCAGAGGCCCAACGCTGAGCCAAGCCCCAGCGTCTTTGGGACTTAGAAAAAACATCATCTCCGAGAATGCAACTTTGATCGAAGGCCCGACGCGGAGCCAAGCTCTAGCGTGTTTGGGACTTAGATAAAACTTCAACTCCTAAAATGCAGCTTCGATCGGAGGCCCGACGCGGAGCCAAGGTCTAGCGTCTTTGGGACATAGATAAAACTTCATCTTCGAGAATGCAGCTTCGATCGGAGGCTCGACGTTGAGCCAAACTCCAGCGTCTTTGGTACTTAGATAAAACATCATCTCCGAGAATACAGCTTCGATCGGAGGCCCCACGCGGAGCCAATCTACAACGTCTTTGGGACTTAGATAAAACTTCATCTTCGAGAATGCAGCTTCGATCGGAGGCCCGACGCGGAGCCAAGCTCCAACGTCTTTGGAACTTAGATAAAACTTCCACTCCGAGAATGCATTTTTTATCAGAGGCCCGACGCGGAGCCAAGCTCCAGTGTCTTTGGGACTTAGATAAAACATCAATTTCGAGAATGCAGCTTCGATCGGAGTTCCGACGCAGAGGCAAGCTCCAGCGTATTTGGGACTTAGATAAAACTTCATCTCCGAGAATGTAGCTTCGATCGGAGGTCCGACGCGGAGCCAAGCTCTAGCATATCTGGGAATTAGATAAAACTTCAACTCCTAAAATGCAGCTTCGATCGAAGGCCCGACGCGGAGCCAAGCTCTAGCATCTCTGGGACTTAGATAAAACTTCAACTCCTAAAATGCAGCTTCGATCGAATGCCCAACGCGGAGCCAAGCTCTAGCGTCTTTGGGACTTAGATAAAACTTCATCCTCAAGAATGCAGCTTCGATCGGAGGCTCGACGTTGAGCCAAACTCCGGCGTCTTTGGTACTTAGATAAAACTTCATCTACGAGAATGCAGCTTCGATCGGAGGCCCGACGCGGAGCCAATCTCCAGCGTCTTTGGGACTTAGATAAAACTTAATCTCCGAGAATGTAGTTTCGATCGGAGGTCCAACGCGGAGCCAAGCTCCAGCGTCTTTGGGACTTAGATAAAACTTTATCTCCGATAATGATGCTTCGATCGGAGGCCGGACGCGGAACCATGCCCCAGCGTCTTTGGGATCTAAATAAAACTTCAACTCCGAGAATGTAGCTTCGATCGGAGCCCCGACGCGGAGCCAAGCTCCAGCGTCTTTGGGACTTAATTAACTTCAACTCCGATAATGCAGCTTCGATCGGAGGCCCGATGTGGAGCGAAGCTTTAGCGTCTTTGGGACTTCGATAAAACATCATCTCCGAGAATGCAGCTTCGATCGGAGGCCCGACGTGAAGCCAATCTCCAGCGTCTTTGGGACATAGATAAAACTTCATCTCCGAGAATGCAGCTTCGATAGGAGGCCCGACGTAGAGCCAAGCTCCAGAGTCTTTGGGACTTAATTAAAACTTCAACTCCGAGAATGTAGCTTCGATCAGAGGCCCAACGCGGAGCCAAGCTCCAGCGTCTTTGGGACTTAGAAAAAACTTCATCTTCGAGAATGCAGCTTCGATCGGAGGTCCGACGCGGAGCCAAGCTCTAGCGTCTTTGGGACTTAGATAAAACTTCAACTCCTAAAATGCAGCTTCGATAGGAGGCCCAACCCGGAGCCAAGGTCTAGCGTCTTTGGGACATAGATAAAACTTCATCTTCGAGAATGCAGCTTCGATCGGAGGCTCGACGTTGAGCCAAACTCAAGCGTCTTTGGTACTTAGATAAAACTTCATCTCCGAGAATACAGCTTCGATCGGAGGCCCCATGCGGAGCCAATCTACAGCGTCTTTGGGACTTAGATAAAACTTCATCTTCGAGAATGCAGCTTCGCTCGGAGGCCCGACGCGGAGCCAAGCTCCAACGTCTTTGGAACTTAGATAAAACTTCCACTCCGAGAATGCATCTTTGATCAGAGGCCCGACGCGGAGCCAAGCTCCAGTGTCTTTGGGACTAAGATAAAACATCAACTCCGAGAATGCAGCTTCGATCTGAGGCCCGACGCGGAGCCAAGCTCCAGCTTCTTTGGGACATAGATAAAACTTCAATTTCGAGAATGCAGCTTCGATCGGAGTTCCGACGCAGAGCCAAGCTCCAGCGTATTTGGGACTTAGATAAAACTTCATCTCCGAGAATGTAGCTTCGATCGGAGGTCCAACGCGGAGCCAAGCTCTAGCATATCTGGGACTTAGATAAAACTTCAACTCCTAAAATGCAGCTTCAATCGAAGGCCCGACGCGGAGCCAAGCTCTAGCATCTCTGGGACTTAGATAAAACTTCAACTCCTAAAATGCAGCTTCGATCGAAGGCCCGACACGGAGCCAAGCTCTAGCGTCTTTGGGACTTAGATAAAACATCATCCTCGAGAATGCAGCTTCGATCGGAGGCTCGACGTTGAGCCAAACTCCGGCATCTTTGGTACTTAGATAAAACTTCATCTACGAGAATGCAGCTTCGATCGGAGGCCTGACGCGGAGCCAATCTCCAGCGTCTTTGGGACTTAGATAAAACTTAATCTCCGAGAATGCAGCTTCGATCGGAGGTCCAACGCGGAGCCAAGCTCCAGCGTCTTTGGGAATTAGATAAAACTTTATCTCCGATAATGCAGCTTCGATCGGAGGCCGGACGCGGAGCCATGCCCCAGGGTCTTTGGGATTTAAATAAAACTTCAACTCCGAGAATGTAGCTTCGATCGGAGGCCCGACGCGGAGCCAAGCTCCAGCGTCTTTGGGACTTAATTAAAACTTCAACTCCGAGAATGCAGCTTCGATCGGAGGCCCGATGTGGAGCGAAGCTCGAGCGTCTTTGGGACTTCGATAAAACATCATCTCAGAGAATGCAGCTTCGATCGGAGGCCCGACGTGAAGTTAAGCTCCAGCGTTTTTGGGACATAGATAAAACTTTATCTCCGAGAATGGAGCTTCGATCGGAGGTCCAACGCGGAGCCAAGCTCCAGCGTTTTTTGGACTTAGATAAAACTTCATCTCCGAGAATGCAGCTTCGATAGGAGGCCCGACGTGGAGCCAAGCTCCAGCGTCTTTGGGACTTAATTAAAACGTCAACTCCGAGAATGCATCTTCGATCAAAGGCCCAACGCGGAGCCAAGCTCCAGCGTATTTGGGACTTAGAAAAAACTTCATCTCCGAGAATGCAACTTCGATTGAAGGCCCGACACGGAGCCAAGCTCTAGCGGCTTTGGGACTAAGATAAAACTTCAACTCCTAAAATACAGCTTCGATCGGAGGCCCGACGCGGAGCCAAGGTCTAGCGTCTTTGGGACATAGATAAAACTTCATCTTCGAGAATGCAGTTTCGATCGGAGGCCCGACGTTGAGCCAAACTCCAGCGTCTTTGGTACTTAGATAAAACTTCATCTCCGAGAATACAGCTTCGATCGGAGGCCCCACGCGGAGCCAATCTCCAGCGTCTTTGGGACTTAGATAAAACTTCATCTTCGAGAATGCAGCTTCGATCGGAGGCCCGACGCGGAGCCAAGCTCCAGTGTCTTTGGGACTTAGATAAAACATCAACTCCGAGAATGCAGCTTCGATCTGAGGCCCGACGGGGAGCCAAGCTCCAGCTTCTTTGGGACTTAGATAAAACTTCAATTTCGAAAATGCAGCTTCGATCGGAGGTCCGACGCAGAGCCAAGCTCTAGCGTATTTGGGACTTAGATAAAACTTCATCTCCGAGAATGTAGCTTCGATCGGAGGTCCGACGCGTAGCCAAGCTCTAGCCTCTTTGGGACTTAGATAAAACATCAACTCCTAAAATGCAGCTTCGATCGAAGGCCCGACGCGGAGCCAAGCTCTAGCGTCTTTGGGACTTAGATAAAACTTCATCTCCGAGAATGCAGCTTCGATCAGAGGCCCGACGTTGAGCCAAACTCCGGCGTCTTTGGTACTTAGATAAAACTTCATCTCCGAGAATGCAGCTTCGATCGGAGGTCCAACGCGGAGCCAAGCTCCAGCGTCTTTGGGACTTAGATAAAACTTCATCTCCGAGAATGCAACTTCGATCGGAGGTCCAACGCGGAGCCAAGCTCCAGCGTCTTTGGGACTTAATTGAAACTTCAACTCCGAGAATGCAGCTTCGATCAGAGGCCCAACGCGGAGCCAAGCTCCAGCGTCCTTGGGACTTAGAAAAAACTTCATCTCCGAGAATGCAGCTTCGATCGGAGGTCCGACGCGGAGCCAAGCTCTAGCGTCTTTGGGTCTTAGATAAAACTTCAACTACTAAAATGCAGCTTCGATAGGAGGCCCGACCCGGAGAAAAGGTCTAGCGTCTTTGGGACATTGATAAAACTTCATCTTCGAGAATGCAGCTTCGATCGGAGGCCCGACTTTGAGCCAAACTCCAGCGTCTTTGGTACTTAGATAAAACTTCATCTCCGAGAATACAGCTTCGATCGAGGGCCCCACGCGGAGCCAGTCTACAGCGTCTTTGGGACTTAGAAAAAACTTCATCTCCGAGAATGCAACTTCGATCGACGGCCCGACGCGGAGAAAAGCTCTAGCGTCTTTGGGACTTAGATAAAACTTCACCTCCTAAAATGCAGCTTTGATCGGAGGCCCGACGCGGAGCCAAGGTCTAGCGTCTTTGGGACATAGATAAAACTTCATCTTCGAGAATGAAGCTTCGATCGGAGGCCCGACGTTGAGCCAAACTCCAGCTTCTTTGGTACTTAGATAAAACTTCATCTCCGAGAATACAGCTTCGATCGGAGGCCCCACGCGGAGCCAATCTACAGCGTCTTTAGCACTTAGATAAAACTTCATCTTCGAGAATGCAGCTTCGATCGGAGGCCCGACGCGGAGCCAAGCTCCAACGTCTTTGGAACTTAGATAAAACTTCCACTCTGAGAATGCATCTTTGATCAGAGGCCCGACGCGGAGCCAAGCTCCAGTGTCTTTGGGACTTAGATAAAACATCAACTCCGAGAATGCAGCTTCGATCTGAGGCCCGACGCGGAGCCAAGCTCCATCTTCTTTGGGACATAGATAAAACTTCAATTTCGAGAATGCAGCTTCGATCGGAGGTCAGACGCAGAGCCAAGCTCCAGCGTATTTGGGACTTAGATAAAACTTCATCTCCGAGAATGTAGCTTCGATCGGAGGTCCGACGCGGAGCAAAGCTCTAGCATCTCTGGGACTTAGATAAAACTTCAATTCCTAAAATGCAGCTTCGATCTAAGGCCCGACGCGGAGCCAAGCTCTAGCGTCTTTGGGACTTAGATAAAACTTCATCCTCGAGAATGCAGCTTCGATCGGAGGCCCGACGTTGAGCCAAACTCCGGCGTCTTTGGTACTTAGATAAAACTTCATCTACGAGAATGCAGCTTCGATCAGAGGCCCGACGCGGAGCCAATATCCAGCGTCTTTGGGACTTAGATAAAACTTAATCTCCGAGAATGCAGCTTCGATCATAGGTCCAACGTGGACCCAAGCTCCAGCGTCTTTGGGACTTAGATAAAACTTTATCTCCGAAAATGAAGCTTCGATCGGAGGCCCGACGCAGAGCCAAGCTCCAGCGTCTTTGGGACTTAATTAAAACTTCAACTCCGATAATGCAGCTTCGATCGGAGGTCCAACGCGGAGCCAAGCTCCAGCGTCTTTGGGACTTCGATAAAACATCATCTCCGAGAATGCAGCTTCGATCGGAGGCCCGACGTGAAGCCAACCTCCAGCGTCTATGGGACATAGATAAAACTTCATCTCCGGGAATGCAGCTTCGATCGGAGGCCCGACGTAGAGCCAAGCTCCAGCGTCTTTGGGACTTAATTACAACTTCAACTCCGAGAATGCAGCTTCGATCAGAGGCCCAACGCGGAGCCAAGCTCCAGCGTCTTTGGGACTTAGAAAAAACTTCATCTCCGAGAATGCAGCTTCGATCGGAGGTCCGACGCGGAGCCAAGCTCTAGCGTCTTTGGGACTTAGATAAAACTTCAACTCCTAAAATGCAGCTTCGATAGGAGGCCCAACCCTGAGCCAAGGTCTAGCATCTTTGGGACATAGAAAAAACTTCATCTTCAAGAATGCAGCTTCGATCGGAGGCCCGACGTTGAGCCAAACTCCATCGTCTTTGGTACTTAGATAAAACTTCATCTCCGAGAATACAGCTTTGATCGGAGGCCCCACGCGGACCCAATCTACAGCGTCTTTGGGACTTAGATAAAACTTCATCTTCGAGAATGCAGCTTCGATCGGAGGCCCGACGCGGAGCCAAGCTCCAACGTCTTTGGAACTTAGATAAAACTTCCACTCCGAGAATGCATCTTTGATTAGAGGCCCGACGCGGAGCCAAGCTCCAGTGTCTTTGGGACTTAGATAAAACATCAACTCCGAGAATGCAGCTTTGATCTGAGGCCCGACGCGGAGCCAAGCTCCAGCTTCTTTGGGACATAGATAAAACTTCAATTTCGAGAATGCAGCTTCGATCGGAGGTCCGACGCAGAGCCAAGCTCCCGCGTCTTTGGGACTTAGATAAAACTTCAACTCCGATAATGCAGCTTCGATCGGAGGTCCGACGCGGAGCCAAGCTCTAGCATATCTGGGACTTAGATAAAACTTCAACTCCTAAAACGCAGCTTCGATCGAAGGCCCGACGCGGAGCCAAGCTCTAGCATCTCTGGGACTTAGATAAAACTTCAACTCCTAAAATGCAGCTTCGATCGAAGGCCCGACGCGGAGCCAAGCTAGAGCGTCTTTGGGACTTAGATAAAACTTCATCCTCGACAATGCAGCTTCGATCGGAGGCTCGACGTTGAGCCAAACTCCGGCGTGTTTGGTACTTAGATAAAACTTCATCTACGAGAATGCAGCTTCGATCGGAGGCCCGACGCGGAGCGAATCTCCAGCGTCTTTGGGACTTAGATAAAACGTAATCTCCGAGAATGCAGCTTCGATCGGAGGTCCAACGCGGAGCCAAGCTCCAGCGTCTTTGGGAATTAGATAAAACTTTATCTCCGATAAAGCAGCTTCGATCGGAGGCCGGACGCGGAGCCATGCCCCAGTGTCTTTGGGATTTAAATAAAACTTCAACTCCGAGAATGTAGCTTCGATCGGAGGCCCGACGCGGAGCCAAGCTCCAGCGTCTTTGGGACTTAATTCAAACTTCAACTCCGAGAATGCATCTTCGATCGGAGGCCCGATGTGGAGCGAAGCTCGAGCGTCTTTGGGACTTCGATAAAACATCATCTCCGAGAATGCAGCTTCGATCGGAGGCCCGACGTGAAGCCTAGCTCCAGTGTCTTTGGGACATAGATAAAACTTCATCTCCGGGAATGCAGCTTTGATAGGAGGCCCGACGTAGAGCCAAGCTCCAGCGTCTTTGGGACTTAATTACAACTTAAACTCCGAGAATGCAGCTTCGATCAGAGGCCCAACGCGGAGCCAAGCTCCAGCGTCTTTGGGACTTAGAAAAAACTTCATCTCCGAAAATGCAGCTTCGATCGGAGGTCCGACGCGGAGCCAAGCTCTAGCGTCTTTGGGACTTAGATTAAACTTCAACTCCTAAAATGCAGCTTCGATAGGAGGCCCAACCCGGAGCCAAGCTCCGGCTTCTTTGGGACATAGATAAAACATCAACTCCGAGAATGCAGCTTCGATCTGAGGCCCAACGCGGAGCCAAGCTCCAGCTTCTTTGGGACATAGATAAAACTTCAATTTCGAGAATGCAGCTTCGATCGGAGGTCCGACGCAGAGCCAAGCTCCAGCGTATTCGGGACTTAGATAAAACTTCATCTCCGAGAATGTAGCTTCGATCGGAGGTCCGACGCGGAGCCAAGCTCTAGCATATCTGGGACTTAGATAAAACTTCAACTCCTAAAATGCAGTTTCAATCGAAGGCCCGACGCGGAGCCAAGCTCTAGCATCTCTGGGACTTAGATAAAACTTCAATTCCTAAAATGCAGCTTCGATCGAAGGCCCGACGCGGAGCCAAGCTCTAGCGTCTTTGGGACTTAGATAAAACTTCATCCTCGAGAATGCAGCTTCGATCGGAGGCTCGACGTTGAGCCAAACTCCGGCGTCTTTGGTACTTAGATAAAACTTCATCTACGAGAATGCAGCTTCGATCGGAGGCCCGACGCGGAGCCAATCTCCAGCGTCTTTGGGACTTAGATAAAACTTAATCTCCGAGAATGCAGCTTCGATCGGAGGTCCAACGCGGAGCCAAGCTCCAGCATCTTTGGGAATTAGATAAAACTTTATCTCCGATAATGCAGCTTCGATCGGAGGCCGAACGCGGAGCCATGCCCCAGCGTCTTTGGGATTTAAATAAAACTTCAACTCCGAGAATGTAGCTTCGATCGGAGGCCCGACGCGGAGCCAAGCTCCAGCGTCTTTGGGACTTAATTCAAACTTCAACTCCGAGAATGCATCTTCGATCGGAGGCCCGATGTGGAGCGAAGCTCGAGCGTCTTTGGGACTTCGATAAAACATCATCTTCGAGAATGCAGCTTCGATCGGAGGCCCGACGCGAAGCCAAGCTCCAGCGTCTTTAGGACATAGATAAAACTTCATCTTCGAGAATGCAACTTCGATCGGAGGTCCAAAGCGGAGCCAAGCTCCAGCGTCTTTGGGACATAGATAAAACATCATCTCCTAGAATGCAGCTTCGATAGGAGGCCCGACGTGGAGCCAAGCTCCAGCGTCTTTGGGACTTAATTAAAACTTCAACTCCGAGAATGCATCTTCGATCAGAGGCCCAACGCGGAGCCAAGCTCCAGCGTCTTTGGGACTTAGAAAAAACTTCATCTCCGAGAATGCAACTTCGATCGAAGGCCCGATGCGGAGCCAAGCTCTAGCGGCTTTGGGACTTAGATAAAACTTCAACTTCTAAAATGCAGCTTCGATCGGAGGCCCGACGCGGAGCCAAGGTCTAGCGTCTTTGGGACATAGATAAAACTTCATCTTCGAGAATGCAGCTTCGATCGGATGCCCGACGTTGAGCCAAACTCCAGCGTCTTTGGTACTTAGATAAAACATCATCTCCGAGAATACAGCTTCGATCGGAGGCCCCACGCGGAGCCAATCTCCAGCATCTTTGGGACTTAGATAAGACTTCATCTTCGAGAATGCAACTTCGATCGGAGGCCCGACGCGGAGCCAAGCTCCAACGTCTTTGGAACTTAGATAAAACTTCCACTCCGAGAATGCATCTTTGATCAGAGGACCGACGCGGAGCCAAGCTCCAGTGTCTTTGGGACTTAGATAAAACATCAACTCCGAGAATGCAGCTTCGATCTGAGGCCCGACGCGGAGCCAAGCTCCAGCTTCTTTGGGACTTAGATAAAAATTCAATTTCGAGAATGCAGCTTCGATCGGAGGTCCGACGCAGAGCCAAGCTCCAGCGTATTTGGGACTTAGATAAAACTTCATCTCCGAGAATGTAGCTTCGATCAGAGGTCCGACGCGGAGCCAAGCTCTAGCCTCTTTGGGACTTAGATAAAACTTCAACTCCTAAAATGCAGCTTCGATCGAAGGCCCGACGCAGAGCCAAGCTCTAGCGTCTTTAGGACTTAGATAAAACTTCATCTCCGAGAATGCAGCTTCGATCAGAGGCCCGACGTTGAGCCAAACTCCGGCGTCTTTGGTACTTAGATAAAACTTCATCTCCGAGAATGCAGCTTCGATCGGAGGTGCAACACGGAGCCACGCTCCAGCGTCTTTGGGACTTAGATAAAACTTCATCTCCGAGAATGCAGCTTCGATAGGAGGCCCGACGCGGAGCCAAGCTCCAGCGTCTTTGGGACTTAATTAAAACTTCAACTCCGAGAATGCAGCTTCGATCAGAGGCCCAACGCGGAGCCAAGCTCCAGCGTCTTTGGGACTTAGAAAAAACTTCATCTCCGAGAATGCAACTTCGATCGGAGGTCCGACGCGGAGCCAAGCTCTAGCGTCTTTGGGACTTAGATAAAACTTCAACTCCTAAAATGCACCTTCGATAGGAGGCCCGACCCGGAGCCAAGGTCTAGCGTCTTTGGGACATAGATAAAACTTCATCTTCGAGAATGCAGCTTCGATCGGAGGCCCGACTTTGAGCCAAACTCCAGCGTCTTTGGTACTTAGATAAAACTTCATCTCTGAGAATACAACTTCGATCGGAGACCCCACGCGGAGCCAATCTACAGCGTCTTTGGGACTTAGATAAAACTTCATCTTCGAGAATGCAACTTCGATCGGAGGCCCGACGCGGAGCCAAGCTCTAACGTCTTTGGAACTTAGATAAAACTTCCACTCCGAGAATGCATCTTTGATCAGAGGCCCGACGCGGAGCCAAGCTCCAGTGTCTCTGGGACTTAGATAAAACTTCATCTCTGAGAATGTAGCTTCGATCGGATGTCCGACGCGGAGCCAAGCTCTAGCATCTTTGGGACTTAGATAAAACTTCAACTCCTAAAATGCAGCTTCGATCGAAGGCCCGACGCGGAGCCAAGCTCTAGCGTATTTGGGACTTAGATAAAACTTCATCTCCGAGAATGTAGCTTCGATCAGAGGTCCGACGCAGAGCCAAGCTCTAGCCTCTTTGGGACTTAGATAAAACTTCAACTCCTAAAATGCAGCTTCGATCGAAGGCCCGACGCAGAGCCAAGCTCTAGCGTCTTTAGGACTTAGATAAAACTTCATCTCCGAGAATGCAGCTTCGATCAGAGGCCCGACGTTGAGCCAAACTCCGGCGTCTTTGGTACTTAGATAAAACTTCATCTCCGAGAATGCAGCTTCGATCGGAGGTGCAACACGGAGCCAAGCTCCAGCGTCTTTGGGACTTAGATAAAACTTCATCTCCGAGAATGCAGCTTCGATAGGAGGCCCGACGCGGAGCCAAGCTCCAGCGTCTTTGGGACTTAATTAAAACTTCAACTCCGAGAATGCAGCTTCGATCAGAGGCCCAACGCGGAGCCAAGCTCCAGCGTCTTTGGGACTTAGAAAAAACTTCATCTCCGAGAATGCAACTTCGATCGGAGGTCCGACGCGGAGCCAAGCTCTAGCGTCTTTGGGACTTAGATAAAACTTCAACTCCTAAAATGCACCTTCGATAGGAGGCCCGACCCGGAGCCAAGGTCTAGCGTCTTTGGGACATAGATAAAACTTCATCTTCGAGAATGCAGCTTCGATCGGAGGCCCGACTTTGAGCCAAACTCCAGCGTCTTTGGTACTTAGATAAAACTTCATCTCTGAGAATACAACTTCGATCGGAGACCCCACGCAGAGCCAATGTACAGCGTCTTTGGGACTTAGATAAAACTTCATCTTCGAGAATGCAGCTTCGATCGGAGGCCCGACGCGGAGCCAAGCTCTAACGTCTTTGGAACTTAGATAAAACTTCCACTCCGAGAATGCATCTTTGATCAGAGGCCCGACGCGGAGCCAAGCTCCAGTGTCTCTGGGACTTAGATAAAACTTCATCTCTGAGAATGTAGCTTCGATCGGATGTCCGACGCGGAGCCAAGCTCTAGCATCTTTGGGACTTAGATAAAACTTCAACTCCTAAAATGCAGCTTCGATCGAAGGCCCGACGCGGAGCCAAGCTCTAGCGTATTTGGGACTTAGATAAAACTTCATCTCCGAGAATGTAGCTTCGATCAGAGGTCCGACGCGGAGCCAAGCTCTAGCCTCTTTGGGACTTAGATAAAACTTCAACTCCTAAAATGCAGCTTCGATCGAAGGCCCGACGCAGAGCCAAGCTCTAGCGTCTTTAGGACTTAGATAAAACTTCATCTCCGAGAATGCAGCTTCGATCAGAGGCCCGACGTTGAGCCAAACTCCGGCGTCTTTGGTACTTAGATAAAACTTCATCTCCGAGAATGCAGCTTCGATCGGAGGTGCAACACGGAGCCAAGCTCCAGCGTCTTTGGGACTTAGATAAAACTTCATCTCCGAGAATGCAGCTTCGATAGGAGGCCCGACGCGGAGCCAAGCTCCAGCGTCTTTGGGACTTAATTAAAACTTCAACTCCGAGAATGCAGCTTCGATCAGAGGCCCAACGCGGAGCCAAGCTCCAGCGTCTTTGGGACTTAGAAAAAACTTCATCTCCGAGAATGCAGCTTCGATCAGAGGCCCGACGTTGAGCCAAACTCCGGCGTCTTTGGTACTTAGATAAAACTTCATCTCCGAGAATGCAGCTTCGATCGGAGGTGCAACACGGAGCCAAGCTCCAGCGTCTTTGGGACTTAGATAAAACTTCATCTCCGAGAATGCAGCTTCGATAGGAGGCCCGACGCGGAGCCAAGCTCCAGCGTCTTTGGGACTTAATTAAAACTTCAACTCCGAGAATGCAGCTTCGATCAGAGGCCCAACGCGGAGCCAAGCTCCAGCGTCTTTGGGACTTAGAAAAAACTTCATCTCCGAGAATGCAACTTCGATCGGAGGTCCGACGCGGAGCCAAGCTCTAGCGTCTTTGGGACTTAGATAAAACTTCAACTCCTAAAATGCACCTTCGATAGGAGGCCCGACCCGGAGCCAAGGTCTAGCGTCTTTGGGACATAGATAAAACTTCATCTTCGAGAATGCAGCTTCGATCGGAGGCCCGACTTTGAGCCAAACTCCAGCGTCTTTGGTACTTAGATAAAACTTCATCTCTGAGAATACAACTTCGATCGGAGACCCCACGCGGAGCCAATGTACAGCGTCTTTGGGACTTAGATAAAACTTCATCTTCGAGAATGCAGCTTCGATCGGAGTCCCGACGCGGAGCCAAGCTCTAACGTCTTTGGAACTTAGATAAAACTTCCACTCCGAGAATGCATCTTTGATCAGAGGCCCGACGCGGAGCCAAGCTCCAGTGTCTCGGGGACTTAGATAAAACTTCATCTCTGAGAATGTAGCTTCGATCGGATGTCCGACGCGGAGCCAAGCTCTAGCATCTTTGGGACTTAGATAAAACTTCAACTCCTAAAATGCAGCTTCGATCGAAGGCCCGACGCGGAGCCAAGCTCTAGCGTATTTGGGACTTAGATAAAAACTTCATCTCCGAGAATGTAGCTTCGATCGGAGGTCCGACGCGGAGCCAAACTCCGGAGTCTTTGGTACTTAGATAAAACTTCATCTCCGAGAATGCAGCTTCGATCGGAGGCCGGACGCGGAGCCATGCCCCAGCGTCTTTGGGATTTAAATAAAACTTCAACTCCGAGAAAGTAGCTTCGATCAGAGGCCCGACACGGAGCCAAGCTCCAGCGTCTTTGGGACTTAATTAAAACTTCAACTCCGAGAATGCAGTTTCGATCGAGGCCCGATGTGGAGCGAAGCTCGAGCATCTTTGGGACTTCGATAAAACATCATCTCTGAGACTGCAGCTTCGATCCGAGGCCCGACGCGAAGCCAAGCTCCAGCATCTTTGGGATTTAAATAAAACTTCAACTCCGAGAATGCATCTTCGATCAGAGGCCCAACGCGGAGCCAAGCTCCAGCGTCTTTGGGACTTAGAAAAAACTTCATCTCCGAGAATGCAACTTCGATCGAAGGCCCGACGCGGAGCCAAGCTCTAGCATCTTTGGGACTTAGATAAAACTTCAACTCCTAAAATGCTGCTTCGATCGGAGGCCCGACGCGGAGCCAAGGTCTAGCGTCTTTGGGACATAGATAAAACTTCATCTTCGAGAATGCAGCTTCGATCGGAGGCCCGACGCTGAGCCAAACTCCAGCGTCTTTGGTACTTAGATAAAACTTCATCTCCGAGAATACAACTTCGATCGGAGGCCCCACGCGGAGCCAATCTCCAGCGTCTTTGGGACTTAGATAAAACTTCATCTTCGGGAATGCAGCTTCGATCGGAGGCCCGACGCGGAGCCAAGCTCCGACGTCTTTGGAACGTAGATGAAACTTCCACTCCGAGAATGCATCTTTGATCAGAGGCCCGACTCGGAGCCAAGCTCCAGTGTCTTTGGGACTTAGATAAAACATCAACTCCGAGAATGCAGCTTCGATCTGAGGCCCGACGCGGAGCCAAGCTCCAGCTTCTTTGGGACTTAGATAAAACTTCAATTTCGAGAATGCAGCTTCGATCGGAGGTCTGACGCAGAGCCAAGCTCCAGCGTATTTGGGACTTAGATAAAACTTCATCTACGAGAATGCAGCTTCGATCGGAGGCCCGATGCGGAGCCCATCTCCAGCGTCTTTGGGACATAGATAAAACTTCATCTCCGAGAATGCAGCTTCGATCGGAGGTCCAACGCGGAGCCAAGCTCCAGCGTCTTTGGGACTTAGATAAAACTTCATCTCTGAGAATGCAGCTTCGATAGGAGGCCCGACGTGGAGCCAAGATCCAGCGTCTTTGGGACTTAATTAAAACTTCAACTCCGAGATTGCATCTTCGATCAGAGGCCCAACGCGGAGCCAAGCTCCAGCGTCTTTGGGACTTAGAAAAAACTTCATCTCCGAGAATGCAACTTCGATCGAAGGCCCGACGCGGAGCCAAGCTCTAGCGTCTTTGGGACTTAGATAAAACTTCAACTCCTAAAATGCAGCTTCGATCGGAGGCCCGACGCGGAGCCAAGGTCTAGCGTCTTTGGGACATAGATAAAACTTCATCTTCGAGAATGCAGCTTCGATCGGAGGCCCGACGCTGAGCCAAACTCCAGCGTCTTTGGTACTTAGATAAAACTTCATCTCCGAGAATACAGCTTCGATCGGAGGCCCTACGCGGAGCCAATCTCCAGCGTCTTTGGGACTTAGATAAAACTTCATCTTCGGGAATGCAGCTTCGATCGGAGGCCCGACGCGGAGCCAAGCTCCGACGTCTTTGGAACGTAGATGAAACTTCCACTCCGAGAATGCATCTTTGATCAGAGGCCCGACTCGGAGCCAAGCTCCGGTGTCTTTGGGACTTAGATAAAACATCAACTCCGAGAATGCAGCTTCGATCTGAGGCCCGACGCGGAGCCAAGCTCCAGCTTCTTTGGGACTTAGATAAAACTTCAATTTCGAGAATGCAGCTTCGATCGGAGGTCTGACGCAGAGCCAAGCTCCAGCGTATTTGGGACTTAGATAAAACTTCATCTACGAGAATGCAGCTTCGATCGGAGGCCCGATGCGGAGCCCATCTCCAGCGTCTTTGGGACATAGATAAAACTTCATCTCCGAGAATGCAGCTTCGATCGGAGGTCCAACGCGGAGCCAAGCTCCAGCGTCTTTGGGACTTAGATAAAACTTCATCTCTGAGAATGCAGCTTCGATAGGAGGCCCGACGTGGAGCCAAGATCCAGCGTCTTTGGGACTTAATTAAAACTTCAACTCCGAGATTGCATCTTCGATCAGAGGCCCAACGCGGAGCCAAGCTCCAGCGTCTTTGGGACTTAGAAAAAACTTCATCTCCGAGAATGCAACTTCGATCGAAGGCCCGACGCGGAGCCAAGCTCTAGCGTCTTTGGGACTTAGATAAAACTTCAACTCCTAAAATGCAGCTTCGATCGGAGGCCCGACGCGGAGCCAAGGTCTAGCGTCTTTGGGACATAGATAAAACTTCATCTTCGAGAATGCAGCTTCGATCGGAGGCCCGACGCTGAGCCAAACTCCAGCGTCTTTGGTACTTAGATAAAACTTCATCTCCGAGAATACAGCTTCGATCGGAGGCCCTACGCGGAGCCAATCTCCAGCGTCTTTGGGACTTAGATAAAACTTCATTTTCGAGAATGCAGCTTCGATCGGAGGCCCGACGCGGAGCCAAGCTCCAACGTCTTTGGAACTTAGATAAAACTTCCACTCCGAGAATGCATCTTTGATCAGAGGCCCGACGCGGAGCCAAGCTCTAGTGTCTTTGGGACATAGATAAAACATCAACTCCGAGAATGCAGCTTCGATTTGAGGCCCGACGCGGAGCCAAGCTCCAGCTTCGTCTTGCTTCGATTTGAGGCCTGGCATAGGCATTCTCGTCCTAGTTTGTCGGTTCCCCATACTTATTGTCAAAGTTGGTGAGCTTGTCGAGGGTAGCCCATGCGTCAACTGGTGGCATTGTCAGATACGCATAATGAGTATAATGGTTGATCTTATCCTTAGCGGCCAGATCAAGAGAGTTGTAGAAGAACTCCTGAACGACATAGGGTGGCTGCCCATATGTAGGGCAGGATCGCAGTAGATCCTTGTATCGTTCCCACGCTTTTGCTAGCGGCTCCCCAGGCTTTTGCTTGAAAGTTGTAATCTTCTGGCGGAGGATCGATGTCTTGGCAGGAGGAAAGAATTTATTAGAAAATGTCTGTGTTACCTCAGCCCATGTTGTGAGGGATCGTGGAGTCAGTCCCTAAAGCCACATCAATGCTGAACCGGATATAGACCATCGAAAAGCTTTCATCATGACATATTCCAGAGTAGTACCTTCAACAAGAGTATGGAACATATCAGAAAAATTGCTAGTATGTTCAAGAGGGCATTCCTAAAACCTTCCGTAAAAGGCATTATTTTTAATCTCAATAAGGAAGGCAGAATTTCAAAGTTATTTTCAGGGATTAGAATAGACGATTCAGGCACGACAAGAGTCAGGTGCATGTAATCCTCTGCAGTGGTAGGGAATTGGGCAAGCTCAGCCACTGCTTGCCTCCTTCGCTCAACTTCCTGCTCAGTGTGTGCTCTCTCAGCAGCGAGAGCAATATTTTTAGCTTCTATTTCCGCTTTAACCCTCTCTATCAGTTGTGCTTGCGTTTCTGCGGCCGCCATGACTCTTTTCAATTTAGCGTGGACGTGTATAAGGCGTTCCAGATCGTCTAAGGCATCAAACTCAGGTGGTTGACCAGAACGGCGCATACACTACAAGAACAAAACTTAAAGAAAACTTGAGATCTAACTACCTAAGGCGTGAATGATTGCTTACCCGGCAACGACGCCAATTTGTTGTAGGAGGAAATCGAGTTCAAAATATAGAAATATAAATCAAACCGAATTATGCCCACGCAAATGATTACAAGACCTCCTCCTGATGTAGCAGCGGGAAGTCAGGATCGATCCTCGAGGAAATGTATCAGCGGATCCTAGGCAGCGGAAGAATCTCACGGGTAGAAATCGACTTCAGGGTACTCGACCTCGACCAAGGGTTAGTCGAAAGGGGTTGGGTAAGTCGAATCCGAACGAGCAGCAGTCACTAGATTGGCCGATCTCGAGCAGTCAACTCGACGTCGAGGAAAACTTGGTCGTAGTCGAGTAAGCTTGTCGAAATCGAGTTCCTACAGAGACACAAATAGCAGTGATCTTTGCTTGATCGAAGGTGAGTGGTCGACATCGACTAAGATCTAGTCGAAGTCGAGCAGAAACAGTAAAATAAAATAAAGAACAATGCTTTGTGGGATTCGGAATAAAAATATGTAAAAGAAAACTTACAAGATCGGGGTTCGCAACAACGATAATCAAACATGCATAAGGCAAGATAAATAACGATAATCATGCAAATCGCATCGAAGGATCAAACTTTCGCCTTTTCCAACAATTGGACAGCTCTTTCAAGAAACCCTAATTGTATCTACCGATTTTATGTTTATAATCCAAGTTGTTAGCATGGATCTCTGTTGAATAGGTAATAAACACATAAAAGGTAGTAGATACTCAAAACATAATAAAGGTCGGATATTTACCTCAAACACGCATGGCTATCGTCGGGCTCGCCCCGACCCCAGAAGTGGGTGGACTACTCGCTCTTCATCGCGATCGCAGACATCATTGATGAAAAAGAAACAACTTGCATTAAATTAAACCGAAGCTTACAACCGATCGAAGCCAACTTGCTCTCGCTCCTTAACTCCTTTGCCTCCACTCTCTCTCTCTCTCTCTCTCTCTCTCTCTCTCTCTCTCTCTCCCTCTCTATATTTCTCTTCCTAAGATTGAATGAATAAAAACTAGCCCCATGGGCTTTATTTATAGGCTTCCAATCCTTGCTTATCAAGGAAGGAAATTCTATCTAATTTCTAAAGATAAAACTTTAATAAAAGGAACATTTATCTTAAAAGGAAATTAACTAAAATATCTAAATATCTTCATGTGGTAGATAAATTCTTCTCTCATAGATAGATCTTGATAGAATAGGGATAGATCCGGCCTTGCTTCATGCCCAAGCAAATCAACTCGTACTCGGATTGTTCCAACAGTCTCGTAGCCCAGGAAGATTTTGGTCGGCTACGAGTTGGTTGCTCGATCTCGCCTTCCCTTCTTCTTCTCGAGTTGCCTCTTCTCTTCTCGAGCTCGAACAATCTTCTGGATCCTGGTCAACATCGACAAAATTGGTCAACATCGAGGAAAGTCCCCGTGCTCAGCTTGGCTCTTTGGCTTCTCGAATGTCTTTCTGTTCCTCGAGCTCAGGTTGCCTCTTGGTCTAGGTCGATGTCGAGGAAGTAAGTCGACATTAAGTAAAGTCCTGCTCGAGTTCTCTTCTTCTTCGGTTCTCGACTTTGTTATGCTCTCAGTGGTAGTCGATGTCGAGTAAGTTTACTCGAAATCGAGTAAATCTCAGCCTTTTTGGTTTTGTCCCGGAATGGCTCCAAATTCTGTAATATTAAACCAAAACTTATGTAGACCTCTATTTCTTGCAAATAAGCATATACTACATAAATTCAACATATTCCCGAACCGAAATATGCAAAGTATATAGAATAAGGAGTTAAAATGTATATAAAGACATGGTCACTTTAGTGGACATCAATTTGCTATTATTGGCATATATAATTTTAATGGCCTCATGTTTCTCCCACCATGAATTCGTTTCTAGCTAGAATCAAGCTTGTGTGGCTTCTTAGTGGATTGATGGTGGGGTGTTTGCTGAATATGCTTTTAAGGGTACAATACATATTTTGGTTTAATTTTGTTGACTCTGTAACATTCCGAATCTCCGTTATTTTAAATACTTGCTTAAGATTGAAACCTATCCAAGACTTTGCTAGGCTTTCCGCTGGTAGCTCTCCTTGTTCAAAGTCTGATCGTTAGTTTCCTTTAAAGCATAACTTCAATGCCATCTATATAACCATGTTGGAAATGTTAGTGTCACTTGCTTTGTCCACTAGTTTGCAACATCTGATCATTCTCGGTTACAAAGCTGCGTTTTTTCTATGGAGCCCAATTTACTTCCTGCGCTCGGTACTGTCAAGCCTTCGTTTGCGTTTAACCCCTCACTCTCAGCTTCAGGGGTATAAAACGGTTGGTAATACTTGGATCATTATTGCTCTCAATAAAATTATGTTACATTCAATTAGTTCTATATCATCATACTTTACGAGCCAAATTAGGCTTGGTCTCAGTTACTATATGTTTGCCCTTCTTATTGTTCGGTTGTTTTTAGGAGTGCTTGGTATGCATATCATCCTCTCATCTCCCCTTTGCCTCATGCCCTCAAACACATGCTATGCATTCTATCGGTTTACGGTGTGGTACATATATTTGGATTGCATTTTAGTATTAAAGCATAAGGTATCCCATGAATCACACAATCCCTGTTGGGGTATGCTGATGCGTTTGTACAGTAGGTTTATTGAGGGGCACAAATGTGATAGGAAGAGATGTATTGAAAAGAATTCCTTTTTTCGGTACTTGGTTGAAAGATTCGAAGTAGATAGTTGGGGTGCCTCTATTGATGCTAGGAATAAGCCGTATTTCAAATATTATGTTTATTGTCAAACACTTTTTGGGTACCTACTAATGCATAACTTCTTCTGTCATACTCCACATGCATTCCCATTTGCTAAAACATTGGACAACATCTAAAAATAAATTCTCAAAAGAAACGCAAAGTAGTGCCTGTCAGGGCAAAAAACAAAGCCCGAATGGGCAACAAATCGTCTTGGACAAGGGAATTGTATGTTACATCTCTCTCAGTTGTGTCTTGCTCTCTCAAACATAGGGTGGCTCAACGGGTCGGGCCCGAACCGAACCGAACCGACTCAAACGGGTTGGGCCGAAACCGACGGCCCGAATTTTTGGGAGGTGTGGCCCGAAGCCCGAACCTTCGGTTACGGTTTTTTCGGTTTTTGGCCCGAAAAAACCGGAAAACCCGAATTGCCCTGTAGTGTATATTTTGCCGAAAAAATACCCTGTAAATGTAATGCTGGAACAAAATCAAAGTGCCCAACAACATATATATCTCTTATCTCTCTCACAACAACACATAAACCCTAAATTTATCACAAGTCTCAAAACAATCAAAAAACAAAAATTTCTTAACAAATTTGAAATTACAACACAATAAAAAAAATTAATCAAGGGATATGTGAAAGTTTGGAATTTTTTTGGGGTTTTTGCCTCTGTTCACTCACCTTCAACGGCTTCAAGGCTTCAATCACCACCACGGGCTACAACAGATGCGATGCGAGCGATTGCGAAGGGAGAGTGGCCCAACTGATCGAAAATCAAGAGAATCGAGACAGTACCTCCCAGATCAGCGAATTCAAGTGCCGATTGAAGTGGATGATCGACAAAAACAAGTAGAAAGTCCAGGTTGTGTATAGATCGTTTGCAAGATAAACAGAGGAAGAGAGATCTCAAATTGGGAAGCGGAGGAGAGAGAATCAAGGGCTGGCAGCCTGCGACGGGAGATGGCGGCAGCGAGTGCGGTCGGCTGAGCAACACGAGTCGGGAGGGTTGGAGTGGGGGTGGCTCAGCGGCTATCCTCTGTAGAGAAAGACAAAGAAATGGGAGGTATGGACTCGCGTGAAAGTGAAAGACAGAGATTGAAACTTCCAACAATGAAAGAAAGAAAAGAGTAGTCGGCCAATCACCCAGGAAATTAGGGTTTTTTATTTTTTTAAAATAATTTCGGTTATTCGGGCCGAAACCGAAAATTTCGGTTCGGTTACGGTTTTTGGCCCGAAAGCGAAAATTCATTTTTTAAGGACCGAAGCCCGAACCGTTAAATATCGGGCCGTCTCGAAACCGACCTTTTCGGTTCAGTTTCGTGTCGGTTTTCGGGCCGGGCCTAATTCTGAGCAACCCTACTCAAACGGCTTAAAAGTGTAATTTAATAGAGATTATAGAAAAGGGGTGAATAGTTTTATTTACCCTTTGGTTTGTTTGTTCCATAGCTTTCATTGTTAATGAGCTCATGTTATGCATCCAAGTTTATGGGCTGGAGAAAAATTAGGGGGTCTTCTTATGGCACTTGAAAATTTAGCCTGCACATCAGATCTTGTTTGTTTAGGGAATTTGGACAATGTCCTTGTTTTGTTTACAAAAAGGCACCCAGTTAGTCTATATGATTCATATTGTTAAATCCCCATTTATCGTTCAAATTAATGAATCATTCTCTATATCTTCTTCTATATCAACTAAGTATTTCTTGTTGGTTTCAAAAAAGTTCATGAGGTCTAAATTTGTAGCGCCCCCTTTCTGTTATACAATATCCACATGTTCGTTTACATATTTTGTTAACATACTTCCTTCCAACAGCTTTCCTTGGCATGGAATCTGTTCCATATGCTATTGCTCGATGCCTTGGTGTTGTTTGTTGTGGGTCTTCACTTCGTCGGGGCCGGTTTAACCTGCCACAAGATTACTTCTTTCTGGTCCTGAAGTGTCGAACAATTGTGCTCTTCTGCCTGCACTGATTGTGCTTTTGGGTTGGAGTATACACCAATTTTTTCTTGTGCAATTTTATGGCTATTACACTATTACAAGACTTTCGCTAACTAGTTTTATTGTCCTTGGACATGGACCATCACTACATAAATATTATAATCAAACTTGCCCATAAAAAAAATGTCTTGTGGAGGCAATCAACCCAATAACGAAATCCTTGTTTAGTACCATTTGGATGGGGTCAGTAAATCTCCGCCCTAATCCCATCAAATAGGTTGTTATAAATGAAAGTCTGCTACTGGAACTATAGAGGCATAGGTAAAAAAAACCTTTTGGCTAGAAATTGATGTGTTATGTAAAAACGAGCATGTTCAAATCCTGTCGTTAGTTGAAACAAAAGCGGAATCCATCCCGGAAAACAATTTGTGGAAGAATATCGGTTTCGACGAGGCTATCTTGTCTCCAAGCGTTGGACGATCGGGGGGGATTGGTGTGTTGTGGAAATCCCATCAACTGAGTAATGTTCTCTTGTCCGTAGAAATACACTTACCCCATATTATTGGGTTGAGATATGAAAACTGCAATGATCGTAAAGTCATCCTCATGCTTTTTGCTTATGCGCCACCCGATCAACGGGATAATGATGAGTTTTGGGAAACCTTTACCATAACAGTACATACTTCGTCCATTCTTTGCATCCTTATGGGCAATCTAAATGAAATTTTATGTAGTGAGGACAAGTTGACGGGGTCAACCTTCCGTCCTTCTCGCTTCACACGTTTCATACAATTCAAGAACAACTGCTCCCTCGTGGACCTTTCCTCATTTGGGAACTCTCTCATATGGAGAAAAATGTGTTAATGGAAAATATGACATCTTTGACAAACTCGACAGAGTGTTAGTCCATCATCAGATCCTACACGACTTTCCAAATCTTATCACTAAGAACGAGGCTTTTTCCACATCGGATCACTGTCTTATCTTTATTTCACTTGAGAATGGTGTCGCATTCAAAGCTCCCCCGTTTAAATTTGAGAAAACATGGCTGCAGCGGAAAGATTTCTGTAACATTGTTAAACAATTGTGGCGAGCTACTTGTCCCGGCTCTTCTATGTTTCAATTAATGTTCAAACAACGAATTCTGAAACAAAAGGCAAATATACGGAATAAGTCAACTTTTGGAAATATTTTTCGACAATTACTTGAAGTAGATGATGAATTGCTCAAAATTCAATCTGCTAACCTGAGGGGGGTCTCAGAACGTTCTCTGATCAGAGAAAAGCTCCTTATCATAAAAAAAATAAGGAAAAGCTCCTCCTCTTCCAAAAGACATTTTGGAACCAAATGGACAAAACAAAGCATATCAAACTATCAGATTCAAACACCTCGTATTTTCATCGTGTGGCTTTGGGGCGGAGACACCGAAAACAAATCCGCAACATTCTTTCTAGTAACGACACTTTAATTATAGGTGAAGAAAATGTCAGAAATGAAATTAAGACGGACTTTGAAAATCGTTACAAAAAGGAATCAACTGATGACAGACTATTAGAAGAGCTGCTTAACCTTATACACCCGGCTATCTCAGAGGAGGAAAATGATTTCCTTATCCGGCACCCGTCCAACAAAGAAATAAAATCTATAGTATTTAACCTTGGAAAGAACAAATCCCCAGGTCCCGATGGTTTTACTGCTCAGTTTTACAAAGAATGCTTGGACATCGTTGGCATTGCCATTATTAGAGCTGTTAATTGTTTTTTCTTATTTGGGAAAATCCTAAAGCAATTTAACCATACTTTCATCTCTCTCCTACCAAAAAAAGATAACCCGACGGCGACAAACCATTATCGCCTAATCAGCTTATGTTCCACAATCTACAAGATTATTGTTGTTGCAGGAGGATGGTTAAGTATGAAATAAATATAAAATAAAGATTAGATTGACTTCCCTGTCTCAGCAAATAAATACAAGATTTCCTCCCGTTGTAGTAAGAGAATAGTCATGATCGAATCCACGAGGAAGCACGTCAGCAGTTCTTAGGTAGCTGTAGATCTCACAGACAGAATAGAAGAAAGACAGAAACACAGAAACAAGGAAAGAAAGACAAATAAAAGCAAAAAATAACAAACAAAAGCAATGAACTAAACGAAGACAGAAAAGACAAAGCAAAGCAAAAACAAAGGCGAGGACACAGAAGCTACTCGATCTCGAGTAGCTGTCCTCTATATCGACTAGGGAAGGTCGACAACAGAAACTCAGAAACGAAAGCAAAACAACTCGACAGGCAAATCAACTCGATCTCGAGTACACCTACTCGAGATCGACTAGGGCAAGTCCAGACAAGTTCAGAATCGAAGACAGAAACTCGACGAAGACAACAGTGTACTCGATCTCGACAAAGCCCACTCGAGATCGACAAAGGCTTCCTCTAGATCGACAACAGTAACTCTAGATCGAGTAAAAGACAGAAACTTTTAAAGGCAAATTTCGAACACAGAACTCACAATTCGACAGAAATAAATCAATATAATAAAAGACTCCCAAGACCAGGGTTTCAACACCACAACGATAACCATGCAAAGTAACACATAAAGGCACAAAAGATCATGCTTTCCATCAAATAACTTTCGTCATTAACAAATAGGCATATAGAGGCTTTCGCATAAACCCTAATTGTTACTAACCCTTTTTCACATAATTAACCCAAGTTGCATTAAGATCACTTTCGCTTCAATAATACAAACAAGGATCACCTTCAACTCTCGCAAAAGAATCATGCTCATAGGGATAGAAGATGAATCTCACAAAAAGATCTGACCTTTACTGCATCGCCTCACATGGCCACCGTCGGGCTCACCCCAGCCCCAGAAGTGGGTGGACTACTCATGCCTCATTGCAATCACAGACATTGATTGATGAAAAGAACTTACTTGTATAAGATAAACTAAATTCAAAGCCTTTACAATTCCGGCAATCAACTTTCGCAGAAAGCCAAAACCCTAAAAACTTTAGAACTCCTAAACTTCTCTGTGGAACTACTTGTTTCTCTCTCAAATTGAACTAATAAAACTGAGCCCCATGGGCTTTATTTATAGGCTTCTAATCCTTGCTACTCAAGGATAGAATATCTATATCTATATCTAAAATTATATCTAAAAGGCTAAAAGATAAATAAAATGTTTTAAGGAAATAAATCAACAAGGAAAAGGTAATTCTAAAGTGGGTAAGTCTTCATGTCCTGATAGATTCCCTTCCATGGATAGAACTTTATCAAATTTGGATAGAATCTTCCACCTTTGGCCCCAAGGAATCCCAACTCGACTAGGACAGCTCTCGTCGACGCGCATTCCAGGACTGGTCTACTCGACATCGATAAGGGCTCGTCGACCTCGACAAGGATTGTTCGTCGACTGGACTTCCCGACTAGCTCTGCTCGATGTGGCTCGGACTTGGTTCACGGCGCTCGTCGATCTCGACTACTCCTTGTCAAGATCGAGTAGGGATGTGTACCGACTAGGTCTTCTCGGGTAGGTGTGCTCGACAAGCTCGGATCTGGGCTCTGGGCGTCGTCGATCTCGACTAGGGCTCCTCGAGATCGACTAGGGTGTGGCCTTCTCTGGTCGAGCAGCTTCTCCTCGGCATGGACTCGGACTGGCGTTGTGGGGCTTGTCGATCTCGACTAGAGCTTGTCGAGATCGAGTAGGGTTGTTCGGCATCCTCGTCCTCGGCTTCTCGGTCAGCTTCTCTCCTTGTCGACTCCGGGTGTGGCTCTGATCTTTGTCGATCTCGACTAGGGTCTTGTCGAGATCGAGTAACCTCCGGAGCTGGGTTGGTCATGCTTTCTCGATCAGGCTCTGTCGACCAAGGCTGTGCTCGGACATGTTCATCTAGATCGAGTAAGGTCTACTCGAGATCGAGTAGTCTGGTTTCTCGGCTCGATTCGACTGGTTCCGTTGCTGCTTTGACCCTGGACTTCTGTAGTGGATTTCCGAGCTTTTCCGACCTTCCTTAGAATTGCTGTAAAACGCCTCGAATTCTGCGATTTAAACAGAAACTGGTGTAGATTCCATAATTTGGCAAATAAACATAAACTACATAGGTTATGTACTATCTTAGCCCAAATGAATGAAATGCATGCAGAAATCGATATAAAAGTTACAGTAAAACATGACAGATTCAGCTCACAACAATTATCTCAAAAATACTCACTAAAAGGATCGAATCTATCATTGGAAAATTAATCCACCCACTTTAGGCTGCTTTTGTATCGGATAGAGCTGTACAAGATAACGTCCTTATAACATACGAAATTTTTGCACTCTTTCAGATCTCGAAAGGGCCGAGTGGGTTGGCTTGCGATGAAAGTCGGGTGCAACCCAAAATTTTGGGTTCCACCCGACTTTCATCTCCTAGATTATGGAGTATGTCTCAAGTGTCTCGTTCTCGATATTGGTAAACAATGGCCCCACAGAAATGTTCTTCCCCACACGGAGCATCCATCAGGGTGACCCCCTTTCCCCTTTTCTATTTATTCTCGGAGCGAAGATCCTAGCGTGATGTCTAGCAGCGGAACCCAATTCAGAAAGAAGTGAAATAGGTTTCACTTTTGGCCGAGGTGGTCCCCGAATCCCGTTCCTCTCCTTTGTGGATGATATATTCATCTTCTCTAAATGAAGCATTGAGACAGGACACAAGGTTAGAAAAATAATTGAATCATATTGTAAAGTTTCTAGTCAAAAGGTTAATCACCATAAATCTAGTTTCCAAGCAACCAAAGGAATTACTGACTCAAAGATTTCCGAGCTCAGTAACTGTCTAAATATTTCAAATGTCTCCTCACTGGAGAAATATCTAGGTTGCCCCATCATTAATGGTAGAGTAAGCAAAACCACATTCGAAGACATCATATGCAGATCCAAAGAACAACTAAGTAAATGGCGTGCTAATGCGCTATCACAACAAGGTTGCACCATCCTAATAAACACAAATTTAGCATCCAAACCCCTATACACTATGCAAAACTTCTTGTTACTAGCCTCGATTCATAAAGAATTAGATGAAGTGAACAAGATGTTTTTCTAGAATAAGGATCTTCAACACCGCCCACTTATTAGCTGGGATAGGATCTGTAGACCAAAACGGGTTGGTGGATTTGGATTTCGAAATTAAAAAGATATGAATGAAGCCCTCCAAATGAAACTTTTATGGAAAATTCTTGCTGAACCATTAAACGTATGGGTCTCCATTATTAGACAAAAGTATCTCCGGTCTTCTAATTTACTAGAATATAGGAAAAATGGTGATTCATCTTGGCAATGGGCCAAACTAACAACCCTCGTTGATTCCTTCAAAACTGGGCTGATTTGGTCAGTTGGAATTGGAAAATCGGTAAAGTTTTGGATGGATAACTGGGTCTCGTGCCTCTCGTTGAATGCTAGTGGCGAATGCCCCCCATCTGCCAATCTTGAAGAGACCGTTAATGATTATATTATGGTTGGGAGATGGTGGTCTGAAAAGCTCTGTCAGGTGCTACCTTTAAACATTGCCAATGGAATCCTGGATATTCCTTTGCCGTCTACTCCATTTGATTATCGTCTTTACTGGTAGCCGGGCAGGGAAGGTTGGTTCACCACATCGAGTGCGTATAAACTGATTTCTACGTTGGTCATGTCAGTGTCCTGATCCTAATTTTTGGATTTGGAACCTGAACATCCCACCAAAGGTAAAAAATTTCTTATGGAAAATAAGCCAACACGGTCATCCCGCGGCCGTTAGACTAGCACAACAGAGTGTCTCGGCGCCCCCCACTTATTGTTTGTGCAGTTGTGCGGTAGAAGATGATTCCCATCTTCTATTGGAATGCCAATACACGAACTCCCTCCTCATATTCCCAACCGACACCAATACAACTATAGCAGCAATGCTCCAGCATTCGAGAGACATTAAACCAATTATGGCCTACATTGGGAAAAACATCAACAATAAATCTAAAGCTAAGCTAGCCTTCTGTTAGTGGACTGTTTGGTATTCTTGAAATCAGCATATCTTCATGTCGATTCCAATTCCTAGTAGAGATACCACATTCCACATTATTAATACACATGAGTCAAATTGGAGCAAGTCTTCTTGTTTTGTGGGCGGTCATGATGCCATAGAAAATATGCCTATTAATTAACAAGGGTATAACCTCATAAATAGGCCACCCAATGCAAAAGACATCTGGTCCCACTGCGAAGATCCAACGCGAGTAGAAACCTCGTCACCCCTAAAATCCTCGGTCCATATTTCCTCGCGACTAAAATCTTAGCATAAGCATGCGTATAAACCAGGGTAGCTCCCTCAAACACCTCGTGGCTCTTGAATGTCCTAGTAAGCAGCTCGCTGGGTCAAGCACCTCTCCTCTAACAGCGCCACATGTATTGTCCAATCCCCTGGCATGAGGGCATGCATGACACGTGTCCCATGTTGAACCACGAGGTCGTCAGCCAGCTGCTTGCTTGGTTTCCCTATAAATACCCCCTTCCGACCCCAAAGACAGGGATCCGATTCAAGAGAAAAAGTAGAAGAGCTCTAATTATCTCCTAGAACTAAAGCCCCCGGAGTTGAGTTCTTAAGGTCTTTGATCAAAGAAGAACGTTCTTGGAATAAGAACATCGTCTGACTTCCTCTAAAGACGACGACTGAATAGCTCAAATCGTCGTGAGCCAAACATACCACCCTCATCGCTTGGACTAATACACGCATAATCTGATCACCACCCCTCACGGTTAACACTTGCAGGTATTTTAAGACATTTTGTCGTCATGATGAGGTAATAAGTACAGGTGAAATTCCATGTTCGCGTGATTGGCGCCGTATATGGGAACCTTTCACGATGAGAGGTGACGCGTATCAATACGCTTCTTTACATCACATTCCTTCAATTTCTTTTATTACTTTCTTTTTTGCTTCTATATCCTGTTCATTCTTCATAAGCTTTACCTGAAATGATAAATAGCCTTGCTTATTTCCCTTTTAAACACCAACAACTTTTGCAAGAATCATGAATTTTACATTATTCGGGGAAGAATTCGGGAACCAGCATCATGATGCCGAGGAAACCAACGGTCTCAACCTCAACATTCCCCCAACGAGGAAGCTCTACACAGCGGCAACGAGAACGTCCCTCGACAAACTCCTTGGGACACTACGCAGCCTCCCCCATTTGCTCCATACGGAATGTGGGGTGGTTACCCCCCGCACCAATTCTTCGCGGGGAGTTACCCGCAGAATACATACTTCAATCAACAAGCGAATGGAGTGCCATTCCAGCGCGACCCCCGTGTCTACTATCAACAACAGGGTCCTGTGCCTACAACGGTCAATCACTTCCCCAACCCTGTTGGTGGCCCTCTCAACCCCGGTCTGGAACTCGGCGAGAACACCTACAAAACTGCCCGCGTTTTCAATGCCAGGGACGTATCATCACGCTCGAATTCTCCCGAGGCACCCGGACAAACTCATAAAGGTGAGCCAACTTTCCCATTTGCTTTTTGCAGAGAAGAAAAAATGAGAATTAAAGAGAATCAAAGAAAAACAACAAAAACATGATTAGTTAAGACTCCTAAAATGCCTCTAAGATTGACACATCATCTTAAACACTTATAAATTAAAAGTTTATATAGATATAGATAGTTAGTAAAATTAAACAAAAAAGAGAATTAAAGGAAAAAGAAGAAAAAATGAGAATTAAAGAAAATCAAAGAAAAATGGCAAAAAAAAAAGATTAGTTAAGACTCCTAAAATGCCTTTAAGATTGACACATCATCTTAAACTCTTCTAAATTAAGAGTTTACCAGTTCAGTACCCGTGCAGTGCACGGGCCTTACGTTCAAAATCTTTATTATATAAAGAAAATCAAATGTTAAATAATAAGAAAATTAAACATTACAAAAAAAATATCATGAACATAATTCCAATAAATATAATGTCCTCAACAAAATGCATGAATAAGATAATATATGGAAAAACTAAAACTGACGAAATGTTGGTATAAGAAAGATATAATAATAATGTTGATAATCTCTTGTATTTTGCGGTGAACCTCCACTTCACCACCCGAGATTTGTAAAGTCATCACCTACATGGTAGAAATGAGAGGAAAAACATGAGTGGTGCAAAAGAATGCAAGATATAAGAAGTATTGAATAATATAAACAATATATATAAATATATAAATATATTTTTAACATATTATGCTCAAACTTTTAAGAAACGAAATAAGGAAAATATGGTGTAACGTACCATTATGAAATGAGAGCAATTCCTATATAACATTATGAAATACTTCCTTGTAAGTGTTGTAGGAGGAAAATTGAGAATGCAAATAAAATTGGAATAAATCAAAGCAAACCAGATTTCGTCCTTTGCAAATGATTACAAGACTCCCTCCCTATGCAGGAGTGGGAAGTCAGGATCGATCCACGAGGAAGCGTGTCAGCGGATCTCAGGTAGCTATAAATCTCACAGACAGAATAGCCGAAAGACAGAAAGAAAGAAAGAAATAAAAAAGCAAAGCAGAAACTAAAAGCAATCACAGAAACTTTAAAAGTGCAAACTTTCGAAGACAGAACTTAGATTTTCAACGAAATAAATCAATATACTAAAATACTTCCAAAGCCAGGGTATCAACACCACAACGCTAACCATGCAAAATAACACATAAAGACATAAAAGATCATGCTTTCCATCAAATAAGTTTCGTTATTAACAAATAAGAATATAGAGGCTTTCGTATAAACCCTAATTGTTACTAACCCTTTTTCACATAATTAATCCAAGTTGCATTAAGATCACTTTTGCTTCAATAACACAAACAAGGATCACCTTCAACTCTCACAAAAGAATCATGCTTATAGGGATAGAAGACGAATTGCATAAAAAGATTATACTTTTACCGCATCACCTTACATGGCCACCGTCCGGCTCACCCCAGCCTCAGAAGTGGGTGGACTACTCGCTCTTCATCGCAATAGCAGACATCTTTGATGAAAAAGAACTAACTTGCATTAAATAAACTCAAACTTACAACCTCTTCTCTTTCTCTCTCTATGTGTAACTAATTGTCTCTGAAAATTGAATGAATAAAAACCAGCCCCTAAGGCTTTATTTATAGCCTTCATTCCCTAGCCATTCTAGGTAAGAAAGTCTATCTATATCTAAATCTCTATATCTAAAGGCTTAAAGATAAATAAATAGATAAAAGGAATTAAATCAAAAAGGGAAATTATATCTAAAATAGGTAAATCTCTTCTTGTGTTGATAAATCATGATATGCCTTGATAGATGTGGATAGATATCGGCAAACTCGGACTCCTTCAGCCCCAAGCAACCCCAAACCGCGTCGGACAGCTCACCGCATAACGCGTCTCCAGAAAGATCTCCTCGATATCAACAAGAACTACTCGATATCGAGTAAAGTGTGTCGTCGACTACGGCTGGCTCGACATGTTGGGTTGCTTCTGCTCGATCAAGCTTGGTCAGGTGATCCGGGGTCCTCGATATCGACAACTTTCGTCGATATCGAGTAACCATGTCGACTTCTGTGTGGCCTGGTGCTGTCGAGGAACTGCTCCCCGACACAAGCTCGGAAGTGTGGTGCTGATCTTGTCGATATCGACAACTTTCGTCGATATCGACTAACTTGTGCTCGACGTCTCCGGGTCCTCGGCTTCTCGACTTGGCACAACTCCTCGTCTCCGGGCATAGGTTCAGGGTGTTGTCGATATCGAGTAATCTACTCGATATCGAGTAGGCTTGTGGAGTCGGGTTGGCTCTGGCTCTCAGCTCATCGATCATGCTCTTAGTCGATCAGCCTATGCTCGCACATCCTTTGTCGATATCGACTACTTTTCATCGATACCGAGTAATGTTGGTTTCCAACTTGATTCATCCCGGTTCTGTAGTCCTTTGACCTTGGACTTTTGTAGTTGATTTCCGAGCTTTTCCAACCTTTCTCAGAACTGCTGTAAATTGCCTCGAATTCTGCGATTTTAAACAGAAACTGGTGTAGATTCCATAATTTGGCAAATAAACATAAACTACATAGATTATGTACTATTCTAGCCCAAATGCATGAAATGTATGCAGAAAACGATATAAAAGTTACTGTAAAACATGGCAGATTCAGCTCACAACAGTAAGCCACATTTCTTGTAGAATGATCTGGTTTGCCTTCGGAATCGCATACCAAAACATTCAACCCATTCCTATTTTCTTTTCTCAATTAACCATTAAGCAATTATTATTATTACTTAAAAATAATTGCAAAATATTATGCTTAGCAGGATTTGTTTTTTTTCTATTTTGAAGATTTGGTTGATTTGGATCAATGGGATAAACACGTATATTTCACATAATTTTGATTTGTTATTTGGTTAAAAAAAATTATTTTAATAAGATTTGGATCGGACTATTAGTTTTTTGTTATCTTGAAAAAGATTTGGTTAATTTTGATCGGTAAACATATTTTTAATATTTTGATTTAGTTACCCACTTTTAATTCTTAAATGTTATCTAGATATACAGTACCCGGGAGTGCATTCGAAAAAATGTAAGATATCCATTGGCAAATCTTCCTTTTTTTTTTAATCTCAACTAACTACTAACAATTCCACTATCCTAATCCGTAATTGTTTGGATGTATTGATTTAGATCAAAATTAACAAAAGATATGAATCGGTGGATAAATCTAAGATTTGTTATAATTTTGGGTTTGTTATTTTTATAATATTTGGGTTGCCTTTATATATTGATAAGATCTGGGTTGACGATGTTTTGATAAAATTTAGATGACGTTATATATGATTTAAATATACCTGTCCATATATATATATATATATATATATATACATACATACATACATACCTTGTCAATAGAGGCGAGTACATCGTGTATTGTTTTGTGGATGACTTGATAGACCTCTTTTCGAACAAAGTGATTATTGCCATCCCAGATTCATCGACAACCTTCAACAGGACCTTGTACCTTTTATACATAAAGATAATAGATATATTATTAAAAACATCAATAAAATAAGTGGGAATGTTGTTGTAGTGAGCGATTAGATATAGATCGATCTATGCACGTCAATTGATATATCCTGCAACGATTACATTGGAAATAACAAGCATGCAATGAAGTGAGCGGCGGTAGGCTACTGTTACCTAAGTCGAACTGACAACAATAAGTTAATTAATTAATTAGGTGACCAAGCAAGCATTCCCTATCTCTACCTTTTTGCTAGGCAAGCCTCCATGAGCATCTAAAATGTGACTAAGCAATAAATTACCTTTCATACATAAAGATAACAGATATATTATTAAAAACATCAATAAAATAAGTGGGAATGTTTTTGTAGTATAAAATAAATTACCTAGGAATAGGGTACTGAATTTCTCTTTGACCTTTGGTACAATTTGCACTCCCCATCTCTACTTTCGTCTTGCATTGTACGCATGAATTGTAAAACCAGCCGAACCGATCATCAATAGCTTCTATGGTAGCCAAGGTAACAGAGTTATAACTAACAAAAATCACAAAAGCACCAAATAATACTAATAGTTTGATAGTGCAAATAAACTTACTCGCTTGCCGTCAAATATCTCATGAAGTTCATTTATCGTTTTATGTTCATTCAATGATAAGAAACGTTCTTCAAGCGAATAAATTGGTTGGGATTGGACATTCAGAATATCTTCCGAATCAAGCTCCTTTGGATTGGATATATCAAAACTACACGAACAATGAAATGCAGTTAGATAAAATAATAATATTGTTAAATATAATTAAATAGTTTTAGTTCAATTACCTTTCTTTGAATTGAATTATATCCGGAATGGTCGAATCTTCCAAAAATATCAAAGAAGTATCAAAGTTATTGGATATGTATTTTTTTCCTAAAATACGTGGATGAAATAAATATTTATATATGAATAAATAGTCTTATAAAAATTGATAATTGATAATAAAAGTTTAACGAATATACCTTTATACAGTTCAACCCTTGCAAATTGAATAATAATAACTTTATCATTTATAGAGACATTCTTATAAGGAGTAAATTGTTCCGCATACGAATCCCACAAAGTACATTTTAATACTTCATATCTACAAATAATAAATAAAAGATATCGTAATATCCATCGAAATATAAATAAATAAATAAAAGTACTATGTGCTTTTTATTATGGAGGAAGTGAGTGCATTACTGTTGTCGTTGTTTATGTGCCGATTAAAAAAATATATAACTTAACAAAATGAATAATACATACCTCAAATTTACAATTAAAATATTAAAATGAACAATACATACCTCGAATTTACAATTAAAATATTTCTTCTTGTATGCATACTGGCTCCATAACCATGAGATTCAGTTGTATGTCCAACCATCCTTAGCATCTCAATGACATCTAATAAAAATGTTAATGATATTATAAAATACGAAGAACTAAATAAATAAATATATATATATATATATATATATATATATATATATATATATATATATATAAAGTTAGTTAATTAAATCACGTACCAACCATACGACTATCATCGACATTTGGACTCGAAATCAACTCGAACTCGACAAATTGAAATCCGTGCATCGGAATAGATGGTTGCTCAATCTGAGTGATAGAGGTATTACTGAATAGTAAAATAAGATGTTTGAATGGACTACATCGGACTTTAACGGTGTGTTTGTAGACTCCAAAATCCTTGATGGAATACATAAGCTCTTCTACCATGTGCTCGACAATGGTTAACTAGTTCTTTGTAGCGGACGCTTGTATCTTTGAATCCTGCACATAAATTGGAAATGTAAATGTTTATGGGTGCCCAATACCAAATTTCAATAAATCGAAATGTTACTAATAAAAAAAAATATTTAGGGGTAAGTTGTAAATGTTTATGGGTCTACCGTGTACAGATATGATGATGGTAAATATAAATGTTTAAGAGTAAGTTGTAAATGTTTATGTGTGTAGAGATATGAAGATATGAGCCATGACGTCGGTATTTATATATATAATTTTGATTTCGTAGTTGGACTTTCCGTGACGGGTGACTACCGAAGTTGAAATATAACAAACCTAAATACAAACAGTAAACACACTAATCAATCTCACTACCAAAAAAAATCAATATTTAAACATAAATACCTTTTCATCGATCAAAATAATGTCAATCGAATGAACTGTTCCAGGATCAGTCTAACTTAGGGCTTTCGACATTCTTAAAACACGTACAGTTATATTCCATCGAATTCTTGTGGTGTTTTGTTCTTGTGATAGTAACTCGTCCAGGTAATAAAATTGCCCATCGCCTAAAAAAATCAGTTTTATAATAAAGAATCAATGAAGTGAAGAAGATGAGTGCAGTGTTATTAAATTAAATACTTAACGATAATAGATTATAGGGATATATATAACAAATTGTCCCTATAAATTAAATATCTAACATACCTCTCATTTTCACAATACCGTTGTTCTTTATGATCGCCTTGCCTTTGTTTTTTTTTTTTTGCTCCGCACCGAAATCGCTTAGAGGTGAGAATTGTTCAGAGAGCGTTCCTCGTCCGTACAGTTATGGAAAATTTGTGAGAATTTCTTCTGTCGCCGGTGACGACCCTCTGGACGGTCGTTCATGGGAAAGTCTGGTAAGGGTTCTGGTAGGGGTGGCACTGTGGGTCGGTCCCATTCTGTCCCTTCTCGACGTCTCCTTGCTCGCGATAAGAGTGATTTCAAAAAAGGGGAAACTTCGCATGGCATGATGTCTACTAAAATAGCCATGTTGAAATGCACAGTTTAGCTCCATATTCTATACACTTTGCATATTTCGGGTTGGGAATATGTCGACTTTATGTAATATATGCTTATTTGCAAGAAATGGAGATCTACATAAGTTTTGGTTTAATATTGCAGAATATGGAGCCATTTCGGGAGAAAACCAAGAAGCAAAGACGGAGGCTGAGAGTTACTTGATATCAACTTCTTTTCCTCGATATCGACAAACAACGTCTGGGCACACCATGATCGAGGACAGCCATGTCGAGAAGCTGAGGAACGAAGTTACCCGACTCCAGGAAGTTACTCGATATCGAGTACTGTACTCGATATCGACAAAGCCTTGAAGACCAGCCCGGAGTCGAGGAGGAGAGCCTGATCGAGGAGCCGAGGAGCACTGCTCAACCTGACCAGACAACCGGACACTGGGCGCCACTATCCTCGATATCGAGGAAACTCTTCGATATCGACAAACCCAAAGCACATGTCCGAGCAACATCGAGAAGAAGCTGCTCGATAAGGACGGGCCGACAAGTCGATGAAACCACTCTCCTCGATATCGAGTTACTTACTCGATATCGACAACACTAGAAGCACGCACCCGAGGAATATCGAGGAGCGCCATCCTAAACCGCGTTACGCGGTGAGCTGTTCGACGCGGTTTGGGCTTGCTTGGAGCCGAAGATTGTCCGATTCTATCCGAGGTCTATCAACATCTATCCATGGAGAAGAACATTTATCCCTATGAAGACAGTTTAGCCTTTTAGATATATTTCCCTTTTTTAGATAAATGTTTCTTTTATTAATGTTTTATCCTTAGATATAGATAGAGATTTCTATCCTTGATTAGCAAGGATTAGAAGCCTATAAATAAAGCCTTAGGGGGCTGAGTTTTATTAATTCCATCACACAGACAATTAGTTACATAGAGGTAGAGAGAGAGAGTGAGTGGCCAAGAGGAGTTTGTGAAGCGAGAGCGGAATTGGCTTCTTTTGGTTGTAAGCTCTGTTTGATTTAATGCAAGTAGTTATTTCCTTTCAATCAATGTCTGCAATTGCGTTGAAGCGCGAGTAGTCCACCCACTTATAGGGTTGGGGCGAGCCCGACGATAGCCCTACGTGTTTGAGGTAAAGATCCAACTTTTATCATGTTTTGAGCATCTAATACTTGTTATATGTTTATTACCCATTCAATGGAGGTCCATGCTAACAACTTGGATTGTAAACATAAAATTGGTAGATACAATTAGGGTTTCTTGAAAGAGTTGTCTAATTGTTGGAAAAGGCGAAAGCTTGGTCCTTCGATGCGATTTACATGATTATCTGTTTTATTCTTGCCTTTTGCATGCTTGGTTATCGTTGTCGCAAACCCAAATCTTGGAAGTTTTCCACACATAGTTGATTTCGAGAATCCCACAAGCTTTTGTCTTTATTTTATTTCGTTTTAGTTTCTGCCTTCCTCGATATCGACTAACTCTTGTCCATATCGAGTTACTGACCCCCGATCCCAGATCGTCGTAGCTTCTCCTGTACAGGTACTCGACAAGACCTTCCTCGACATCGACAACTTTACTCGATATCGAGTAGAGCCTCCTCGATATCGACAACATCATGCGACTACTACTGCGCTAATCGACTTGTCCGATCTTCTGTCGACTAACCCTAGTCGAGATCGCCAACCTGTGGTCGACTTCTGTCGTGAGATTCATCCGCTGCCTAGGACCCGCCGACACGCTTCCTCGTGGATCGATCCTGACTTCCCACTACTGCATCGGGAGGAAGTCTTGTAATTATTTGCAAGGGATGAAATCAGGTTTGCTTTATTTTAATCATATTTAATTTGCATCTCGATTTCCTCTTACAACATGGCTCAACCACAACATTCAATGCTCCACTTGGGACTGCATTCAAGGTTATTAATGATGATTCTATTTCAGCAAAAGGTAAAGAGAAAGTCAGTGGTCCAGATTTTGTTGGGTCGACAACTAATTTGTCGAGGGAGGCTCCACCCAGGGAGGGTTTTCTTCCGGTTGCTGAATCTGAGAAGCGGGGATCTGATCCTGTTGGAAAATGGGCTCATCCTCCTAGATCCTTTGCTAGTTTGTTCTAGGTGAACAAGAATATCGGTTGCGCAGAGAAACTGATCGTCTTTGACGATGTAGAAAAAGGGAGAGTGAGGATTCGCAAGGAAGATCTGGAAGAGAAGCGGGCCGAGTGGAGCTTTGTCCTTGTTGGGGTTATCTCTGGTAGCTCGATTCAGTATAGCAGAGCCAAGGAGTTCATTGATTTGGAGTGTAAGGACGCGATCCCTAAACTGTATCAATAGAACAATGGAGTCTACATCATTAAATTCAAGAGTGAGGAGGAACGAGCCTGAGTTCTCCGAAATGGGCCATGGAACATTGGAGGCTCTCGTCCTCTCATCCTGAAGTAGTGGTGCCCAGGTGAACCCATTGATTAGAGCAGCTTTGCTAGTATCCCGATTTGGGTGTGCTTTCCAAATCTGGATCCTACTTCAATTTTAATACTTTGAGTCGGATTGGGTGTGCTGTTGGCAAACCCATATGTCTGGATGATCGGATTGCTAAGGGAGATAGAGTATCTTATGCGAGGATGCTCGTTGAAGTGAGCGACATAGAAGCAAGCAGGAAGAGCATCATTATAAAGGATGAAGTTGGTAAAGAACGAATTCAAGAGATTATTTTTTAATGGCTACCAAAGTTATGCACTGTGTGTAATCAGTTTGGTCATGATACGATTCTATGTGAGAGGAAACTCGAGCACCATTATTCTGGTAAGCCTGCTAGTATTCCCTTTGTTAAGCAGAAATGGGTACCAAAGATATCAAGTATCGGTGAAGAAGGGAAAGTGTCTAATTTGTCCACTGATGGAACATCATCTATCTCAATTGAGACCGTTATTGTTGTGAGCTGAATCCGCCATATTTTACATTTACTTTTATACCGATTCCTGCATACATTTCATTCATTTGGGCTAAGATAGTACATAACCTATGTAGTTTATGTTTATTTGCCAAAGTTATGGAATCTACACCATTTTCTGTTTAAATCGCAAAATTCGAGGCGTTTTACAGCAATTCTAAGGAAGGTCGGAAAAGCTCGGAAAACAGCTACAGAAGTCCAGGGTTAAAGAAGCAGCGGAACCAGTCGAATCAATCTGAGAGTCAAGGTTACTCGATCTCGAGTAGACCTTACTCGATCTCGACGAGCATGTCCGAGAACAGCCTTGTCGACAGAGCCTGATCGAGAAAGCCAGACCAACCCAGCTCCGGAGGTTACTCGATCTCGACAAGACCCTAGTCGAGATCGACAAAGACCAGAGCCACACCCGGAGTCGACAAGGAGAGAAGCTGACCGAGAAGCCGAGGACGAGGATGCCGAACAACCCTACTCGATCTCGACAAACTCTAGTCGAGATCGACAAGCCCCACAACACCAGTCCGAGTCCATGCCGAGGAGAAGCTGCTCAACCAGAGAAGGCCACACCCTAGTTGATCTCGAGAAGCCCTAGTCGAGATCGACGACGCCCAGAGCCCAGATCCGAGCTTGTCGAGCACACCTACCCGAGAAGACCTAGTCGGTGAACATCCCTACTCGATCTCGACAAGGAGTAGTCGAGATCGACGAGCGCCGTGAACCAAGTCCGAGCCACATCGAGCAGAGCTAGCCGGGAAGTCGAGTCGACGAACAATCCTTGTCGAGGTCGACGAGCCCTTGTCGATGTCGAGTAGACCAGTCTCCAGAAACGCGTCGTCGAGGGTTGTCCTAGTCGAGTTGGGATTCCTTGGGGCCGAAGGAGGAAGATTCTATCCGAATTCTATCAAGTCTATCCATGGGAGACAAGATCTATCAACACATGAAGACTTACCTATTTAGATTTATCTTTTTCCTTTTAGATTTATTTCCATTAAGCATTTTATTTATCTTTTAGCAAATTAGATATAGATTTAGATATAGAGATAGATGATTATTTCCTTGATTAGCGAGGTTTGATCATTATAAATAAGGCCCTTGGGGCTGGTTTTTCATTCATTCAATTTCAGAGACAATTAGTTAGTTACATAAAGAGAAGAGATTGTAAGTTGGAGTTTAGTTTTAATGCAAGTTAGTTCTTTTCATCAATCAATGTCTGCGATTGCAATGAGGCGTGAGTAGTCCACCCACTTCTGGGGCTGGGGTGAGCCCGGCGGTGGCCATGTGAGATAACGCGGTAAAGGTCAGATCTTTTTGTGCAATTCATCTTCTATCCCTATGAGCATGATTCTTTTGCGAAAGTTGAAGGGGATCCTTGTTTGTGTTATTGAAGCGAAAGTGATCTTAATGAAACTTGGGTTAATTATGTGAAAAGGGGTTAGTAACAATTAGGGTTTATGCGAAAGCCTCTATATGCCTATTTGTTAATGACGAAAGTTATTTGATGGAAAGCATGATCTTTTGTGCCTTTATGTGTTACTTTGCATGGTTATCGTTGTGGTGTTGATACCTTGGTCTTGGAAGTCTTTTATTATATTGAGTTTATTTCTGTCAAAAATCTGAATCCTGGATTCGAATTTGCAATTTAAAGTTTCTGTCCCCCAGTCGACATAGAGTAGAGCTTGTCGAGATCGAGTACTGCCTTTGTCGATCTCGAGTAGGAACTGGTCTAGATCGAGTTGAGTTTTCTTTTGCTGTCGTCGATTCTGAACTTGTCTTGACCTGGCTTTGTCGATCTCGAGTTGACTGTGGTCGAGATCGAGTTGCCTTGTTGCTTGTTTTCCTGTTTTCTGTTGTCGACGGACTGCTGTCGACTTACCTTTGTCGATATAGAGGACATCTACTCGAGATCGAGTAGCTTCTGTGTCCTCGCTTTTGTTTCTGCTTTGCTTTGTCTTTCTTTCTTTGTTCCTTTGTTTCTGTCTTTCTACTATTCTGCCTGTGAGATATGTTGCTACCTGAGAACTGCTGACGTGCTTCCTCGTGGATCCGATCCTGACTATTCTCTTACTACAATGGGAGGAAGTCTTGTATATATTTGCTAAGACAGGGAAGTCAGTTTGAACTTTATTTTATATTTATTTCATACTTGACCATCCTCCTGCAATAACAAATTGGCGCCGTTGCCGGGGAAGCTATCAATCGCGCCTTAGGTAGTCAGTTCTTACTGTTTCTTTGAGTTACTTTTCAGGTGTATGCGCCGTTCTGGTCAAACACCTGAGTTTGACGCCTTAGACGAACCGGAACGCCTATTTCACATCCGAGCTAAACTATAAAGAGCCATGGCAGCTGCGGAGACACAGGAACAACTGGTCGCTAGGCTTACCAGGGAATTGGCCGCTAAGGATGCTGCTATCGCCGCTGAGAAAGCAGCAAGGGAACAAGCACAGGCTGAGCTTGCCCAATATCCAACCACGGCAGAGGACTACATGCACCCAACTCTCGTCGTGCCTGAATCGGCGATTCTAATCCCTGAAAAATCTTTTGAAATTCGCACTCAATTTCTTATAGAGCTTAAAAATAATGCCTTTTATGGTAGATTTAATGAGTGTCCTCTTGAACATATTACAAACTTTTCTGACATGTGTCGTACTCTTGCTGAAGGTACAACCCTGGAATATGTCAAGATGAAATCTTTTCGCTGGTCTCTCGCTGGGCCTGCACTGAAATGGCTGGAAGGGCTGAAAGTAAGATCACTCACAACCTGGGCCCAAGTAGAGCAAGAGTTTCTGAACAAATTCTTCCTAGACGGAAGCAGAACCTGGGCCCAGCCTCGTCGAGCAGCCAGACGGAAGCAGAACCCTACTCGACCTCGAGTAGACTTGTCGAGGTCGACCACCACTGGGCCAATCCGACTTCGCCTTCCTCGACGTTGACGACTCCAGCACCAGAGCCCTTGTCGATCTCGAGTACGCTACTCGATGTCGACCAACTTCAGCATCCTCGGCCACCGTCTTCCTCGACGCAGACTCCACCAGACGGACCATCCTCCTCGATCTCGACTAAGCTTGTCGAGATCGACCACCACTCGACTCCACCAGATCCTTCCTCCTCGACGATGCAGCCACCAGGAGCAGAAAACTACTCGAGGTCGACCAGCCTTGTCGAGATCGACAAGCCATCTTCTTCGTCGACTTCTGCATCTTCGAGCAGACCACCACCAGAAACTGCAGACTTGTCGAGATCGACTAGTCCTAGTCGAGATCGACCAAACACAGTGGTCCCCGATTCCGTCTCTGCGAAGGTAAGCCAAGGTATGGATCTTTCTTCTCCTATTTCCATTAAAGATCTATCTATACATGGGAGAGGTTTGCCTTGGTATGTGCGCTTATGTAGGATATCCAATGATGAGCCTAAGGAATATGAAGTTGGAGACAAGCTCTATGTCTCTAAATCAAAGGATCATTGGTTCCCCAACAAATTTAACAAGAAGCGGATGGGGCCTTTCGTGGTGAAAAAGATCCATTCTGGAGGATTGCAGCTGAGGGACAAGAATGGAGTACTATTTGAGGCCCAAGCTACATGCGCCCTGCAAATGCCATCTTGAGCCAAATGGAAAAGTCGGCCTAGCGACTATAAAATCTAGAGCATGTATATAGACTTTTTAGGACCTTTTGAGACTTTGTTGCTTTTGTTTTTGTTTTGAAACACTTTTAGTTTTTCTATTATGGGTATATGTCTTCTACACTTTTTAGGTCCATGGATAGAACCAAGCAATATACAAACTCGGCCAGGAGGTGCTTCTATTCGACATTTTGGGGCCCTGCACACCTGTCTTGTGAGTTTCTTTCTTTACCCTTGTTTTTATACAGTGAGGACACTGTAATGTTTAAGTATGGGGTGGGGGAAGGGCTTACCTTGTGCATATTTGTGATATTTGACATTATTTGTGCATATTTAGAATTTATTTCTTAGAATTGCTACATGGCTATTTTGGAATGCATTATTGATTTATGTGCTTATATGCATGTTTTCCAAAAAATTTGAAAAATGACCCCCATTGAAAATTTTAAATAATGTCATGGAAGCTTATATTGAACTCGACGATGCAAAATTGGATTCATTAGAGATATAGCATGAAATTGCCTAGTAAAGGGAAGTCACAATGAAGTGCATTATTTATTGAAAACCATGAAAGGAGGTAAAAATTGATATTGCTTTTGACATGTTGCATGATAAGATGATGGAGGACTTTATATTTCCATATAATGCTCATATTGTTTGAAATCCTAGCCATACCTATGCTTATGCATCACAAAAGTCATAATATGCCTTATTTCAAATATTGCTCCACATGATTAAAATATTGCCATTCTTTACCCTATCCGGGGATTATGTTGAGAATGATGTTACATTATGGAGATGTTATATGGTTGTTGTGTTATTATCATTATTGGAGTTTGGCGGGAAATTGTTTGAAATATATGGAAAATTTAATTAGTGAAAGAAAATCCAATCACCTCAAGAGATAAAGGTAGATTGACCCTGCTCTCTGAGATAATAGTTTGGAGAGATGGGACACATTGTGAGGAGTCCAAAGCACTAAGTATCCGGGGCCATTCATGACACCCATGTTTGCGACTCGCGAGAAGGCAGTGCTGAGGTTAGAGAGGTAAAAGCATTATTATTGAGAAAAAGCATTATGAAAGGTGATGAATTTTATGAAGAAGGAATGTGGTATGAAATTCAATTTGAAAATATTCCATTTCCCCGGATCATTAGCACCACATTGCCAAAAAAAACTGCCCACCTTTAGCCTTTTACCAATCTACTCCTTATTTGAGCTTAAATTAAAGTCTTCTTGATTATTAATGCTTTGTCACATGAATTGTTTTTGCATAACCCTCCTTTTGTGAGTAGATGTTGCTTTTATACATTTGCACATGCATGGATCTGTGACATAAGTACCTTTTCGAGGATGGTAATTGATTGCAGGGTTATATAAGAATGAATCTAATATGTTGAGAGTTTTGAATTCTTCCCCCTGAATGACAAATAAAAGTATTGCTTGAGGACAAGCAAGCTTAAGTATGGGGTGTTTGTTGTGAGCTGAATCCGCCATGTTTTACATTTACTTTTATACCGATTTCTTCAAACATTTCATTCATTTGGGCTAAGATAGTACAGAACCTATGTAGTTTATGTTTATTTGCCAAAATGATGGAATCTACACCAATTTCTGTTTAAATCGCAGAATTCGAGGCGTTTTACAGCAATTCTAAGGAAGGTCGGAAAAGCTCGGAAAACAGCTACAAAAGTCCAGGGTCAAAGAAGCAGCAGAACCAGTCGAATCAATCTGAGAGTCAAGGTTACTCGATCTCGAGTAGACCTTACTCGATCTCGACGAGCATGTCCGAGAACAGCCTTGTCGACAGAGCCTGATCGAGAAAGCCAGACCAACCCAGCTCCGGAGGTTACTCGGTCTCGACAAGACCCTAGTCGAGATCGACAAAGACCAGAGCCACACCCGGAGTCGACAACGAGAGAAGCTAAGCGAGAAGCCGAGGACGAGGATGCCGAATAACCCTACTCGATCTCGACAAACTCTAGTCGAGATCGACAAGCCCCACGACGCCAGTCCGAGTCCATGCCGAGGAGAAGCTGCTCGACCAGAGAAGGCCACACCCTAGTCGATCTCGAAGAGCCCTAGTCGAGATTGACGACGCCCAGAGCCCAGATCCGAGCACACCTACCCGAGAAGACCTAGTCGGTGAACATCCCTACTCGATCTCGACAAGGAGTAGTCGAGATCGACGAGCGCCGTGAACCAAGTCCGAGCCACATCGAGCAGAGCTAGCCGGGAAGTCCAGTCGACGAACAATCCTTGTCGAGGTCGACGAGCCCTTGTCGATGTCGAGTAGACCAGTCTCCAGAAACGCGTCGTCGAGGGCTATCCTAGTCGAGTTGGGATTCCTTGGGGCCGAAGGAGGAAGATTCTATCCGAATTCTATCAAGTCTATCCATGGGAGACAAGATCTATCAACACATGCAGACTTACCTATTTAGATTTATCTTTTCCCTTTTAGATTTATTTCCATTAAGCATTTTATTTATCTTTTAGCAAATTAGATATAGATTTAGATATAGAGATAGATGATTATTTCCTTGATTAGCGAGGTTTGATCATTATAAATAAGGCCCTTGGGGCTGGTTTTCATTCATTCAATTTCAGAGATAATTAGTTAGTTACATAAAGAGAAGAGATTGTAAGTTGGAGTTTAGTTTTAATGCAAGTTAGTTCTTTTCATCAATCAATGTCTGCGATTGCAATGAGGCGTGAGTAGTCCACCCACTTCTGGGGCTGGGGTGAGCCCGGCGGTGGCCATGTGAGATAACGCGGTAAAGGTCAGATCTTTTTGTGCAATTCATCTTCTATCCCTATGAGCATGACTCTTTTGCGAAAGTTGAAGGGGATCCTTGTTTGTGTTATTGAAGCGAAAGTGATCTTAATGCAACTTGGGTTAATTATGTGAAAAGGGGTTAGTAACAATTAGGGTTTATGCGAAAGCCTCTATATGCCTATTTGTTAATGACGAAAGTTATTTGATGGAAAGCATGATCTTTTGTGCCTTTATGTGTTACTTTGCATGGTTATCGTTGTGGTGTTGATACCTTGGTCTTGGAAGTCTTTTATTATATTGAGTTTATTTCTGTCAAAAATCTGAATCCTGGATTCGAATTTGCAATTTAAAGTTTCTGTCCCCCAGTCGACATAGAGTAGAGCTTGTCGAGATCGAGTACTGCCTTTGTCGATCTCGAGTAGGAACTGGTCTAGATCGAGTTGAGTTTTCTTTTGCTGTCGTCGATTCTGAACTTGTCTTGACCTGGCTTTGTCGATCTCGAGTTGACTGTGGTCGAGATCGAGTTGCCTTGTTGCTTGTTTTCCTGTTTTCTGTTGTTGACGGACTGCTGTCGACTTACCTTTGTCGATATAGAGGACATCTACTCGAGATCGAGTAGCTTCTGTGTCCTCGCTTTTGTTTCTGCTTTGCTTTGTCTTTCTTTCTTTGTTCCTTTGTTTCTGTCTTTCTACTATTCTGCCTGTGAGATATGTTGCTACCTGAGAACTGCTGACGTGCTTCCTCGTGGATCCGATCCTGACTATTCTCTTACTACAACGGGAGGAAGTCTTGTATTTATTTGCTAAGACAGGGAAGTCAGTCTGAACTTTATTTGATATTTATTTCATACTTGACCATCCTCCTACAACAACAGTTATCAATGCTATGAGTAATGTTGAGCATCTTGGTGGTAAAGAGCTGGTTGTTATGGGTAATGGTGAGCAGATCCAATCAGATTGTGTTGGGGTAGGTGAAGACTATGCTAAGGCCAGTAATGTTGGCCATAGGTCGGGTAATGGAAAGAACTTGCAAGGGAGAGGAAATCTGGGATCTTGAACTGGACATGAGCTCCACTTCGCGAAGGGCTATTGAGGCTTACAATGTCAGTATTGGTGATCAGATCCCGTCATCAGATGGGTGGACAACTCCTACAAGGAAGAAAATGATGAAAGGATCTAAGTTTCATGACAGCAAAGAGAGGATATTTGAATGCAACAGTGGGAGTGTGAGTAGTTTGGATTAAAATCGGTTTAAACAGCTTCAAGAAGAAGATGACAACGTTTGTCATACTCGTGAGGGTAGCACTCACACCGAGCCAGGTAATGGATAGATTGAAGATTGCGGCTTGGAATATTATGGGGGTAAATGACACCATAAAACATAATATAATAAATTCCTAATTGTGTTGTTGCCTTGGAGATCGTGAACGGTTATGGGACAAAAAGGGTCTCACCAAGATGCATGATAAAGATAGACCTTCAGAAGGCTTATGATTACCTTAATTGGGGATTTATTGAGAGGACCCCCACCTATCTAAACTTTCCGAGAAATCTGGTTGCGCTGATAATGGACTGCATTTCTTCAGCATCTTTCTCGGTCCTTTAGTATTATAATAACTAGTACAATACTCATGCCTAAGGCACGGGCTTACTATTTCAAACGGACACACATCAACAATGAATACATATTGTTATACGAAAGACTTTTAATTTTTTTTTTAAATACTGTATATAGCTAATCTAGTTCTATTAAAGTAATCTAGATACAATTGATCTATTATCCTAATAGAATAGTGACTTTTAGAAAAAGTTAAAATAAAATGACTATTAAAATCTAAATCATTCAATATTTTATTAGCGGTTATAATTTTTTTTTAACTCTACTCATAGTACTTTAACTTAAGCTATAAAAAATACGTATATAGTTTTCTAAATTATTTTTCATATCAATTAACGTCGACATGTTTGGGGTTATAAAAGAGGCATAAAGACCAAGTTTATTCAAGTAAAGCTTTCACAATTGTTCCACTAATATATTGTATCTAAGACATGCATATATACCTTAACATAAAGTAATAACTTGGCGATAGATTAAATTTTAAGATGGGGTGATTACTAGAATGTCCTAAATTTTGGACCTTATTAGGAAAAAGGCTCCCACCTCCTCCAAATTAGCAAAATGTCCACCGCCCCCCTTGGTCCATGTGCCCTCCCTCACGTGCCCCCTGTGCCCCCCCTCCCGCCTCATTAATTTTTTTTTTGCCGCGTTTCCAAAGTTGCTGAAACGGAATTGCTGAAACTTCTTTTTCAGCAGATACGGTTTCAACAATCCCTGTTTCAATTTTTTTTTTCCCAGTTTTTTGGTCCAGTTTTTTTTTTCCCGTGTTGTTGAAACGGAATTGGTGAAACTCCTATTTCAGGACATACGGTTTTAGCAACCCTTTTTCTAGTTTTTTTTTCTCAGTTTTTTTTTTCACGTTGCTGAACCGCATGTGCTGATGCTGAAACTCTTGTTTCAACACATGCGGTTTCATCAACCCCTGTTTCAGTTTTTTTTTTTAATCGCATTGCTGAAACAGAGGTTTCAGCACATACGATTTCAGCAACCCTGTTTCAATTTTTTTTTTTACCGCGTTCTGGCTGAAACGGAGTTGTTGAAACCTCTATTTCAGCATATTCGGTTTCAGCAATCCTTGTTTTCAATGGTTTTTTTTACCGCGTTGCTGAAATTGCCAATATCCAAACTCTAACAAAGCAAACCCAATCACATAGCAAACTAACCATAAATTATTGTTGTAATTGCTGAAATTATGCGAACACACAAATTCACCAAGTAGAACACCCCGAAAATATACTAAAAAGATGCGGACGACAATTTAAAATATAAGCATTTAAGCATTTCAGCATCATATATACAAGTCGATTTCTCGATCAAGCTGCTCTAAATAAGCATTTCAGCATTATACATATAAAATCTAAGAGATTATGTTTAATTTTCTAGCTGAAAGAATCTATTAAATTGAACCAATTAATCACCAATTTAAATGATTTTGTGTGATTCCACTAGTCTATTCCACCAGTCTTTATAATTTTCCATCATCATGATGACAGGATTCCATTTGCTTAAGAAACATTGAAAGAATAAGAAATACCAATTGCCAATGTTGACTACACACCAATAAGAGTTCATCCATATTATAGCTCAGCCATTAAAGTCCTTTGTTGAGCTTCATCTTGGGGTTGGGACTGGGACAATAGGCTAAGAACCCTATGACCGCTCTCCACAGCTACTTTGTTAGCTGCTTCCACACCTTCCGCCTCCTAAAATTAGCCCCCGCCTCAAATCAACCAATTGTTTAGAAACTCTAAAATCCTCCAAAGGGCACTTTCAACTGAAAAGAAATCAAACACCCAAATTCAAACAGAAATAAAGGCCATAAACATAGTGTCAAGTTTCCAACTTTTTTTCCCTCAAAGCAACAGACACATGAGAATAGATTCAAATGCAGGAATAAGATAAAAGAGATGAAGCTCTAGAAATCAAAATTTCAGCTAATCAAAGAGGAAGAAAAAAAGACCTTTGTTGGGTTAACATTCTCAAAATGCTGAAATCAATGAAAAGCAGCAAAACAGCACCACACCTATGACAACAAACATAAAAAAAGGCATGTAAAGAAGAAATCTGAATGCTGAAATTACAGCATCTCGCTTCCTTCCAACTTCTCCGCCTTCACCTCACCGGTCAGTCAGTGCCTATTCCAATCAATTGGAAACCGAATTGAACGTCTAGTGTGGAATCTGAACTAATCAATTTGAAATTGATACGAAACGGAAGTTAAACTTACAATGGAGAAGCGAATGGATTTCCGCCGTTGGTGACGACGGAGGCATGGATGACATACCTCACCAAAACCAAATCTGGAAACTTCAATTAAATCCCCTACCAGATCTAAATGAATCTGGCCGGCCGACGGAACAGAGAGCGGAGAAATCGATGGTGAAGAGAGGGACCAAGGGCGACGCCATCCGCCGGCGACGGGACCGGGGCCTCACCAAAGCCATGGCTTCCAGGTAGGTGCTGAAATGATACAGAGTCCGCGAGGTACCTCTCCAGCAAAATGGACGGGATGAACATACCTGCACCACAGATCGAGTGGCCTCAATTTCAGAAGTCACCATGGACAGAGGGGAGGACCTCGCCGGCTCGGAGAATCCACCACAGATCGCCATTCTTGCTGAAACCGAGTAGATCTGGCGAGATCCAACCATCCTTCTACAATCGATTGCGTCGGAGGCGGCGAAAAAGGCGAGGGCATGGGGGACGAAGTGTGTAAAGGCCCGGATTTTTAAATAATAAATTTCAACAAATAATATAAAATGGATTTATGTCCGAAGAAAAAAAAAACCCGGATACTTTAAGGAAAACTCGTCTTTAAATTACTAAATCGAAATTGAAACTCTTACAGCGAATTCCGACCCAATTTTTAACCGTGAAGGACAATACTATCGTTTTGCCTCGGGATTTGAAATAAACTTTGGGATTTCGATATCTTCATAATTTTGAAGCGTTATTTTAATAGAGTCGGATTTTGGTTCGAGCGAACGGGTTTCGAGATGTAATTCCGGGTATTCCAAACTTTACCTTTGGGACCACATTGTTTTTTTTCCCTTTTGTTTTGGAGCAGGTCAGCCTTCTTTCCCCCACCTAATCCGATTTCAGTAGCTCCCACCCATCTCCAGCTTTCCTTGCACCATTTTGGTTAAAGATTCCCCCCACTTTCCTCTCCCTGTATTCTACCTTGTGTTATCTTTTGCAGAAATGGAACCCAACACCCTCTAAGCTCCTGCCTCACTCTTTCCCCTATTTCACACCTTTTTGACCCATTTCAAAATACCAGAACACAATCCCCAAGTGCAGCTCTTTGTTTTCAATTTCAAGGCCAAAACTTATCCTCATTTTGCTCCTCTTACAACAGCCCCACTGTTGCACCTCCTCCTCCACCATTTTGGCACCACCACCCTTCCGTCACCACTGCGCCACCCATCCTCGGCCACCAAGACACCACCACCGCAGCCCCCGAGCTTCGAGCTCTGTATGCCGAGGGAAATCACCCAGTAGTACTCTTCCACCACCACACCTCCGCCAACTCCTCGTCACCATCGCCGTCGTCATTCCGTCCATCATTGGAGCCCTGAGCACCTTCCTGGGCGCCTTTGAGCGCTGTCCCAAGGCCCTGTTCTACGAGCCAAGGCCGAGCTCCGCTTCCTCCTTCTTCAGATGAGCAACAGCGCCAGTCCCGCCTCCCTCCGACATCCAGAAACCGCCCCGGAGCCGCCAACGCCGCCACCAGCCCTCTCGCGCTCACCGGAGCTCTCCAAGGTCGATTTCTATTTTCTTACTCGATTTCGATTCAAATCTCATCAAAATCCGCTTTTTCTCATCCCTTACTCCTTCCTAGGCCCGATCAACTCTTCCTTCCCGTCGATTGAAGCTAGTGCAGCCCCGAGCGTCTTCTCCGGCGAGAACAACCCCCTCGGTATGCTTTCCCTTCCTCCTTCTTCTCCCGTGTTCTCGTTTTTCTCTTGGTGTGGGGATCTTGGTCGAGGAGGGATTTCGAGCAGCCTGAGATTGGGTCGGAGAGAGAGAGAGAGTGAGCCGCCGGCAAGCCTGGGTAGGTTCCTTTCCTCGTCGTTTCCGTTTTCGAGTGCCGAAGCTCTGTTTGGAGAGGTTGGGGGAAGTCGGGTCTGTCTTGGGAGATTCAGGTGTGGGCTTGGGCCTGTTTCATCGGATCCGGATTTCGGGCTCAGGTCGGGTCTCTTTTCCGGGTTGAGAGGTTTGGATTCAGTTGGGCTTGTTTGTCTCAGGTTGAGCCGGCCAGCATTCCTTTAGTTTTGGGTTAATGTTTTATGGGTTGTTATGTATTATTTATATTTATAGAATGGTTATTTGATTACTAAATTAGTAGTAGTACTATAATATTCTGTTTTAAGGATATATAATTCTGGATTTATTATTTTATATTATACAATGGTTTAAAGGAGGCATTATTTGGGATATGTATTTAGTGTGGTTTTAAATTGTGATCTTAGGAATTTGAAATGAGTTATGAGTTGTGATTTATAAATATGGTTGCGGAAAATAGAATTATTTTGCGACTAAATAACGGACTCTATTTATGAAATGATTTTAAAATAAACATGCCGGGATTGTGTTAATAATATGATTTTGGGAATTTTATTAAGGATTTAAATGATAAATGTCATAATTTGGCCCAGTATGATTTGAGAAATTATTTTGAATATGAGTTGACTTAAATTGAGATTTAAGGGTTTGGGGCAATATGGTTGGTACGATTTTATCAATGAGTTTGATTGGAAGAATGATTTTTTTGGTTGATGTTGATCGTATCGGAAAGGTTTTGGAAAATGGTTTTACCATCGATTTGTTTCATGTATGTTGAGAACTTGGGTTTCGTATGTATGAATGTTAGTACAGTAGCTTATGGCAATGGTTGATGATAGGTGTGAATTGCGTTTGGATTGCATTTGGGCCCTTGCTTATGTTATCTTGTTGTTCTGCATCTTCAGGTAAGTTCTCTAGGGGGCTTACTTAGGTTGGACATTCATGCCTGTTGTTGCATTTTATGTTAGGTTTTGCATATGCATAAAAGCATGTCATGTAGTATCCTGTTTAGGTTGCACTAATTGAATGAGCATCTGCTTACTTTATGCGTTTGAAACAGAACGGCCGTTATCTGTGATAGTCCTAGAGTCTTTGTTGGGGTCATAGGGTAGCCCAGCCTCATAGGGTACCCTGAGTCAATCGAGTCATGAACTTTCTTATATTATGAGATGCCTGCGATCTTTATTGTAGAGCGGGTTAGGCATGCGTGCCACCCGATTATGATGGAATGCATTCACGAGCTGGCTAGTCTCCGCCCTATCGGAAGGAGGTGGAGGTAGGAGAGGGATATGCCACTTGGCATTGTCTTGGGCCATTTACAGTATTTTTACACATTATTATAACTAGGAGCATGTTAGTGTGTTTGACTTCCGTACCGCATTAGAGCATCTTTATTAGGTATAGCACATACTATGTGGCCTCAGCGAGGACTGCCGGTCCCGCATGAGTGGCTCGATCTGACTCCTTTCCCCATTCTTTTTTTAAGGTATTTTCTGCAGATCTTGTTTGCTCCTTGCTTCTCTGCCGGGAAACCCTTTGGCGAATCGAAGAAACTAGCTAATATTCTAACTTGGTAAAATGATAATCACTTGCTTATGATTTGGTTTGACCCGGCTTCGTCGTGGCATTTGTATCCTAGTTTTGCTTCCGCTTTACTTTCGGTTGAATTGGATTTTGCGACATAGTCCTAGGACAGGCAAAGGGTACCCAATGGCCCTTCGAGGTTTTTAGGGTTTGAAATCCCTCATTCTACTAATCTTAAATGTGTTTGAAACCTCGACCCGTACATGGATTGCAAGATCCGAACAAGGGGTTTTATCCCTTGAAACGTAACCCGAAAATCATAATTCTGGGCCGTTACAAAGATGGTATCAGAGCCGAGGTTGTGCAATTCGGGTACAAAAGGGTCGAGTGTATGTTTTGGAAAACCGCTCATGAATTTCAAAGGAATTAGAAGTGTTTTAAAGGGGCAAAATGAACTTAAGATGCCTAACCGAAACTGGACTAAGTAATGAACTCGACTTGTAATAAAAGAGGAAAACCGACCAAATGGGGACGCGAGTGGGTAGTAAAGGCGCTAGATCACCCCTATTGGGTGTAGTTGGGAACGGTAGGCCAAATAATAGCTTGTTCTTTACAGATGGGTTGGGAGACTCCAATGAGATCATTATGAGTGTTATTAAACTGATTCTGTGTTGAATGCTTGCTATGTTAGAGATCTGATTTGGATGCCTTAACTATGAAATGTGCATTAACTTACTTGTGCAAACGGGATAGCGGGAGTGCCTTTATTTCTACATTGTCAAACCCAGCTTGTGTGAAACAGCCCCTTCCACTATGTTTGATAACCCTTTGACGGTTCTATCGAGTCTTTTTCCCGGATGTCAGTATCTTTCACGGGAAATCGGGTTGGTAAACACATTGTGTCGGGAATCATGGTCGGATATTAAGGTTGCCTGAGTGAGTGTTGGAAGTTTTTGATGTCACTTTGAGTCAGAAGTAAGGTGTTTCTAGGGCTGTCTTTCCTTTTTCTTATGATGATTAACCAATGTCTTCTTGCCATGAATATCGTACCGGAGTCCCACGGGAAAGAGGGGTGATGAGTCGGTTGGGAAAGGTTAATGGTTGCCCTTAGGGATCTCTGTCTGGTTGTAATGGTGGCTCTCTCTAAATTGCATGACATGATTTTATAGCCTCTTGCATATACTTTGCGAATGACCATTAGTACAGACTGCTCCTGCTATTACATATGTGATCGATTACATTGCTTGATTCTCGTGTTGTGTCTTACCTTCTATCATGATTGTACGTTGTTATAACATGTTTACTTGGCCTATTGATCGTATGATTGATTGGAAGGATGAACCATATAATGTGGACCTACATGATCGTTATTTCTTTTTTGATTAGGTTCATGATAGTGTGATCAACTCCCCTTTGTATGAATGCTTGTAGATGATTGCCTTAGCATGCTGGATGTTGACGTGTCAACACTTATTGTTCATTTGTGAGAAGAATCTATAGCACGCCCATCCATTTTTATTCGGCAATTGACTATTGTTGATGATTCTGCAAGTTAATATTGTTGTATGATTACGTGCGTAGGATGGAGAATATGTGGTATAATTGAGCTTTAATGAATGCATATTTCATCATGATATGTGTTGATCTGCACTCATGCCCCGTATTTTAATCGTATTGCCCATTACTTGGACTCGTATTATGCATCGCTTTACTTTTCTCATGCTTCTATATCGTGGAATATGATTGAGTGATTTCTTATGCGTCGTCATGATGAGTTGCATGCATGTATCATACATTATATTAAGCTTCTAGCATCATGTAGGATTCTCGATTGTAACTTGTGCGAACTTGTATTTTGCCTACGTTGTTGCTGATTCTGATGTATAGCAATCGGCTAGGGCGGCCAATTGCTAAACTAAAAGCGTCGATCTTGCTTAGCTCCTTGATTTCTCTTAAACGAATCGAATTCACCACCGCCGTATAGAATGAATTTGGATCGTATAGCCTTCGGTGATTAATTAACAAAGTCTCCAATTGTTGAATTCTAACAATAACCTATACTGAGGTACGGTTCCACCAAGGTGAATTGCACATGAATGATGTTGGCGGCAATGACTCTCCCACAAAGTTCCAATCGTATACGTGAGTACAAGATGGGAAAGAGGTGGATTGTAATTCGGCAATTTGTAAGGGTAATTGAAGCGCAACGAATTTTGAATAGTAAGTAATCGGAAGAGGTTTTGGATTGATAATCGAGAACCCTTTAATCCATAAAGGGGTTTCTCAATTCTATTCAATCTGATTTAATTCAATAGAATACAATGTTTAAATAGAAAACCTAAGAACCAATTCTACCGTGCAAGATAGAATTTAGGTTGATAAAGATAGAAATTTAATCCTAAAGATAAATAAACCTAGAAGATAAAACTTAATCTAAAATCCTAATATATGAAATAATAAAATATGATAATTAAGAAAGCCTAAAGATAGACTCTCCTAACCATCTTATTTAATTTAACTAAGAAATACTAAAAATAAGCAATTCTATAATTAGACTCCAACTAACATAGAAGTTACTAAAAATAGAATATATATAAAAAAAATTAGAAATATAAATAATAAAATTATTAACGTCGTTTCTTCAACGACTCCCAAGGTGGAGCCTTCTTCTTCCGCTTGAGGATGACATCATTCTCCTCCATTTGAAATCGACTCGTCCTCGAGTCGTCGTCTGGATCAAGATCGTTGTTTGACCCACAGAAAGCCATCTTGACCCGCATCATTCTCCCCCTCTTATCTTCTATTCGTCCTCGAATCGAGTCAGCGATGATCAGCGAGGAAGGAGCAGCAACCTTCAAAGAAGATGACGGAGGAATGGGTGGAATAGGTGCCAGGAGAATTCGAGGTATATGAACCCCAAAAACAACACCTTCATGCGTGATCGTTGAACGGACTTGATCTTCAACAAGAATAGGATCAATGACCACACAAATCTCAGCAAATGGAACTTCATGAACATGCCCAAGAGGTACAATCGCTAACTCTTGAGACACGTCATCAAGTACCTCATCCTCGTCAACGGAATCAACATGCTCGTCCTGAACACTATCGCAGTCTGCTTGCAACACAATTTCGGAGGCCTTTCTGAGAGAATCTGATAGCGTATGACCTACCGTTGGAAAGATCTCGACGTTATCTACGCAGGAGCTCTGAGATGAAGTGGTTCCGAGGTCGGAATCAACGGGAAATTGCAAAACAATATCATCGCGCTGAGCTGTTTTCTGGGCAACGAATTTGTCCACGATTTCTTCAGCCTTTCGAAGAGCTTCTTCCTTCTCCCATCTTTGGCGATCCTCTTCTTCTCTTTGGCGATGCTGATATGACGCATACCAAACATCCCAATCGACAATGTCAGATCTTCCACTTCGAAATTCCTTTTCTTTATATTGGCGCAACCATTGACTGTACTCTCGTTGGCGTTCTAGTTGAAGTTGTTCCCTAGCACGTCGTTGTTCTTCCTCTTGACGTTGAAGCCAAAGTTGGCGTCTTTTGGCTTCGCGTTGACGCTCTAGGGTTTGTTGTTGTAGCCAAGCTCTCCGACGTAACTCTTGTTGGCGTCGTTGTTCTTTGGCACGTTCCAAAGCAAAAAATCCATCCAATGGATCGGGATCATCTTCCCAATCTCCCCATATCTCCCAAGCCATCAAATCAAAACATTAATAACATCAATTGAAAAAAACAAAGAGCGTAGCATCAACCTGTCTCTGAATTAGATTAAATAAGATAATTAAGAAAGCCTAAAGATAGACTCTTCTAACCATCTTATTTAATCTAACTAAGAAATACTAAAAATAAGCAATTCTATAATTAGACTCCAACTAACATAGGAGTTACTAAAAAAAGAATATATATAAAAAAATAAGAAATATAAATAATAAAATTATTAACGTCGTTTCTTCAACGACTCCCAAGGTGGAGCCTTCTTCTTCCGCTTGAGGATGACATCAGATTCCCTCTTGAGCTAGGTCCCTGATAGTGTGATTATCCTCTTTCATATCATCCTAGGTGTTTTACTTATGATTAGACTGATGTTGAATTCGATGAGCGACTTGCTTTTCCTGATGGCTTATCCTAGCATGCTTACATGTCACCTCTCGGTAGTGTTTCCCTATTACTTTGTGTTATCATCTCGCACTTGCATTAATGTAAGACTTGGCACCTCGCATGATCACACACCACGCTATACCATGATTTTACATACGCATAACACATGAATGTTAGGGTGAATCTAGTCAAATTACCTTGATTGTGCTCATGTTCGATATGTGCTAGTAGTATCATGTAGGGCTTATGCTTTCTAATATGACTCGCTAAACGATTACATGCCATACATGTTCTATAATGTGATAGTTATTGTACCGTTTTCTGTGCCCTACGATAGTCATTTCTAGCATGATTATGATCTATCGTCGTGATGTTCTATTCGTTACTCTGTGGTGATCCCTCTTGTTTTCATGGACATTATGATGAACTCCTTTTAATGACTCTTGACTATGATCATGCCTTATCATGTATCGCTAGTACCATGTATTACTTACGCTTTTAAATGTATCCTCGTATAATGTTTAGTTTGATTTTTATGATGTACCTCACCATGCTATATTTGGATTCAATTGTTGACGTGTGTACCATGCTCGTGCATTGTTCATATACATGTTAATTTTCATCCTCATTAAATACCGTATGACTTGAATCTTGCATGATCATTACTGGTTCCGCATATCTTGCTTGAAGTTGTTAGGCATCTCTGCTTCCATGGAATAATAGATTGTTAAGTTGTCTCGCAAGAATCCGTGTAGGACTTGATTATGTCTTTTGGAATGAATATGCATGTCGTTCTCCTTGAGGTAGGTACATGTTAGTGTGGATTAATGTGACTGATGTGCTCCATGATGAATTCATTTTGCTCGTCGCAATTGTAACCTAATAGACTTCCATAAGGGCGTTGTTTCTATTCTCGGGTCAGAGTCTTGCCTCTAGTATTGTCGTCTTTAGTTGTGGTCCGTGTTTGTCCCCGAAAGGAATTTGGGTTGTCTTCTCTCGTCACTCCCCTATCTCCACTAACTTGGACTCTTGCGCGATACATTAGACGAGCGACCGCATGGGAAAAGAGAATGAGGAGTTGGATAGCGATTGAACAGCGCAACGGAAGTGTGGGCCCATAACCCACATGCCTCAGGATCTAAGATGTCGGCGGAATGGGCACGCATCGAGAATTACGGTTACCATGTACGATATGACTTGAAAGCGGGATTGTTCTCCGTTCGAATTGCTAACCCTTTTGAATTTGTTGACGACGATATTGCACTGACCTAGCGATGAGATTTATGTGTTGGTGTGCTGACTTGATGATGACCATTGCCTGTTGTCTATGATGATATGATTTGATGACTTATAGATCTCATGTACCATGATGTCTTGACGTGTGCTACTCTAAGTTGCTAAGCATGATTTGGATTCTTTGCCTGTAAAATGTGAACTACATATGTTAAGAAGCAAGAATTGTATCGGATAAGGTTATAATGCAACATGTTAGCTTGACCTCATTATGTTCATATATGATGTTTGCAATGATTATTGAGCATGATGGTAAACTGAGACTTGTTGAACCCATGATGTCATGCTTATAAATGCTAGTTGATATGCTGCAGACCTTATGTTTGATGATTTTCATGATTGCTTCTTCCTTAAACCCGTGGGTGAGGTCATTGGTAGCGTGGTTGGAGGGTGGTGAAAGAATTTTGGATGGTTGGGATGATCGATGGTATTAGGAGTTGAGTCGCGAGAGAGGGATGTTGGCTTAGGTAAGACCGAGTGAGCTTTGGGATCTATGGTAGGCAATGTTGGTGGTTCTGATGAGCTTCTAGGTGAGGCTGGTGATGCTTCGGATAGTACGAGAAGTGTAAGGGAGGGCTCGTGAATATTGAGGACATGGTATTAGGGGGTACTTGGGTGTGAGGTTAAAAATAGTATTTGGTTCTTAGAGGTGGATGGTGTGGAAGTGCTTGGCGGAAGGAGGGGCGAGATTTGAGCATCGGGATGAATTGGGATTTCTTGGGAAATTTTGTCTGAGATGACGTTGGCGGGTCTAGAAGAGGATTAGTCTTGGTTTGAGAGTGGAGATGGGCGAGTGGAGATTGTGTTTTATTTTGACTGGTATGACGAAAGGATTTTACTTGTTTTGGTGTAAAGTTGCTTGGTTAAACGTCTTACTTGAAGATTTTGAGCGGTTTGAAAAGGAATTACTTGGAATTTTTTAGAATAAACGTTACCGAGAATTTTGACGATTTTGAGGCCAATCTTTTTCAATTGCGGAATCCCTTTAAAAACTTTTCAAACCCGGGCAACTCTATGATACTTCACGAAGTGGATACTTGCATTTTATGGGGGTGCCTATAGGGTGCTAGCTAAGACCTAGTGATGCTATTGTAGAATTTTTAGAGTTGTGGTACTTCCGAAAAGTCGAAGCGAGGATGTGATAGGGGCGCTTATTGCATACTTGTCAAGGCCAATTGGAGATGTCACGACCGTGACTAGGATGTTGTGAGAATCTCGGAAGACGCAACCGAGATGATTAAAAGATCTTTGGACATGGTCCTTGGACTCATCAATTTCAACTTCATCCCTTACTTTATTTTGGTTTCAGTCTCGGGGACGAGACTTGTTTTTAGAGGTGGATGATGTAAAGGCCCGGATTTTTAAATAATAAATTTCAACAAATAATATAAAATGAATTTAAGTCGGAAGAAAAAAAAAACCGCGGATACTTTAAGGAAAACTCGTCTTTAAATTACTAAATCGAAATTGAAACTCTTACAGCGAATTCCGGCCCAATTTTTAACCGTGAAGGACAATTCTATCGTTTTGCCTCGGGATTTGAAATAAACTTTGGGATGTCGATATCTTCATAATTTTGAAGCGTTATTTTAATAGAGTCGGATTTTGGTTCGAGCGAACGGGTTTCGAGATGTAATTCCGGGTATTCCAAACTTTACCTTTGGGACCACATTGTTTTTCTTCCCTTTTGTTTTGGAGCAGGTCATCCTTCTTTCCCCCACCTGATCCGATTTCAGTAGCTCCCACCCATCTCCAGCTTTCCTTGCACCATTTTGGTTAAAGATTCCCCCCACTTTCCTCTCCCCGTATTCTACCTTGTGTTATCTTTTGCAGAAATGGAACCCAACACCCTCTAAGCTCCTGCCTCACTCTTTCCCCTATTTCACACCTTAATGACCCATTTCAAAATACCAGAACACAATCCCCAAGTGCAGCTCTTTGTTTTCAATTTCAAGGCCAAAACTTATCTCATTTTGCTCTTCTTACAACAACCCCACTGTTGCACCTCCTCCTCCACCATTTTGGCACCACCACCCTTGCGTCCCCACTGCGCCACCCATCCTCGGCCACCATGACACCACCACCGCAGCCCCCAAGCTTCGAGCTCTATATGCCGAGGGAAATCACCCAGCAGTACTCTTCCACCACCACACCTCCGCCAGCTCCTCGTCACCATCGCCGTCGTCATTCCGTCCATCATTGGAGCCCCGAGCACCTCCCTGGGCGCCTTCGAGCGCTGTCCCGAGGCCCTGTTCTGCGAGCCAAGGCCGAGCTCCGCTTCCTCCTTCTTCAGACGAGCAACAGCGCCAGTCCCGCCTCCCTCCGACATCCAGAAACCGCCCCAGAGCCGCCAACGCCGCCACCAGCCCTCTCGCGCTCACCGGAGCTCTCCAAGGTCGATTTCTATTTTCTTACTCGATTTCAATTCAAATCTCATCAAAATCCGCTTTTTCTCATCCCTTACTCCTTCCTAGGCCTGATCAACTCTTCCTTCCCGTCGATTGAAGCCAGTGCAGCCCCGAGCGTCTTCTTCGGCGAGAACAACCCCCTCGGTATGCTTTCCCTTCCTCCTTCTTCTCCCGTGTTCTCGTTTTTCTCTTGGTGTGGGGATCTTGGTCGGGGAGGGATTTCGAGCAGCCTGAGATTGGGTCAGAGAGAGAGAGAGTGAGCCGCCGGCAAGCCTGGGTAGGTTCCTTTCCTCGTTGTTTCCGTTTTCGAGTGCCGGAGTTCTGTTTGGAGAGGTTGGGGGAAGTCGGGTCTGTCTTGGGAGATTCAGGTGTGGGCTTGGGCCTGTTTCATCGGATCCAGATTTTGGGCTCGGGTCGGGTCTCTTTTCCGGGTTGAGAGGTTTGGATTCAGTTGGGCTTGTTTGTCTCGGGTTGGGCCGGCAGCATTCCTTTATTTTTGGGTTAATGTTTTATGGGTTGTTATGTATTATTTATATTTATAGGATGGTTATTTGATTACTAAATTAGTAGTAGTACTATAATATTCTGTTTTAAGGATATATAATTCTGGATTTATTATTTTATATTATACAATGGTTTAAAGGAGGCATTATTTGGGATATGTATTTAGTGTGGTTTTAAATTGTGATCTTAGGAATTTGAAATGAGTTATGAGTTGTGATTTATAAATATGGTTGAGAAAAATAGAATTATTTTGCGACTAAATAACGGACTCTATTTATGAAATGATTTTAAAATAAACATGCCGGGATTGTGTTAATAATATGATTTTGGGAATTTTATTAAGGATTTAAATGATAAATGTCAGAATTTGGCCCAGTATGATTTGAGAAATTATTTTGAATATGAGTTCACTTAAATTGAGATTTAAGGGTTTGGGGCATTATGGTTGGTACGAGTTTATCAATGAGTTTGATTGGAAGAATGATTTTTTTGGTTGATGTTGATCGTATCGGAAAGGTTTTGGAAAATGGTTTTACCATCGATTGGTTTCAAGTATGTTGAGAACTTGGGTTTCGTATGTATGAATGTCGGTACAGTAGCTTATGGCAATGGTTGATGATATGTGTGAATTGCGTTTGGATTGCATTTGGGCCCTTGCTTATGTTATCTTGTTGTTCTGCATCTTCAGGTAAGTTCCCTAGGGGGCTTATTCAGGTTGGACATTCATGCCTGTTGTTGCATTTTATGTTAGGTTTTGCATATGCATAAAAGCCTGTCATGTAGTATCCTGTTTAGGTTGCACTAATTGAATGAGCATCTGCTTACTTTATGTGTTTGAAACAGAACGACCGTTATCTGTGATAGTCCTAGAGTCTTTGCTAGGGTCATAGGGTAGCCCAGCCTCATCGGGTACCCTGAGTCAATCGAGTCATGAACTTCCTTATATTATGAGATGCCTGCGGGCTTTATTGTGGAGCGGGTTAGACATGCGTGCCGCCCGATTATGATTGAATGCATTCACGAGCTGGCCAGTCTCCGCCCTATCGGAAGGGGGTGGAGGTAGGAGAGGGATATGCCACTTGGCATTGTCTTGGGCCCTTTACAGTATTTTTACACATTATTATAACTAGGAGCATGTTAGTGTGTTTGACTTCCGTACCGCATTAGAGCATCTTTATTAGGTATAACACATACTATGTGGCCTCAGCGAGGACTGCCGGTCCCGCATGCGTGGCTTGATCTGACTCCTTTCCCCATTCTTTTTTTTAAGGTATTTTCTGCAGATCTTGTTTGCTCCTTTATTCTGTGCCGGGAAACCCTTTGGCGAATCGAAGAAACTAGCTAATATTCTAACTTGGTAAAATGATAATCACTTGCTTATGATTTGGTTTGACCCGGCTTCGTCGTGGCATTTGTATCCTAGTTTTGCTTCCCCTTTACTTTCGGTTGAATTGGATTTTGCGACATAGTCCTAGGACATGCAAAGGGTACCCAATGGCCCTTCGAGGTTTTTAGGGTTTGAAATCCCTCATTCTACTAAATGTGTTTGAAACCTCGATCCGTACCTGGATTGCAAGATCCGAAAAAGGGGTTTTATCCCTTGAAACGTAACCCGGAAATCATAATTTTGGGCCGTTACAAAGTGCTTCTCATCGAGAACTTTCATGGCTTCCAGATCAGGAGAGGGATCTGGAGAGAGAAGGCGAATCGGAGGTCGTCGTCGCCGTCGAGGACACAATCAAGGCCGCAGGTCGCCGCCGAGGTCGGGGAATAGGTCGTCGTCGAGTTCGCCGCTGGTGATGGCGATCCTAGATCTGGAGTTCCGCGCCACTGGTGAAATCTGCGCCTTCGATCCGATCCTGGATCTGGCGTTCCGCGCCGCTGGTGCCGCTATCGAACCTCTCTAGTGTCCGGAACCCTAGGTTGGACTACGGATCCAAAGGCCGGAGGAAGATCGCCGGAGATGAAGCGAGGAAGAGAGCAAGGGTGAGGAAGAGAGCAAGGGTGAGGAGAGAGATCGATCCAGCGAGGGAGGCGTCTGCGGAAGAAGGCGAGAGAGAACGGGTGAGCGAGGTTTAGGGGAGGGGGGGCCGAGGGATATTTAGATGGACTTTTAACAAAAAAAAAATATTCGTGGACAGTTTTTTAATTTGACCCAAGGCGCAAATTTTCTCTTTTAAGATTGACAAAGAAGTTGCTATTATATACGCTTAGCTGAAAAAGGAATTTGTGGCTATTTGAAATGAGAAATTTTGTTCATTGAATTAAATTATATGAAATAAAAACAGGTGAATTACCACGTATACACACTCTCTTATGAATACCTCTAATACAAATGTCCTTGATTTTGTTTAAGCAAATCCTTTATATAATTTAACTCTCTATATTAATTTTTTGTTATTTAAAGTGTGTGGTATTGAGTATTATTCCTTAGTCTTATTTTGATATTTGATTGATTACTGATTTAAAATGACAAAAAAAAAATCTAAAATTAGTAAAAGTGATTTGTGTAAGATTTAACCCTAATAAATCATCTAAAATTATTAAGAAGATAAGCCTTTTTAATGCTCAATATACATAGAACTCCCATCCGCAAGGTCACGTAGAAAAATTGTATTTTAAAAATATTTTATCCAAAATTTATAATAATATTGTATTTGATTTTTTTTCTTAATAGATAAGTTTGATTAGAAAAAATAAATAAATATATTAATGGAAATAGATAGAGCATTTCAAAATTATAAAGGAATGGTGCCCAAAAAATAACACTTAATCACTTGTATATTATGGGATAGTTGCTCAAGTTATCATCTAGGTCATCCTCTTTCTTTCTCACTATCACAATTTTATGTCCTTTAAACATTTATGGGACTCATTAGTTTGACTTATCTATCAGGATGAGAACACACTATAGAGTTGATCAATTATTAAGGTAAAAATTGATTCATAGTTAAAGACATGATCATGAAAGTAAACCTTAATTATTAAGCCAAAATCACCATTGTTTTAAAAAAAAAAATTCAACCTCCATTTATTGAAAATAAAAAAAAATCAAATGGCAAGAGCTAATATATATGTATTAAAAAATGAATGTAGATATATATCAATGAAAAATAATTAAAAGCTAAGAATAGTGAATACAACCAAATGATGATTTCTAATTGCAGAGGTTACTAAAAGATTTTAATCAATGATTTCGCTAAACAACTCCAACCATATTTATCCAAAATTCACTTCAAGGAAAAGGGAAAAAGTAGTATTTAGATGGTGTATGAATATAGCACATGACTATTTACATGGATAATTTGTATAAAAGAACCACTAACAATATATACCATAATAAGATTTAGACTTATTGGAACTTTTGTTTAAATTTAATCTTGTCATTTACTTTCAAATTTTATCTTGACATGAATTACTTGATACAAAAGTTTCATTTGATTTTTTAATTGATTAATAAGATTTAATCTTGGTTTTTTTTTGGATTATAAAGATTTTGTAACGGCCCGGGATTATGATTCCCAAGTTACGTTTCGAGGGATGAAACCCCTCGTTAGGATCTTGCGTCCCGAGTACAGGTTGAAGGTTTAAAAACCTAATTTAATGTTTTCAAAGTGGGATCTCATACCCAAATTCGAAGGGATCGTTGGAATCCCCGAGGAAGTCCCCTGTACCTGTCGTAAGTCTAAGCGTGGAAACTAGTAGTCATGCAAATAGCGAAAACAAGTGTAATACAAGAGGGAGCCACGACAAAGCCGGGTCAAAATGGAGTCAGAAAATGTAAATCCAAAACCATAACCAGAGTCTGGTGAAGTAGATAACTCCAGCGCTCACTCTCCGCCAAATAAAATGACCCGCGCAATAAGCAAACAGCACCAATGGGATGAACATAAATAATACCTAAAAATATTAATGGTGAGCGGGATCAGAATGATGGCCACGTGTTGCATCCTAGCCCTAAGCACACATATACACTATACCTAATAAAGGTGCTTCTAGATGCAAGGCGGAATATTAACACACTAGCATGCTTCTACGATCAAGTGCATAATGATAATAAGGCCTTAGCACAAAATACCAAGTGGTATATCCCTCTCCTACCTCCACCCCCCTTTCCGATAGGGCAGACACGACACGCATGCCATAATAATCGGGCGGCACGCATGCCCAACCCTAAAGCCCGTAGGCAACTCATAATATAAGTAAAGGAAGTTCAATGACTCGAATGACTCAGGTAGGGACCCGATGGGACTGGGTCGTCCTATAACCCTATCAAAGACTCTAGTTACTTCACAGATAACGACCGTTCTGTTTACAAAAGTATTGAGTAACCGAATACTCAAACATGAGTGCAATCCTAGCAGGATACTACATGACATGCTTTATTATGAATGCAAGCACCTAGTATATCATGCACATAAAGCAGAGAATATCTCTCTATCAATCTGAGTAAGCTCCGAAGAGACTTACCTAGTACCGCAAAACAGCAAAAGGCAATCAACCATGCAATAAGAAATTCGACACGTCACAGATGGTCACCTAACAAGTATAAGCACATGAATGAGTCTATCTCTAAGGAACACAAAGCATAGAATTATCACACACACAACTTCACAACTTAACACAATAACCGTCACATCATAAGTTGTCAACTCATCAGTTTAAAAATATACTCCCTGTATATATCATACTTATACTTTCCATCTATATATATCATCATCATCATAAATATTGAACATTTAATCTCTTTTAAAAATCACCACAGTATCATGTTATTAGTCACACATATCCCGTTAATCAAACGATCATACTATCATGCTAGTTAGTCATCAAGCAAGTATAATTCCCAAGTTAGTTCCAAAATTGTTTCAAATCTGAATTAAATAGTTAAGGATTCCGACCCTTGAAAATACTCGCAAAATTCCTTTTTCAAATTACCCTTAAAATCTATAAGTCCAAATAATATATTTTAACCCCTAATAATATTATATTTTATTTTAAATACCATTAATCATTTAAATAAGTAAACGGTTAAATCCGAACCAAACCAACCCCATCTAAGGCCAACCGAACCGAACCCATATAAACAACCCAACCCGGTTTAACAAATATATATATATAAATTAGAAGAGGTGGGGCCCACACGCCACGTCGGCTTCCTTCTTCCCCCTGAATGCGAATGGAGCCGCGCATATGGTTGCTGCTCGGAGCGCTCCCACCGGCCTCGCTCTCGCGTTCTCATTGCCCAGCGGCGACCAGCGCTCGCCCCACCTCGGACTCGCCCAACAGCGCCCTCAGCTCCCTGCTGCTCGCTCTCTCGCCCGCTGCTCTACCTCACGACTGCTCGGCCTCTCCTCGTTGCTCGGCTTCGCTTCGCTCACCGCCAATCGAGCTCGACGGAGCTCCGTCTGAGTTCACACGCTCCACTCGACACCCCCATCCAGCTCACGCACACTCGACACTCGCCTATAGCCCGACCAAAGTCAGAAACGAATCGAATTAGAGGAAGGTAAATGTGGGACTCACCGAGGAAATTCGCGACTTCGGAGCTCTCGATCAGAAGTCTGAGCGTCGTCGGAGGCTTGCGATGGCTTGTCGAACTTGCGTCGGATGTCGGTGAGTGTAATGGTAGGGCTCGAGAGTGCTTTGAATCAGAAACGAAGGAGAACGGCTTACCGAAAGGTTGTTTCGCGCTAGAACGGAGGCGACGAAGCCGCGGTGGCTCGGTGGTGGCGATGGAAGTTCCGGGGCTGCTTTGGCTCGATGGACTATGCTAGGAGGAGGACGGAGGCTCGATGTTCGGGTGAGAAAGGTGCTCGGTGGTCCTGGCTTGAAAACCAGGAGTACGAGGCGCTGGCACATGGTGGCGAAGGAAATGTTTGGTGGCGCCGGTGATGTACAGGCTAGGTTTGGAGGAGGCTTCAGATTTTGAAGGAGAACATAGAAGAACTGATGTGGTTGATGTGTGTGTAAAGCCTATCTTAATCTTAGTATAATCCCGCATAAGATATAGTCGGAAGGCAGATACTATACAATTATATATTTGATGTTTAGGAAACACTCACGGTAATATTTATATTAAGTATTCGAAGTATTAATCTGGAAACATAGGGTTCCGGGTCATATACTCATACTATATATAAATATAAGCTAAGTGTTACACTAAATATCCCAACTATACTATAGACCTTATATTACATGTATATGTTATATTGTCTGTTGGTTTTTGTGTTACTTGATGGACCACTTCCGAAAGGCCCAAAGCCCAAGTGACGAAGCCCAGTGACTCCAAGAGCTGAATCCCACTCGCTTCTAGGGTTTCAGCTTGTGCGCTCTATAAAAGGAGCTCGCCTCTAGGGTTTCCGTCATTCCGTCTGTTCCACTGGTAAGCCTCTATAGAGAAAGAAAGAGAGAGAAGAGAGCGAGAGCTAGGGTTTCCATCTCCGGCGACCTTCTCGACTCCGATCGACGACGAAGACTTCAGATCTAGGGCGTATCAACTAGCCGGACCCCTGATCTGAATCCTGCGAAGAAGAATGTTGTTGCAGGAGTAAATCGAGTATTGAAATAAATATGAAATATAGTTCAGATTGACTTCCCTGTCTCAGCAAATAAATACAAGACTTCCTCCCGTTGTAGTAAGAGAAAAGTCAGGATCGAATCCACGAGGAAGCACGTCAGCAGTTCTTAGATAGCTGTAAATTCTCACAGAAGCAGCAGAAAGACAGAAACACAAAAAGGAAAGAAACAAATAAACCCGGCAAGGGCAACTAAAACAAAAGCAAAGAACAAACAAAAGACAGAAAGTAAAGCAAGGACACAGAAACTACTCGATCTCGAGTAGCTGTCCTCTATCTCGACAAGAACAGTAATGAAAACAGAAAACAGAAACAAAAGCAATCAACTCGACAAGCAAGCTACTCGATCTCGACAAGCAAGTACTCGAGATCGACAAAGGACAACTCGACACAGAGAACAGAAAGTGAAAATCGACGAAAGAAAGCAGAAAACCAACTCGATCTCGACAAAGGTCTACTCTATGTCGACTGGAAACAGAAAATGTAAATTTGCAGATTTTCGACAGAATTCAGAAATTCGACAGAAATAAACTCAATATGCTAAAAGACCTCCAAGGCCAGGGTTTCAACACCACAACGATAACCATGCAAAGTAACACATAAAGGCATAAAAGATCATGCTTTTCATCAAATAACTTTCGTTATTAACAAATAGGCATATAGAGGCTCTCGCATAAACCCTAATTGTTACTAACCCTTTTTCACATAATTAATCCAAGTTGCATTAAGATCACTTTCGCTTCAATAACACAAACAAGGATCACCTTCAACTCTCGCAAAAGAATCATGCTCATAGGGAAAGAAGATGAATCGCACAAAAGATCTGACCTTTATCGCATCGCCTCACATGACCACCGTCGGGCTCACCCCAGCCTTAGAAGTGGGTGGACTACTCACGCCTCATCGCAATCGCAGACATTGAATTGATGAAAAAAACTTGCATTAAACTATATTCAAAGCTTTTTACAATCCTGGCAATCAACTTTCACTGTAAGCCAAAACCCTAAAAACCTTAGAACTCCTAAACTTCTCTGTGGAACTAACTAATTGTGTGTCTTGAATTTCAATGTTTAAAACTGAGCCCCATGGGCTTTATTTATAGCCTTCATTCCCTAGCTATTCTAGGAAAGAAGATATCTATCTTTATCTAAAACTATATCTAAAAGCATAAAAGATAAATGAATGTTTTAAGGAAATAAATCTTAAAAGGAAAGATAAAACTAATTATGGTAGGTCTTCATGTTGTTGATAGATCTTGTCTCCTTGGATAGAACTTGATGGAATCAGATAGATCTTCGATGGATTTGGATAGAATCTTCCGCCTTTGCGCCCAAAGGAAAGCCAATTCTAGTCGGACAGGCCAAGTCGAGAAGCTTCTAGAACGCGGCTCTACTCGAGATCGACCACGACTCGTCGACCTCGACAAGGATGGCTCGTCGACTTGGCTTCCTCGGGTTGGTGTGCTCGATGTGCTCGGACTGGGGCTCAGGTGCTCGTCGATCTCGACAAGCCCTAGTCGACTTCGAGTAAGGTGGCTTGCCGACTAGGTCTTCTCGAGTGACTCTCCTCGATGGGCTCCGGATCTGGCGTCAGGATCTTGTCGACCTCGACCAAGGGTCCTCGAGGTCGAGTTGGGTTCCTCCTTTCCGCTTCAGCGAGGTGCCTCTTCCGCGGCAGCGAACGGTCTCTTCCGCGGCAGCGAGTGGTCCGCTGCAGCGAGTGGAGTCGCTGGCAGCGAGTGCTCCTGGTCGTCCTCGGCTTAGTCCTCGGCTTCTCGGGCAGCTCTCCTCGTCGACTCCGGGCATGACTTTGGGCTTCGTCGATCTTGACCAGGGCTTCGTCGAGATCGAGTAGAGTCCCGGAGCTGGGTGGTCTGGCTCTCTCGATCAGGCTCTGTCGACAAGGTTGCTCGGACATGGCTTGTCGAGGTCGAGTAGGCCTACTCGAGGTCGGGTAGCCTTGGCTCGTAGACTTGTTCCACTGCTTTGACCTTGGACTTCTGTAGTGGTTTTCCGAGCTTTTCCGACCTTCTGTAGAATTCCTGTAAAACGCCTCGATTTCTGCGATTTAAACAGAAACTGGTGTAGATTCCATAATTTGGCAAATAAACATAAACTACATAGATTATGTACTATCTTAGCCCAAATGAATGCAATGTATACAGAAATCGATATAAAAGTTACTGTAAAACCTGGCAGATTCAGCTCACAACAAACACCCCATACTTAAGCTTGCTTGTCCTCAAGCACTACTTTTATTTGTCATTCAGGGGAAGAATTTAAAACTCTCAACATCTTAGATTCATTCTCATATAACCCTGCAATCAATTACCATCCTCGAAAAGGTACTAGTGTCACAGATTCATGCATGTGCAAATATGTAAAAGCAACATCTACTCACAAAAGGAGGGTTATGCAAAAACAATATGAGTGACAAAGCATTGATAATCAAGAAGACTTTAATTTAAGCTCATGAAGGAGTAGATTGGTAAAAGGCTAAAAGGTGGGCAATTTTTGCAATGTGGTGTTTATGATCCGGGGAAATGGATTATTTCCAATCTTGAGTTTCATTTCACATTCTTTCTCCATATAATTCATCACCTTTCATATTGTTTTTCTCAATAATAATGCTTTTACCTCTCTAACCTCAGCACTGCCTTCTCGCGAGTCGCAAACATGGGTGTCATGAATGGCCCCGAATACTTAGTGCTTTGGACTCCTCACAATGTGTCCCATCTCTCCAAACTATTATCTCAGAGAGCAGGGTCAATCTACCTTTATCTCCTGAGGTGATTGGATTTTCTTTCACTCATTAAATTTTCCATATACTTCAAACAATTTCCTTCCAAACTCCAAATATGATATATAACACAAACACCATATAACATCTCCATAATGTAACATCATTCTCAACATAATCCCCGGATAAGGTAAAGAACGGCAAATATTTAGATCATGTGGAGCGATATTTGAAATAAGGCATATGATGGCTTTTGTGATGCATAAGCATAGGTATGGCTAGGATTTTAAACAATGAGCATTATATGGAAATATAAAGTCCTCAATCATTTTATCATGCAACATGTCAAAAGCAACTTCAAATTTTACCTCCTTTCATGGTTTTCAAGAAAATATGCATTTCATTGTGACTTCCCTTTACTAGGCAATTTCATGCTATATCTCTAATGAATCTAATTTTGCATCGTCGAGTTCAATATAAGCTTCCATGACTTTATTCAAAAAAATTCAATGGGGGTCATTTTTCTCAAATTTTGGAAAACATGCATATAAGCACATAAATCAATAATGCATTCCAAAATAGCCATGTAGCAATTCAAAGAAATAATTTCTAAATATGCACAAATAATGTCAAATATGGAAAATAATGCATAAAGTAAGCCCTTCCCCCACCCCATACTTAAACATTACAGTGTCCTCACTGTATATAAAACAATGTAAAGGGTAAAGAAAGAAACTCACAAGATATGTGCGCTGAGCCTTAAGATTTCGACTGGAGCCTCTCCTAGGCCGAGTGTTAATGTAATTTGGTTCCATCCATTGACCTGAAAAGTAGAAGACATATACCCATAACAGAAACAGCAAAAACCAAAGAAATGTTCAAATCCAAAAACAAAAACAAAGTCTCAAATGTCCTAAAAAGTCTATGTACATGCTCTAGATTTTATAGTCGCTAGGCCGACTTTCCATTAATGCTCAAGGTGGCATCTGCAGGGCCCATGTAGCTTGGGCTTCAAATAGGACTCCATTCTTGTCCATCAGCTGTAATCCTCCAGAATGGATCTTGTTCACCATGAAAGGTCCCATCCGCTTCTTGTTGAACTTGTTAGGAAACCAATGATCCTTTGATTTAGAGACATAGAGCTTATCTCCAACTTCATACTCCTTAGGCTCATCATTGGATATCCTGCACAATCGCACATACCAAGGCAGACCTCTCCCATGTATAGATAAATCTTTAATGGAAATAGGAGAAGAAAGATACATACCTTGACTCACCTTTGCAGAAACGGAATCGGGGACAACGGTGTTTGGTCGATCTCGACTAGGGTTAGTCGAGCTCGACAAGTCTGCTGGTCCTGATGGCGGTCTGCTCGAAGATTCAGAAGTCGACGAAGACAGGGTCTGGTCGATCTCGACAAGCCTGGTCGACCTCGACAAGGGCTCTGGTCCTGGTGTCTGCAGCGTCGAGGAAGGGGCCGTCGAGGAAGACGTGGTCTTGTCGATCTTGACAAGGCTACTCGAGATCGAGTAGCCTTCTCCTCCTGGTGGCTTGCTCGTCGAGGAAGGCGGGTCTGGTGGCGCCGGGTGGTGGTCGATCTCGACAAGACTAGTCGAGATCGACGAGGCTGGTTCTGGTCCTAGAGTCGCCAACGTCGAGGAAAGCCGAGTCGACTTAGGGTTCTGGTGGTCGATCTCGACGAGCCTACTCGAGATCGAGTAGGGCGGCTCCTCTGGTTTGCTGCTCGACGAAGCCGGTGCTTGTGGAGTTGCCTTGGTCTGGTCGAGATCGACTAGGGTTCTACTCGATGTCGAGGAGCCCTGGTCGATCTTGACCCCACACTTAGTCCCTGTCAAGGCATCCGAAAAATAATCAATCCATAACGATTTACTTTGGTCTGTGTCGATTGGATTCTCTGTGTTCTCCTTAAGGATTGCCATGATCTCCTCCACCTGGGCCTCCATATCCCTCTTTTCTATCTCTTCAGGGGTCATATTTCTGACTTTGGGTTCCCCGCAGGTGATGTAGCCAGCTGAGATAGATTTGACCTCTTTCATTGGACCAGTATGCCTTTCAGTTTTGTTAAAGGAATACTCAATGACCTCATCGCTGATGTTGAAGGTGAGCACTCCTTTCCTTACGCTTATGTTGGCATCCACCGTCGCCAAGAATGGTCTTCCTAAAATAATTGGACAAGCAGGATCTTCTTGCATATCAACTATTAAGAAATCAGCAGGAACGGAGAATTTACCTACTTGTACTGGAACATTTTCCACCATGCCTGTTGGAATGACCACCGTGTTGTTGGCCATGTATAGTCTAGCATCCACAGGCTCCAAGGCACCTAACTTAATCTTGTACCAAATCGTTAAAGGCATAATACTAACACTAGCTCCAAGATCACATAGGGCATTAATTTTTTATGGACCAAATCCAATAGTTATAGCAAACTTACCTGGATTCGGCCTCTTCTCCAATATGTCCAGATGGCTGCACTCCTCTGTGATTTCTGCCATCGATCACTTTTTGCTCAGGATCTCCTTCAGGAACTTGACATAGGATGGCATTTCATTGAGAGCTTCTGTGAAGGGGATGGTGACGTTGAGCTTCTGAAGCATCTTGATGAAGCGCTGAAACTTTTTCTCCGCCGGGTCCTTTAGAGATTTTGTGGGGAAAGGCAGCTTCTTTTTCTGCGTCAGAGCCAGAACAGACGTCGGAGTTGCTGCAGATTTCTCTACGTCGACCAGGGGCTCCTCGACATCGACAAGGCCTTTGTCGACATCGACCAGATTGGGCCCAGTCGAGTGGCTGTGTGGTGCAGACGAAGATTTTGGCAGGCTCTCCTCGAGGTCGACGAGTCCTTTGTCGAGATCGACTAGTCCTTTGTCGAGATCGACCACGGCTTTGTCGAGATCGACTTGCTGTTCCTCGTCGTTCTGCTGGTTCTTGACCTCTGGCTCTTGCAGTTGATGACCGCTTCTGAGTTTTACAGCATCGACGTGTCCAGTCTTTCCCTTAGGATTTGGTTCTGAAGATCCTGGAAGTGTCCCTGACTGTCTGGGGATTCCGGCTGCTAGCTGACCAATCTGTGTATCAACTGATTTCCTCCAGATATCAATTTCCCCAAGCCTAGAATTGACACCTTGCATCTGAGTATAGACGGAGTTGAAGGATTGCCTAGTTTCTGAGTGGTTTCTCCGTATCTCCTCTAGGACTGTCTGTATATCATCCTTCTTTTGGTCCCTTTCTGGATTTTCTGGAGCTCTGTAGGGCGGGGGATTCCTAGGGACACCTTGGTTCCACTGTGGTTGCTGAAACCTTTGGTCCCCCATGTAGCGACTGGGACCCCCTGCGTAAGCTACATCCTCATGATGCTCTGCTAGCCTGACTTGCTCTGTGTGTGGGCACTCAGGAGTGGTGTGCCTTTGCGATCCGCATTCTATGCAAGGCTTGTTGACAGAGAGATATTTGACTTGCTTGAGGAGCTTCTTATTCTGGTCTCTGTAGTATTGCTCCCTAACATCAGGATCAATCTCTTTAGATGGCTCATATAGGGGCATGGATGGTGCTGGCCTGGCGTATGGGTTCTCTTCATAGGTTACAGTAGACCCATACTTGTTGTCGTAGTTGGTGAGCTTCTCTAGCACACCCCATGCGTCACTTGGCGGCATCGTCAGATACTCGTAGCGAGTATAATTGTTGATTCTATCCTTAGTGACTTGATCCAGAGAGTTGAAGAAAATCTCCTGGATGATGTAGGGTGGCTGTCCATGAGTAGGGCAAGATCGCAGAAGTTCCTTGTAGCGCTCCCATGCCTTTGCCAGTGGTTCCCCTTTCAGCTGTTTGAAGGCGATGATTTTCTGGCGGAGATGTGCTGTTTTGGCAGGTGGGAAGAATTTGTTCAGAAACTCTTGCTCTACTTGAGCCCAGGTTGTAAGTGATTTTGCTTTCAGCCCTTCCAGCCATTTCAGTGCAGGCCCAGCGAGAGACCAGCGAAAAGATTTCATCTTGACATATTCCAGAGTTGTACCTTCTGCAAGAGTACGGCACATATCATGAAAATTAGTAATATGTGCAAGAGGACACTCATTAAATCTACCATAAAAGGCATTATTTTTAAGCTCTATAAGAAACTGAGTGCGAATTTCAAAAGAGTTTTTAGGGATAAGAATCGCCGATTCAGGCACGATGAGAGTCGGATGCATATAATCCTCAGCAGTGGTTGGATATTGGGCAAGCTCAGTTTCCGCTTGCCTCGCGCGTTCAGCGGCTTGTTCCCTTGCTGCTCTCTCAGCGGCGATATCAGCATCCTTAGCGGCTAATTCCCTGGTAAGCCTAGGGATCAGCTGTTCCCGTGTCTCTGCAGATGCCATGGCTCTTTGTAGTTTAGCTCTGATGTGAAAAAGGCGTTCCGGTTCGTCTAAGGCGTCAAACTCAGGTGTTTGACCAGAACGACGCATACACCCGCAAACTAACTCAAAGAAACAGTGAGAACTGACTACCTAAGGCGCGATTGATTGCTTCCCCGGCAACGGCGCCAATTTGTTGTTGCAGGAGTAAATCGAGTATTGAAATAAATATGAAATATAGTTCAGATTGACTTCCCTGTCTCAGCAAATAAATACAAGACTTCCTCCCGTTGTAGTAAGAGAAAAGTCAGGATCGAATCCACGAGGAAGCACGTCAGTAGTTCTTAGATAGCTGTAAATTCTCACAGAAGCAGCAGAAAGACAGAAACACAAAAAGGAAAGAAACAAATAAACCCGGCAAGGGCAACTAAAACAAAAGCAAAGAACAAACAAAAGACAGAAAGTAAAGCAAGGACACAGAAGCTACTCGATCTCGAGTAGCTGTCCTCTATCTCGACAAGAACAGTAATGAAAACAGAAAACAGAAACAAAAGCAATCAACTCGACAAGCAAGCTACTCGATCTCGACAAGCAAGAACTCGAGATCGACAAAGGACAACTCGACACAGAGAACAGAAAGTGAAAATCGACGAAAGAAAGCAGAAAACCAACTCGACCTCGACAAAGGTCTACTCTATGTCGACTGGAAACAGAAAATGTAAATTTGCAGATTTTCGACAGAATTCAGAAATTCGACAGAAATAAACTCAATATCCTAAAAGACCTCCAAGGCCAGGGTTTCAACACCACAACGATAACCATGCAAAGTAACACATAAAGGCATAAAAGATCATGCTTTTCATCAAATAACTTTCGTTATTAACAAATAGGCATATAGAGGCTCTCGCATAAACCCTAATTGTTACTAACCCTTTTTCACATAATTAATCCAAGTTGCATTAAGATCACTTTCGCTTCAATAACACAAACAAGGATCACCTTCAACTCTCGCAAAAGAATCATGCTCATAGGGAAAGAAGATGAATCGTACAAAAGATCTGACCTTTATCGCATCGCCTCACATGGCCACCGTCGGGCTCACCCCAGCCCCAGAAGTGGGTGGACTACTCACGCCTCATCGCAATCGCAGACACTGAATTGATGAAAAAAACTTGCATTAAACTATATTCAAAGCTTTTTACAATCCTGGCAATCAACTTTCGTTGTAAGCCAAAACCCTAAAAACCTTAGAACTCCTAAACTTCTCTGTGGAACTAACTAATTGTGTGATGTTTAAAACTGAGCCCCATGGGCTTTATTTATAGCCTTCATTCCCTAGCTATTCTAGGAAAGAAGATATCTATTTTTATCTAAAACTATATCTAAAAGCATAAAAGATAAATGAATGTTTTAAGGAAATAAATCTTAAAAGAAAAGATAAAACTAATTATGGTAGGTCTTCATGTTGTTGATAGATCTTGTCTCCTTGGATAGAACTTGATGGAATCGGATAGATCTTCGATGGATTTGGATAGAATCTTCCGCCTCTGCGCCCAAAGGAAAGCCAATTCCAGTCGGACATGCCAAGTCGAGAAGCTTCTGGAACGCGGCTCTACTCGAGATCGACCACGACTCGTCGACCTTGACAAGGATGGCTCGTCGACTGGGCTTCCTCGGGTTGTTGTGCTCGATGTGCTCGGACTGGGGCTCAGGTGCTCGTCGATCTCGACAAGCCCTAGTCGACTTCGAGTAAGGTGGCTTGCCGACTAGGTCTTCTCGAGTGACTCTCCTCGATGGGCTTCGGATCTGGCGTCAGGATCTTGTCGACCTCGACCAAGGGTCCTCGAGGTCGAATTGGGTTCCTCCTTTGCGCTTCAGCGAGCTGCCTCTTCCGCGGCAGCGAACGGTCTCTTCCGCGGCAGCGAGTGGTCCGCTGCAGCGAGTGGAGTCGCTGGCAGCGAGTGCTCCTGGTCGTCCTCGGCTTAGTCCTCGGCTTCTCGGGCAGCTCTCCTCGTCGACTCCGGGCATGACTTTGGGCTTCGTCGATCTCGACCAGGGCTTCGTCGAGATCGAGTAGAGTCCCGGAGCTGGGTGTTCTGGCTCTCTCGATCAGGCTCTGTCGACAAGGTTGCTCGGACATGGCTTGTCGAGGTCGAGTAGGCCTACTCGAGGTCGAGTAGCCTTGGCTTGTAGACTTGTTCCGCTGCTTTGACCTTGGACTTCTGTAGTGGTTTTCCGAGCTTTTCCGACCTTCTGTAGAATTGCTGTAAAACGCCTCGATTTCTGCGATTTAAACAGAAACTGGTGTAGATTCCATAATTTGGCAAATAAACATAAACTACATAGATTCTGTACTATCTTAGCCCAAATGAATGCAATGTATACAGAAATCGATATAAACGTTACTGTAAAACATGGCAGATTCAGCTCACAACAAAGAAGAAGCGCCTTTGCTTCCTTGGCTGCGAGTTTCTGGCTCGTACAAGCTTCTCCGACGACGATATGTGCTTCCGAGGCCAGATTTGAGGGAGTTCTTCCGCCTTATTTCTCGTCTTGTCTTCAGCTTGCTTTATTGGCTATTATCTTGTTGGATCTGTGTATATTTGTGTAGAAACTACAACCCTATATCTTGTAATCGATAAAACGAACATAGTGAACTTGGGCCTGAGTCTCCCCGAACCTAAGACTCCGCGGATGTAGGATTTGATCCGAACCGCGTAAACACGCCTTGTTGTTCTTTGTCTCGTTTTAAGTTTCTGCTATACTCGACGTTTCAAGATCTTGGATCCTATTCTAAGGGTCCTTGATCTACAGATTGGTATCAAAGCCTCAGATCTGCTCTTACCGTCGCTTCCGCTTCTTAAACCTTGGTGTTTTTTTTCTTTAGTTTCTTTCTTGTTTTCAAAAAACACGACCAAGTACACTGACTCTTTCGTTTTCTGTGTTAATCTGAGGGAGTACCTTATCATGGACAACACATACCACATCAAGCCCTTCGATGGCGTCATCGACTTCGCCATGTGGCAAGTCAAGATGCGCGCCATCTTGATTAAAGAAGGCTGCTGGAAAGCCATCTCTCATCCAGTGGAGCTCTCGACTTCGTCCTCATCCAAAGATGAAGAGGATGACAACAAAGGCAAGAAGGTAGACCACACTGATCTGGAGCTTGATCTCAAGCTCCATTCGGAGATCATGTTGAGGTTATCTGACGGCATAGCCCGTCAGGTGGTAAGATTCTCTTCCGCCTCCTCTCTCTGGAAAGCCCTGGAGGAGCTTTTCTTTACTAAATCGCTGCCCTCCAGGATCTCTTTGCTCTGTAGATTGTTTACGTTTAAAATGGACACTGCTCTTACTTTAGACGACAATCTTGATAAGTTCCTTAAAATGACCCAAGAACTGGAAAGATGCAAAGATGTGATTATAGACACTCACCAAGCTATCCTTATTCTGAATGCTGTAGCTACTCAGTTTGACAACTTCAACGATGTTATTAAGTTTAGTAGTTCTGAGTTATCTAAAGTTAAAATCACTGAGTCTATCATTGAAAAGAATGAACTTATGAAAGTTTTTAAGATAAAAGGACACCCTGCTAAAACTGATAAATCTGAAAAAACTGAGGTTCTTTTTACCAATGGAAAAGATAAGAAGGGTAACAAGTATAAAAAGAATAAAAAGGATAAAAAGGATCAAGCATCTTCTTCTGAAAAACCTGAAAAAGATCCCAACTCTAAATGCAATTATTGTGGGAATTTGGGTCATTGGGTTAAGGACTGCAGAAAAAAGAAATGGGCTGAGCAACTGGCCCAGGAAAATAAGACTGAATTATCTGCTTATGTGCTTGAGTCTATGAGTTCTTATCCTGCCGAGTTATTCATGTGTGCTAATAGTTGTGATAAATTCCCTATTAATGCCGATACATGGATTCTTGATTATAGTTGTACCATGCATGCAACTCCTAATAAAAACATGTTTAAAACCCTTGATGAGTCTATTGCCGGTGATGTTATGTTAGGAGATGACACCATTTTAGATATAAAAGGTGTTGGTTCTGTTTCGCTTATAATGCATGATGTTGTGGTTAGAACCTTTACAAATGTTAAGTATGTTCCTAATCTGAGAAGAAGTTTAATGTCTGAGTCATCTCTTGAAGAAATTGGTTGTGATATATCTTCTTCTAATGGCATTAGAACTGTGTTTATGAATAATAGAGCTATTTTAAAAGCAAACAGAATTAAAGGGCTTTATTATGTCATTGCTAAAACTGTTGAAATAAACACTATATCTTTGCCTGTGATGACTGAATCTAAAACCAAAACTTGGCATAACAGAATGGGCCACAATGGTAACAAAGGTCTGTTTCAATTGTATAAATCTGGATTACTTCCTAAGAAACCTCCAACTTTGGATTTATGTGAGAATTGTGTGCTAGGCAAATCTGCTAAGTTACAGTTTCCTAAATTTGCATATGTTGCTTCCTCTCCTCTTGAATATGTGCATTCTGATCTTTGGGGCCCTGCCCAGATTGACTTTTGTCAGTAACATGAAATATTTTATTACTTTCATAGATCATTTCTCTAGGAAGCTCTAGCTGACTTTGCTTAAATCTAAAGACCATGCTTTTACTGCTTTCAAGGATTGGAAAATTATGGTTGAGTCATAGTCTGGATTTAAATTGAAATGCTTAAAGACTGACAATGGCCTGGAATATTGTAACAAAGAGTTTGATAAATTCTGTAATGCTAATGGTATAAAAAGACATTTAACTGTCCCTGGAACACCACAACAAAATGGTACAACGGAAAGGATGAATAGGGCTCTTCTAGAAAAGACAAGTTGTATGCTTATAAGTGCTGGTCTAAAACCCAGTTTGTGGGGTGAAGCTGTTATCACAACTGCCTACTTAATCAATAGATCACCCTCTAGTGCGATAGGATTTAAAACTCCACAAGAAAAATGGACTAATAAACCCCCTAATCTGACTTACCTTCGGCCTTTTGGTTGTACTGTTTATGCCTATATATCACAAGGGAAGTTACAACCTAGAGCTGTGAAAGGAATCCTGTTAGGTTATCCAGAAGAGGTTAAGGGTTATATAATTCTATTGATACAACCTTGGGGGTTACAAAGTGATATCTGTTAGAAATGTAAAATTTAATGAGCATGATTTCTACTTTAAGACCACACTAACATCTGCTGCACAAGAAACAGGTACCACTCAGCACAACAACTGGAACTCTGTTTAGTTTGGCCATGCTGCCACTGATACTGAACTGGAGGATATGGAGTTCGATATAGGAGCTTCACCTACACTTCCCCAACCATCCACATCACTTGGGGAACACAAAGGTGAAGAGGAAACAACTGGAGAAGCAGAAACCCCTGAGGAAGAGGCTGACAACAATGATGAAGAACCTCCTGAAGCAGAAGTACCAGTTTTAATACCTGTTTTACCTTATTCTCCCTTCTCTTCTGGCTCTGTACCCGACCTGTCTAATAACTATGGTTTCTCCTCTCCCCCTTCTTCTGATTTATTTGTGCATGCTAATGTGAATGATTATCAGTTAGTTAGAGATAGGGAACCTAGAGTTAGTATACCTAACAAGAAGTATACCAGTTACTTAGTAGAGTATGCCCTCATAACAGCTGAAACCATCAGGCACCCTACTACTCCTAGCTCCTTCGAAAAGGTTAACTCCAATCCCCACTCTAAATACTGGTTTAAAGCCATGCAAGAAGAGATAGATTCTATGCATCAGAATAAAACCTGGACCCTTATACCTAAACCTGAAAAAGCTGGGCTTATAGACTCTAAGTGGATTTTCAAACTTAAAGAAGGTTTAAACCCAACCGACCCTCCTAGGTTTAAAGCCCGTCTAGTAGCCAAAGGCTTTACGCAGCGAGAAGGTTTAGATTATAACGATATATTTGCACCTGTAGTCAAATATAAAACCATGAGATTACTCCTTTCTACGGTTGTTGTGTTCAATTGGGAATTAGAACAGATGGATGTTAAGACCACTTTCCTCCATGGGGATTTAGATGAGACTATCTATATGCGTCAACCTAAGGGTTTCATAGATAAAAGATACCCTAACCATGTATGTCTCCTTAAAAGCTCTATCTATGGTTTTAAGTAATCACCCCGTCAATGGAATCATAAGTTCGATGTGGTAATAGAGAAACTAGGTTTTCATAGAAGTGCTTATGATAATTGCCTTTATTTTAAGTATCCAGCTTCTAAGAATTCCATCTATGTTCTCCTTTATGTTGATGATATACTATTGATCAGTAACTCCTTGATTCTAATCTCTGGAGTAAAAACTGATCTTAAAAAGTATTTCGACATGAAGGACCTTGGTAGAGCTAAGAAGATCCTAGGGGTCAACATCTTTAGAAACCGTTCCAAAAACAGCATTTGGCTAACCCAGGATGACTATGTCCTAAAGGTTCTTAAGAGGTTTAACATGGTAGACTCCAAACCCACAGCCATACCTTTAGGAGGGCACCTTGAGTTGACTAAGAAAAGCTGCCCTACCAAACCCTCTGAGATCCAGGAAATGTCTAATATTCCTTATGACGTAGCCGTAGGTTCTATTATGTACGCCATGCTCTGCACCTGTCCAGACTTAGCCTTCTCCATTAGTGTCCTTAGCCGATTTATGTCAAATCCTAGTATAGACCACTGGAATGCTATGAAATACCTCCTAAGGTACATCTCCAGCACTAGAGATCTGTGTCTAGCTTATAAGTAGTACTCTCCCCTAGATCAGCTATATGGTTTCGTAGATGCCGATTTCGCTAGTAACAAAGATAGCCGAAAATCTACCACTGCCTACTCCTTCACATGGGCAGGAAACTATATATCCTGGAAATCGCAACAACAAACTGTTGTAGCCTTATCCTCGACTGAAGCCGAATATATGGCGGCTACTGAAGCAGCTAAAGAGGTCATTTGGTTAAAAGGCATTCTAGGAAAGATTCTTAAGAAAACATTCAAACTGTGATTTACACTGATAGCCAGAGTGCCCTTTACCTTTGTAAGGATCCTATGTATCACGAGAGAACCAAGCATATAGATGTTAGGTTCCACTTCATCAGGAATAGGATAGAAGCCTCTGAGGTAGATGCTAAGAAAATTAAAGGCGAGGAAAACCCTGCTGACTTTGGCACTAAAGTTGTGCCTTCTAACAAGTTCTGTTTCTGCAGGGACTTCCTGCATATAGAGAGGCCTCCTTAGCCTCTCATACTTGAGTCGACGACGGTCCGGTTGTTAACTCAGGTCCAGTATGGTTCACTATGTTTTGATTACTAGGGGTCAATACTTAGATTAGGAGGGCAAATTGTAAAGCCTATCTTAATCTAAGTATAATCCCGCATAACATATAGTCGGAAGGCAGATACTATACAATTATATATTTGATGTTTAGGAAACACTCATGGTAATATTTATATTAAGTATTCGAAGTATTAATCCGCAAACATAGGGTTCCGGGTCATATACTCATACTATATATAAATATAAGCTAAGTGTTACACTAAATATCCCAACTATCCTATAGACCTTATATTACATGTATATGTTATATTGTCTGTTGGTTTTTGTGTTACTTGATGGACCACTTCTGAAAGGCCCAAAGCCAAAGTGACGAAGCCTAGTGACGCCAAGAGCTGAAGCCCACTTGCTTCTAGGGTTCCAGCTTGTGCGCTCTATAAAAGGAGCTCGCCTCTAGGGTTTCCGTCATTCCGTCTGTTCCACTGGTAAGCCTCCATAGAGAAAGAAAGAGAGAGAAGAGAGCGAGAGCTAGGGTTTCCATCTCCGGCGACCTTCTCGACTCCGATCGACGACGAAGACTTCAGATCTAGGGCGTATCCACTAGCTGAACCCTGGATCTGAATACTGCGAAGAAGAAGAAGCGCCTCTGCTTCCTTGGCGGCGAGTTTCTGGCTCGTACAAGCTTCTCCGGCGACGATCTGTGCTTCCGAACATAGTGAACATAATGAACATAGTGAACTTGGGAGTTCTTCCTCCTTACTTCTAATCTTCTCTTGAACTTGCTTTATTGGCTATTATCTTGTTGGATCTGTGTATATTTGTGTAGAAACTGCAACCCTATATCTTGTAATCGATAAAACGAACATAGTGAACTTGGGCCTGAGTCTCCCCGAACCTGAGACTCCGCGGATGTAGGATTTGATCCAAACCACGTAAACACGCCTTGTTGTTCTTTGTCTCGTTTTAAGTTTTTGCTATACTCGATGTTTCAAGATCTTGGATCCTATTCTAAGGGTCCTAGATCTACAGTGTGAAAGACCACGACGGGTGGTGATGGGTTTATAGGGGAAGGAAGGCCGAACCCAGCTAGCTAGGAGATAGGGTTCTGAGTACAGCTAGGAATTAGGGGCTCTGGAGCGCTCCGTAGGGTGGCTCGGGATGGGAAATGCATTAAATGGGGGAAGAAGGTCAAATTAAATACCTGGTAAAATTATTCAGAATACGTGAATTTCGAATCCCGAAAGATAGTTTCCTCGAATCTCGCTTCCTCGATCGATTAGATTTTTAAAATTGAAAAGGATATCACCATCCGATAATTATTTTGAATTTTCGAGGTCAAAGGATGGAAATTGTTCGCCAAATTTTTACATTCCGGTCGGAAATCCACTAAAAGAGTTTTAAAACCGATTTAATTTCATTTTTAATCCTCTCTTCTTCTTTTTTCCGAAAAATTGGGATTTAAAAATCAAAGCCTCTACAGATTTAGAAATTAGATAGATAGATCATAGATGATTGATTAAATATCATTGATTAATCCCGAAAGCCGTTATTTCACACCTTTTCTTTGTTGATGATTGTGTCCTATTTTTTAGAGCATCCTGTCAATAGAGTAGCGAAGTGGTCAATATCCTCCATAGTTATGGAGAGGCGTCCGGTCAACAGGTGAATTTCTCAAAGTCAGAGATCTCTTTCAGTAAGAATGTGGACAGTGACAAACGGGTGGTAATCAAGGATCGGCTAGGGATTCGAGAAGTCGATAAGCATGAGAAGTACCTGGGCTTGCCGACGATGATAGGAAGGTCTAAGAAGGTCATATTCCAACAATTGAAGGAGCGGGTATGGAAGAAGGTAAAGGGATGGAAGGAGAAGTGTCTATCAAGAGCCGGGAAGGAAGTCTTGATTAAGTCTGTTGCTCAAGCAATTCCCACATACACGATGTCGTGCTTCCAGCTTCCAGTGGGCCTGTGTAGGGAGATTGAGAATGTGTTGGGGGATTTCCGGTAGGGGGATGGAGACGGACGGAGGAGAGTTCATTGGATGAGTTGGAAGCGTATGTGTCGGTCTAAGAAAGATAGGGGAATGGGATTCAGAGATCTAGAGCTCTTTAACCTCGCTCTCCTAGCTAAGCAAGGGTGGAGGTTGGTGAGAGAACCGGATTCGCTAGTCGGCAGGCTGCTTAAGGCTAGATACTTCCCAAACACATCTTTCTTGCAAGCAAAGTTGGGGTACAATCCAAGTTATACTTGGAGGAGCCTGATATCGGGCCAAGGAGTGTTGAAGGAGGGGTTGATATGGAGCATTGGTAATGGGGTGGACGTGAGTGTGTGGGACGATCGGTGGATACCTCGACCGAGCTCTTTCAAAGTGGTGGGTAATGTCAAAGGCGGGGATCCAAATATGCGGATTGTTGAATTGATTGATTGGGCAAGTGGGCTTTGGGATATTGGCAAGGTGAGGCAAGTTCTTCTCCCTTGTGATGCTGAATTGGTGCTCCAGATTAAGCTTATTGACCCGGGCTGCGCTGATCATCATGTTTGGTATCAAAATAAGAATGGTTTGTTTTCTGTGCGATCAGCATATTATATGCAACTAGAGAGGAGAGGTGCAGATGGAGGGGATGTAGGACCAGCAGATAGAAGCCAGCAAAATATAGCTTGGAAGGCGCTATGGAAGATGAAAATGATACCGAAAGTATCGTCCTTTGTATGGAGGGCAGCACGAGAGATTTTACCTTGCAAGGTAAACCTTCTTAAGAGGAAAATTACAAGGCATGATTTTTGTGAATTATGTGGAAGGCAAGAGAGCGGCTTCCATGTGTTGTATGAGTGTCGAACAGCTGCAGAAGTGTGGAAGGGAGCTGCAATCTTGAAGAAGTACTGGAGGAGATCGCGATCGGTGTATGAGACCTTCCAGAATGTCTTCACACGGGGAACGATGACGGAGAGGCAAATATGGGCGATGATTGTGTGGCATATTTGGAGGAATAAAAACAGGAGGATATTCGAGGGAGGGGAGAAGCTGGCAAGGGAGGTGCTATAGGGAGTGGATGCGGAGCTCAAGGAGTACCGAAGGTATACGGACTGCACGACAATGGAGCGTACAATGGCTGCACAACCAGGGAGCACAGTATGGGAGAGACCGAGAAGGGGATTCACAAAGTTCAACTGAGATGCGGCAGTCACGAAGGAGAGGGGATCAAGTATTAGCTTTATCGGACGAGCAGGTGATGGGAGTTTTGTTATGGCGGGTCAGCGAGAGATTGTATGCACGAGTGATGTGGAGGTTGCCGAAGCTGAAGCGGTTCGATGGGCTGTAGAGATTGCGAGGGAGAGAGGGATGTAGGACGTTCACTTTGAATCAGATTGTCTCTCCTTGATAACGAAGCTTCGAGGTGACTATGCGGGGTTGGGCGTCCTCGGTATGCTGATTGAAACTATAAAGAAGGCTGCAAGCTATTTCAGGGAGGTCGTGTGGTCGCATGTTCGGCGAGACGGCAATAAGGCAGCTCACAATTTGGCAGGGATTAGACCCATTCGAAATTCACTGTATTTTACTCTTCATTCATTACCTGGTGACGTTGATGTATTTCTTGCATATGATTTATAATGAATGAGTGGGTTGGTGCTAAAAAAAAAAGATAGAAGAAAGTAATGTAGTATTCATTTTTAGATGAATGAGGCTTAATTAGTTTGTATATGTTTTTTTTTTTAATTTTGGATTAGTGAGAAAATTATAAATTAATATTAGTCAAAGTTATTTGTACAGTACGTTGAATCAACTTTTTGCTTTGTACGACAATTTGGATATACATGAGCGTAATTAGAAATTTAAGTTGGAGTAATTAATTAGATAATTAGATAGATTAAAATTAAATAATGAATTAATACTAAATTGTGGTTGGTTAAATAATCTATTTTTAAGGTGAAATTGGCAAGTGGCACATTTAACATATGTTTTAGTATTATATTAGATATTCGATATAGATATAGATTAAGGATAGAGATTAAGTGTAAATGATAGAATTTAAGGAAAGGAAATAAAAGAAGCGGATAAAGATGGAGATAGATGGTAGATTTCTACCCTTTTAGCAGGATGATTATTATTTAATTTAACTTTATAAATTAAATAATATGAGTATTTAGAGTTTCTATAAACTCATTTTATTATCCAACAGAAGAACATTAGAATAATATAATTATTCTAATTTATATTATACATCTAATGTGAATTTATTAGTTTACCCAAATTCACATAATATAATATAATATAAATTTATTTAATTTAAAAACAAATATCCCAAAAATAATTTGGGGTATTTCATACCTCCCTACTAAAAATAAGTTTCGTCCCGAAACTTAGAAATGAAACGAGACATGTATTGAAGATAGGATATATATATATAGTAACCTCGAAATAGATGAGAGGATATAGATTGATCAAAGTAGAGCTAGGTGCACCTAACAATTGTTCCCGAGTAAGTAGAATTTAAGCATTCTTCGCTTAATGTACTTATCGAATACGTGAGTGATGAGAATTACATCAAAAGTAACTCATTGTTTTCCGAACTCATCAACGACAAAGTTTATAAATTTTAATCCTATGAATACATTGTATCTCTATAGTTATAAGTATCTAAAATAAGGATAATAAAATTTTGATAGAAATCATTTAATATTCACACCCGTTGCTCGAGATAAGTGAACTCGCATCCCATAAGAAACGAGGTTAACTAGCTTGTCATTGGCTTTCATCTCAGCCCCATCTGGCTTTCTTTTTCAGGTTGCCAAATGGCCCGGGTGGCTTTGAAGGCAACTGTTATTAGGAGGAAATCAAGTATGAAATATAACAAAATAGATCAAACCAGATTTAGGCCCACGCAAATAATTACAAGACTCCTCCAATGCATTAAGAGAATGTCAAGATGGAATCCACGAGGAAGCGTGTCAGCGGATCCTAGGCAGCTGTAAATCTCACAGAAAAGCAAACAGAAGACAGAAACAAAGAAGGAAGACAAACGAAAGCAAGAAATAGCAAACGAAAGCAAAGAACAAAGCAAAGACAGAAGCTAACTCGATCTCGACCAGTAGTAACTCGAGATCGACAACAGAACTGGACAACAGAAACTCAGAAATCACAGCACACAGCAAACCCAGCAAGGGCAACTCGATCTCGACAACACCTAACTCGAGATCGACAAGAAATAGTAAAAACAGAAACTGAAAATCGACGACAAAAAGTAGGAACTCAACTCGATATAGACCAAAACCACTCGAGATCGACTAAGGCCTACTCGATCTCCACAAGCCCCTCCTCTGTATCGACCAAAAACTCAGAAAGTTGTAAATTGCATTTTCGAACACAGAATTCAGATTTCGACAGAAATAAACTCAATATAATAAAGAACTTCCAAAGCCAGGGTACCAACGCCATAACGATAACAATGCAAAGTAACATATAAAGGCATAAAAGATCATAATTTCCATCAAAATAACTTTCGTTACTAACAAATAGGCATATAGAGGCTTTCGCATAAACCCTAATTGTTACTAACCCTTTTCACATAATTAACCCAAGTTGTATTAAGATCACTTTCGCTTCAATAATACAAAAAAGGATCACCTTCAACTCTCGCAAAAGATTCATGCTCATAGGGATAGAAGACGAATTGCATAACAAGATCTGACCTTTACCGCATCACCTCACATGGCCACCGTCGGGCTCACCCCAGCCCCAGAAGTGGGTGGACTACTCGCTCTTCATCATCAAGAAAGACATTAAATAACAAAAGCAACTAACTTGCATTGAATTAAATAAAGAAAGCTTACAACCAATAAGACAAATCCGCTTTCGCCTTTCCACTTTGCTTGCCACAAACTCTCTTTCTCTACTCCTACTTACTTGAATGGAATTGTGTCTGAAATTGAATATATGAAAAACCAGCCCCTAGGGCTTTATTTATAGCCTTCTATTCCTTACTATTCAATGATAGAAATATCTATCTTTATCTAAATCTATATCTAAAGGCTTAAAAGATAAATAAAAGCAATTAAAGAATTAAATCTAAAAGGGAAAAATAAATCTAAATAGGTAAGTCTTCTAATGTTGATAGATCTTGCCTTCCATAGATTGAACTTGATGAAATCGGATAGACTTGGCTTCCTTCGGCCCCAAGGATTCCCAGCTCGACACGAACAACCAAAGTGCATAACGCGGTTTCAGGACGCGGCTCGTCGATCTCGAGTAGGGCTCCTCGATATCGAGTAGGATTCGTCGTCAACTAGGGCTGGATGGCTTGGTCGGGTAGCTCTACTCGACAAGCTCGGATCTTGGCTCCTTGGCTCCCCGATCTCGACCAAGCCTCCTCGAGATCGAGTAGAGGTGGTGCTCGGCTTCTCCGTTTTCGGCTTCTCGACTTGGCACAGCTCGTCAACTCCAGACATGGCGTCGAAGTGTGGTCGATCTCGACTAGAGTTACTCGAGATCGGGTTGTCTCTGACTCAGTGTCCTCGATGAGCTCTGCTTAACAAGGTGTGCTCGGACAACCTTTGTCGAGATCGAGTAAGTGTACTCGAGATCGAGTAAAGTTCTCTCAGCTTTCTGCTCTGTTCTTGAAACGCACTTTCCTGAGTACTCGTTCGTCGGATTGACGTATATGACCATGCGTTGGAAAGCTCTTTCCGAGGGCTACAACTCTCATGAATACACCAAAGCTTGATTGAGAACGAAGAATGGTGAAAAATGGCGTTTTCTCAAGATACACCATTTTTAGCCTCTCCATGAGTTTCCTTTAAGCTCCAAAGTGCGTCCGATTTCTGCGAAATATAACCAAAACTTGTGTAGACCTCCATATATTTCAAATAAGTGTAAACTACATAGATTCTGTATTATTCCAACCCAAATGCATGCAATGTATGCAGAAATCAATTTAAAAGTAAGTATAAAACATGGCAAATTAGGCTCACATCAAACACCCCATACTTAAGCTTGCTTGTCCTCAAGCAATACTTTTATTTGTCATTTAGGGGAAGAAATTAAAACTCTCAACATCTTAGATTCATTCTCATATGTCCCTGCAATCAATTACCATCCTCGAAAAGGTACTAGTGTCACAGATCCATGCATGTGCGATTAAAAAGCAACATCTACTCACAAAAGGAGGGTTATGCAAAAACATTCATAAGTGACAAAGCATTAATAATCAAGAGGACTTTAATTTAAGCTCAATAAGAAGTAGATTGGTAAAAGGCTAAAGGTGTGCAATTTTTGGCCATGTGGTGCTTTTGATCCGGGGAAATGGAGTATTTCCAGACTGAATTTCATACCACATTCTTTCTCATAAGATTCATCACCTTTCATAATGATTTTTCTCAATAATAATGCTTTTACCTCTCTAACCTCAGCACTGCCTTCTCGCGAGTCGCAAACATGGGTCTCATGAATGACCCCGAATACTTAGTGCTTTGGACTCCTCACCTGTGTGTCCCATCTCGCCAAACTATTATCTCAGCGAGCAGGGTCAATCTACCTTTATCTCCTGAGGTGATTGTATTTTCTTTCACTCATTAAATTTTCCATATTTTCAAATTTTTTCCTACCAAACTCAGATAATGATAAAAATAACACAACAACCATATAACAATCTCCATAATGTAACATTATTCTCAACATAATCCCTAGATAGGAAATAAGGTAAAGAATGGGCAATATTTAGATCATGTGGAGCAATATATGAACATCAACCATATATACCCTACATCTTACTTACTAGCACATCAGTATAGTAGAACATCAAAGCATATCATCATAGGCACACGTCAGTCAGGCAATCATTATATACCATTTCAGCACATTAGTCATCACACCTCCAATTATGTCAGTTCTAGGCCTAGCGCACAACATCAATTTCGACTAATAGGAGATTACGTGGTTTGAATTAAGAATGCTCTTCCCCAAGTTAGTTGGGAGGATCCTGCTTACGACTGCCATCCTTGAAGTATATCCGTCCTTTTTATAATTGGTGAAATCGTCCTTGGAGTCTATAGGTCATGTACCCATCATGCTTCCGCTGCGCCGTTCCGATGCCACTTGGTCATTAGTTCTTCTTTCATGTCGGCTCTCATCGAAGGATCACAAGGATTAGAAGTTACGGAGATATGGGAGAGACAGGGGTGGACAACACGACTTCCTTAATGATTCAGACACGGACCAGGACTAGGGTCGACGAGACCAAGATAGAATCCCCACCCAAGGATTACAATGATGTCCTTAGGGTATTCTATGAGGTTGTAATTGTGACACACAAACATATAATAATCATGAATATCATCACATCATTCCACACTAGCATGTACCTATCTCAAGGGATAACGATCTATACATTCATAACATGTTCATATAATCAACTTTTCAAGTATGCGGAACAAGGTAGCAACCTATCGTCTCATTCACTAATCATGCTCGATATATATTCAGATCATATATGTACAAACCGACAATAGACATATACGGGATGAGTTATATATATGAAATAGCGGGTATTGTAGAATGTCACATGTATGATTCATCACTCATTTTAGGCATACACGTAAGAAAGTCGAGACAATGCGAAGTCAATTACGAGCATATTGAGATGCACCCTAATAATCATGCTAGAGGATATGATAAGGTCATGTGGGCATAGTAACTATCACATCAAATACAACCATGTTCATATAACAAGACAAGATGGCACACAATCATGCGAGGGCCTATGATCAGAAGGCATACGTCCTACATGGTACTACAAATACTCATTAAGCATTTACACGGTCAACGAGTTTCAATTTGATTAACTTAGCATGCTAAGAATTTATTTCATATGTTAATCATTCAACGAAGGTTGACCACACTATCATAGACCTAATTCAAGGGAGAGCAACATTCATGGAAATTCATACATGCGGCACATATACTCATTCACAATTGCAATCATGCGAGTTATCAGGCAAGTCATGCCGAAATACACCAACATATCATGTCATGACGTCAAAAGGGAGGCTATCATTATAACCGAACAGAATTCCCTATGGGCAATCACCGACTCATCACCCTGTTTCCCCGTGGGACGCTAGTATGACTCCCTCGGTAGAACACAAGGACCTTCATGTTGTTTTCGAGATGTGAGGGTAGAACTCGTGCTTAGACTCTTGAGGCAAGAAGACATGGCTAACCATTACGAGGATCAAAAGGGGTAACTCTATAAGGCAACTCACTCCTTAACTCGAAACTATCTCATCCATCCTCCCCACAAACATACTCAAGTAACCTTCACATCCGATGCGATTTTCGAAGGTAATTGGTTGAACAACCCAAATTTTTCCGTGAAAGACACAAACCTCATGTACGAGACTCGATAGAAGCATAGATGATGGGATATCAATCAAGACTCGAAATGGGGAGAGCGGTTGCTCTTCGACCCTTACAAACATGCCTAAATGTTTTGTTGGGATGGTTGACGGAGTCAAAATCATCAGGGGTTTGAATTATGGAAGAGATATTCCGACAAGACAAGAATTCCAATGACATAAGAACGAGGTATTCTCCCGCTATCCCGTTTGCATAGTCATTCAATACATGATTCAAGTCACGGCATAATGATTAGTTCTCTATCCTAAGCACAATAGCACTCAACATGGAAGCAATCAACGGGATTAATATGATCCTCTTCGAGGAGGATCGCCCTCGGGCCCAGTTGGATATAATGCATATAATCACATAGATGATCTATGCTGTCCTTCGAGGGATGACTAACCGGAGGGGCAAATACCTCACGGTCCCCTAGCCCAAGCTACTCCAAACCTCGAGCTCCTTGGAGTCTTCAAACCCCATCTGTAAAATAAAGCTAGTATTTTGCCTACCCGTTCCCAACTACATCCAATAGGGAGGTCTAGCGCCTTTACTACCCCATCGTTTCCCTTTGTTAGATTACCGGATTTATTGAGTCAAGTTCATTTTAGTCCATTTGAGTTAGCCATATTAAATGCATTTTGCCATTTCTAAAATATTTTGAAAAGCCATTTGAAAACCTTGAGCCATTTTCAAAACCACATCAACCTATCATACTCGGTTTGCAAAACCTAGCTCTTGCGCCCCGAGTACATGTTGAGGGTTTGAAATCAACAACTTCGCTTTGAAAGTGGGATTTCACACCCAAAAGCCTAGAGGGATTGTTGTAATCCCCGGGGTAAGTCCCCTATACCTGCCCTATGACCTGAGCCGTGAAATTCGTTTATCATACAAACTGGCGAAATTCTAAAACCATACAATAGGTTGCCAAGGCGGAGCCGGGTCAAAACGTAATCTAAATATTCAAATCTAACCATTAATAATTTAATGAAGTCAAAGTCTCACTCTCTCTCTCCGCCATGTCAAAACCCGCGGTCATGGAGCCAAATCAGCATCATTACACATATATGACATTCCTAAAAAAAATAATACAGGGCGTGTGATCAGACAGAGGCCCACCCACAAGACTAGGTCATACTGTAATCATACCATATACGCTATTCCTAATAAAGATGCTTCTAGATGCAAGGCGGAATATTAACACACTAGCATACCCCTAAGGTCAAGTGCATAATAATAACAATAAGGCCTTAACACAAAATACCAAATTGTATATCCCTCTCCCTACCACCACCCCCCATTCCCGATAAGGCGAAGACTGGCCAGTTCGTGAATGCATTCCATGCTTCTTATCCAATTATGAATGTGGACTTAAAAGAGAAAAAGAATAATATAATGCGAAAGATAAAATAAATTTGAGCGGTAAGTAAAGTGGTAATTACGAATTGACGACTCAGGACGAACCCGATGAGACTGGGTCATCCTATGACTCTAGCAAAGACTCTACATAATTCACAGATAACGGCCGTTCTGTTTACATATGTATAAAGAATTAGAATGTTCAACGGTCAATGCAGCCTTGTATGATACTACATGGCATGCTAATCGTGAATGAAAGCACCTAGTATATCATATGATTACATGCAAATGGGACTTACCTGGCGGTGCAGAACAGCAAGGCAAGCATTACGATAGATTAAAGATAACCTAGATACATATCGGAACACATATATAAGTCTACGTCTAATCATCCAAGCACAAAACATATCATTAAGTGAGAATAGCAACCATATCGCAATCATCGTTCCGTCAAGTTCAACCATTCATCATATTGCCACATTCTATAAAACCATATCATTCTCATCATGCCATTCATCCACATTCATATATTTATAACCATATATTTGCATATTATATAGCTCAAGTGCATCATATTCATCATAGCTCAACGCATAAGTTACCGATACATAATCTTAACATTTCATCATGCTATTAGTCAACACAGATCATGATATTAGACAATCATTCACATTGTTAGGCAAAAATTGTTAAAGGAACAATCTCGCATAACACATTGCAATTTGAATTATATTTATAAAGTTCGACCCTTATCTGTACTTCCTCACAATTTTAAATTATGCGGATACTTTAAAAGGATAAGAATTTGGGTTTTTTGGTGGTTTGGACTGCACCCGTTGATGAGGGTTGCCTACGTACCTTCATGGGAAGGATCAAGTCCAACGTAGTTCGAAGATATAGGGTTTTATGTAATTGGGGTTGGTTTGGGTAGACTTCGTGTCTGATTTGGTATATAGTAAGGTGTTTGATTTGATTTGGTTTAGACTTGGTGTATGATTTGAGTTTGGGTATGTGTTTGGGTTTCAACTCGATAGAGTATCAGGTTTTCTTTGAGGTTTATGATTGGACCCGATTATGGGTTTCCTACGTATCTGTGATGACGGAATCAAATCGCTTGTAGTTCAAAGGTATGAATTTGCTTTGGAACTTGTGGTTGGATCCGACGAGAGAGCATCAAGCCTTCGTAGTTCGAGAGTTGGTGTTGGAGCCTGATTTTATGATTGGAGCTGATGAGAAATATCATCATTTGTAGTTCTCACGAGCAACTTCATTTGATGTCGCCATTTGTATCAAGTCGTTGTAGTTCCCACGAACAATTTCATTTGATTTTGGACTTGGCACGTGATTGAATCCGATAGACATGTGCTTTTACCGGATTTCCTACGTAGCTCGTAAAGAGCATCAAATCTTAACGTAGTTCTACACTAACTGATTTTGCTTGATTGACTTAACTTCATTTGGAACCGAAGCAAGTCTTTTTGAAATTTGGGATTGGACTCGATGGGCTTTGGCTTATAATCGAGTTTCCTAAATATCCGATGACTCGAAATCAAATCTTATGTAGTTCTTATAAACGACAAGTTTGAATTTGGTGGAACATGGTTTTGATTTTTGGTGTGACCAAACTCGCCGAGCGAAAGCTTTGTATCGAGTAAGAGTGGATACTTTGGATTTGATGGAAATTTGGTTTTTTGGGACAATTGAACTCAACGAGGGAAAGCTTTGTATTGAGTTCGACGGGACATCTTGAATTTGAGGGAAATTTAGTCTTTTTTTGAACGATTGAACTCAACGAGAATTTGACTCGGGTCAAGTTTCTTATGTAGCTCATCAAGAGTTTGAAGTTATGACATAGCTATTGACGAACAACTTCATTTGATTTTGGGGCATGTGATTGAATCTAATAGACATGTGCTTTTACCGAATTTCCTACGTAGCTGTTGTGAGCTGAATCTGCCATGTTTTACAATAACTTTTATATCGGTTTCTGCATGCATTTCATTCATTTGGGCTAAGATAGTACATAACCTATGTAGTTTATGTTTATTTGCCAAATTATGGAATCTACACCAGTTTCTGTTTAATTCGCAGAATTCGAGGCATTTTACAATAATTCTATAGAAGGTCAGAAAAGCTCGGGAATCGGCTACAGAAGTCCAAGGTCAAAGAAGCAGCAGAACCAGTCAAATCAATCCGAGAGTCAAGGTTACTCGATCTCGAGTAGACTCTACTCGATCTCGATGAGCGAGTCCGAGCATCCTTGGTCGACAGAGCTTTGTCGAGAGCCAGACCACCCAGCTCCGGAAGTCTACTCGATCTCGACAAGACCCTAGTCGAGATCGACGAAGACCAGTGCCACACCCGGAGTCGACAAGGAGAGAAGCTGACCGAGAAGCCGAGGACGAGGATGCCGAGCGACCCTACTCGATCTCGACAAGCTCTAGTCGAGATCGACAAGCGCCACAATGCCAGTCCAAGTCCGTGCCGAGGAGAAGCTGCTCGACCAGAGAAGGCCACACCCTAGTCGAGATCGATGACCCTTTGTCGAGATCGACGAGCACCGTGAACCAAGTCCGAGCCTGTCGAGCAGAGCTAGCCGGGAAGTCCAGTCGACGAACAATCCTTGTCGAGGTTGACGAGGCCTTGTCGATGTCGAGTAGACCAGTCTCCAGAAACGCGTCGTCGAGGGTTGTCCTAGTCGACTTAGGAATCCTTGGGCACGAAAAAATCCGAGAATGGCCGAGAGATCTATCCAAAGTGGATCAATTCAATCCATGGAAGGCTACATCGTTGTGGTGTTGATACCCTGGTCTTGGAAGTCTTTTATTATATTGTGTTTATTTCTGTCGAAAATCTGAATTCTGCATTCGAATTTGCAATTTAAAGTTTTTGTCCCCCAGTCGACATAAAGTAGAGCTTGTCGAGATCAAGTATTGCCTTTGTCGATCTCGAGTAGGAACTGGTCTAGGTCGAGTTGAGTTTTCTTTTGTTGTCATCGATTCTGAACTTGTCTGGACTTGCCCTAGTCGATCTCGAGTAGGTGTGGTCGAGATCGAGTTGATTTTCCTGTCGAGTTGTTTTGCTTTCGTTTCTGAGTTTCTGTTGTCGACCTTCCCTAGTCGATATAGAGGACAGCTACTCGAGATCGAGTAGCTTCTGTGTCCTCGCCTTTGTTTTTGCTTTGCTTTGTCTTTTCTGTCTTCGTTTAGTTCATTGCTTTTGTTTGTTATTTTCTGCTTTTATTTCTGTTTCTTTCCTTGTTTTTGTGTTTCTGTCTTTCTGCTATTCTGTCTGTGAGATCTACAACTACCTAAGAACTGCTGACGTGCTTCCTCGTGGATTCGATCCTGACTATTCTCTTACTACAACGGGAGGAAGTCTTGTATTTATTTGCTGAGACAGGAAAGTGAGTCTGATCTTTATTTTATATTTATCTCATACTTGACCATCCTTCTGCATCAACAAATTGGCGCCGTTGCGGGGGAAGCTATCATTCGCGCCTTAGGTAGTTAAATCTCACGTTTTCTTTAAGTTACTTTTCAGGTGTATGCGTCGTTCTGGTCAACCACCTGAGTTTGACACCTTAGATGATCCGGAACGTGTCCTACACATCCAGTCTAAACTAAAAAGAGCCATGGCGGCCGCAGAAACACCAGAACAACTGATACAGAGGCTTAGGACAGAACTAGCCGCCAAGGGTACTGCTCTCGCCGCTGAGAGAGCAAGAAGGGAGCAGGCAGAAGCCAAGCTTGTGTTGCGTAGATGGGAACATTACCTGGACTCGACATATACACATTCTGGAGGAACTGATCCAGAAAAACACTAGCCGAAATCGTCTGTACCACAGAAACCCAAGTATCTCCTTCCTCTATTTCAATCTCGCTATCTATCTTTGAAGAATCTTTGGAAGGATCCCAAGAAGAAGAAGAGCCACCAACACGAAATCTGGACCTCGTTGCCCATGGTGCTTCAAGATCGCTTTTACCTTACAAGGTGAAGGCTATCCCCGATGATTTTGAGCAACCGATGTTCATATTCAAGTATGGGGTCCTAGCAAAGTGGCATGAAGCTCCGCAGGATGAGGAGGAAATATCTCTTCCCTCTCCACCGTTCTGCTGTGGTGGAGATACACAACCAAGTCAACCAATGAAGCGGAAGAGGTATGAGGATGAGGTATGCAAATTTCCTTTATATATTCCTTTATGCATGCCAGCTGGAGCCCAGGAAGATAGATGGGTGAAGCCATGGAGCATTCGCTCGGGGAGATTTAAGCTTCTTCACATGATGCCAGCGGATGACATCCCACGCTTCCCACCACCGGAGGAACCACCAGATCCACCTATACCTCCGGACAAAGATGAGCCAGACTAATGCTTAATGGAGAAAGTCGGCCTAGTGACTATAAAATCTAGAGCTTGTACATAGACTTTTTGGGACTTTTTGGACATTGTTTTGTTTGTTTTTTGTTTCGAACACTTTTAGTTTTGCTATTGTGGGTATATGTCCTCTACACTTTTCAGGTTCGGCCCAGGATTCTTTTATTCGACATTTTGAGGCCCTGCACACCTGTCTAGTGAGTTTCTTTCTTTACCCTTGTTTTTATACAGTGAGGACACTGTAATATTTAAGTATGGAGTGGGGGAAGGGCTTACTTTGTGCATATTTTGATTTATTTGACATTATTTGTGCATTAATTCTTTGAATTGCTACATGGCTATTTTGGAATGCATTATTGATTTATGTGCTTATATGCATGTTTTCCAAAGTTTGAAAAAATGACCCCCATTTGAAATTTTTGATAAATGTCATGGAAGCTTATATTGAACTCGACGATGCAAAATTGGATTCATTAGAGATATAGCATGAAATTGCCTAGTAAAGGGAAGTCACAATGAAGTGCATGATTTATTGAAAACCATGAAAGGAGGTAAAATTTGAAGTTGCTTTTGACATATTGCATGATAAAATGATGGAGGACTTTATATTTCCATATAAATCCTAGCCTTACCTATGCTTATGCATTACACAAAAGCCATAATAAGCCTTATTTCATATATTGCTCCACATGATCTAAATATTGCCATTCTTTACCCTATCCGGGGATTATGTTGAGAATGATGTTACATTATGGAGATTGTTATATGGTTGTTGTGTTTATCATATTTGGAGTTTGGCAGGAAATTGTTTGAAATATATGGAAAATTTAATGAGTGAAAGAAAATCCAATCACCTCAGGAGATAAAGGTAGATTGACCCTGCTCTCTAAGATAATAGTTTGGAGAGATGGGACACATTGTGAGGAGTCCAAAGCACTAAGTATCCGGGGCCATTCATGACACCCATGTTTGCGACTCGCGAGAAGGCAGTGCTGAGGTTAGAGAGGTAAAAGCAATATTATTGATAAAAGCATTATGAAAGGTGATGAATCTAATGAGAAAGAATGTGGTATGAAAGTTTGGAAAATACTCCATTTTCCCCGGATCATTAGCACCACATTTTTACCCACCTTTAGCCTTTTACCAATCTACTCCTTATTGAGCTTAAATTAAAGTCTTCTTGATTATCAATGCTTTGTCACTTATGAATGTTTTTGCATAACCCTCATTTTATGAGTAGATGTTGCTTTTATACATTTGCACATGCATGGATTTGTGACACTAGTACCTTTTCGAGGATGGTAATTGATTGCAGGGACATATAAGAATGAATCTAAAATGTTGAGAGTTTTGATTTCTTCCCCTGAATGACAAATAAAAGTATTGCTTGAGGACAAGCAAGCTTAAGTATAGGGTGTTTGTTGTGAGCTGAATCTGCCATGTTTTACAGTAACTTTTATATCGGTTTCTGCATGCATTTCATTCATTTGGGCTAAGATAGTACAGAACCTATGTAGTTTATGTTTATTTGCCAAATTATGGAATCTACACCAGTTTCTGTTTGATTCGCAGAATTCGAGGCATTTTATAGCAATTCTACAGAAGGTCAGAAAAGCTCGGGAATCGGCTACAGAAGTCCAAGGTCAAAGAAGCAGCGGAACGAGTCAAATCAATCTGAGAGTCAAGGTTACTTGATCTCGAGTAGACTCTACTCGATGTCGACGAGAGAGTCCGAGCATCCTTGGTCGACAGAGCATTTTCGAGAGCCAGACCACCCAGCTCCGGAAGTCTACTCGATCTCGACAAGACCCTAGTCGAGATCGACGAAGACCAGTGCCACACCCGGAGTCGACAAGGAGAGAAGCTGACCGAGAAGTCGAGGACGAGGATGCCGAGCGACCCTACTCGATCTCGATAAGCTCTAGTCGAGAACGACAAGTGCCACAACGCCAGTCCAAGTCCGTGCCGAGGAGAACCTGCTCGACCAGAGAAGGCCACACCATAGTCGAGATCGATGACCCTTTGTCGAGATCGACGAGCACCGTGAACCAAGTCCGAGCCAGTCGAGCAGAGCTAGCCGGGAAGTCCAGTCGACGAACAATCCTTGGCGAGGTTGACGAGGCCTTGTCGATGTCGAGTAGACCAGTCTCCAGAAACGCGTCGTCGAGGGCTGTCCTAGTCGACTTGGGAATCCTTGGGCACGAAGAAATCCGAGAATGGCCGAAAGATCTATCCAAAGTTGATCAATTCTATCCATGGAAGGGAATCTATCAAGACATGAAGACTTACCCACTTTAGAATTATCTTTTCCTTCTTGATTTATTTCCTTAAAACATTTTATTTATCTTTTAGCCTTTTAGATATAGATATAGATATTCTATCCTTGAGTAGCAAGGATTAGAAGGCTATAAATAAGGCCCATGGGGCTCAGTTTTATTAATTCAATTTTTAGAGAGAAACAAATAGTTCCACAGAGAAGTTTAGGAGTTCTAAGGTTTTTAGGGTTTTGGCTTTCTGCGAAAGTTGATTGCCGGAATTGTAAAGGCTTTTGAATATAGTTAATGCAAGTTTCTTTTTATACATCAATGTATGTTATTGCGATGAGGCGTGAGTAGTCCACCCACTTCTGGGGCTGGGGTGAGCCCGACGGTGGCCATGTGAGGCGATGCGATAAAGGTCAGATCTTTTTGTGCGATTCATCTTCTATCCCTATGAGCAAGATTCTTTTGCGAGAGTTGAAGGTGATCCTTGTTTGTGTTATTGAAGCGAAAGTGATCTTAATGCAACTTGGATTAATTATGTGAAAAAGGGTTAGTAACAATTAGGGTTTATGTGAAAGCCTCTATATGCCTATTTGTTAATGACGAAAGTTATTTGATGGAAAGCATGATATTTTGTGCCTTTATGTGTTACTTTGCATGGTTATCGTTGTGGTGTTGAAACCCTGGCTTTGAAAGTCCTTTTTTATATTAAGTTTATTTCTGTCGAAATTCTGAGTTTTGGTTCGAAAATTTGCCCTTTTAAAGTTTATGTCTTTTACTGTACTCGACATAGAGTAGTGCTTTGTCGATCTCGAGGAAGCTGTGGTCGAGATCGAGTAGGCCTGGTCTTAGTCGAGTTGGTTTTTCTGCTTTTCTTGTCGATTTTCAGTTTCTGTTTTGCATGCTCTTGTCGACCTCGAGTAGGGTTTGTCGAGATCGAGTTGCCATTGCCGGGTTTGCTTGTCTGCTGTGATTTTCAGTTTCTGTTGTCAAGTAACTGTGGTCGATCTCGAGTAGCTGCTTGTCGAGATCGACGAGACGCTTTGCTTTGCTTTTCATTTTTGCTTTGCTTCGCTTTATTTCTTGCTTTGTTCTTTGCTTTTGTTTTAGTTGCCCTTGCCGGGTTTATTTGTTTCTTTCCTTTCTGTGTTTCTGTCTTTCTGCTGCTTCTGTGAGAATTTACAGCTACCTAAGAACTGCTGACGTGCTTCCTCGTGGATTCGATCTTGACTTTTCTCTTACTACAACGGGAGAAAGTCTTGTATTTATTTGCTCAGACAGGGAAGTTAGTGTGAACTATATTCCATATTTATTTCAATACTTGACACATCCTCCTGCAACAACAAATTGGCGTCGTTGTCGGGGAAGCAATCATTCGCGCCTTAGGTAGTCAGTTCTCACTGTTTCTTTGAGTTACTTTTCAGGTGTATGCGTCGTTCTGGTCAAACACCTGAGTTTGACAGCTTAGACGAACCGAAGCGCTACCTGCACATCCACTCCAAACTCAAAAGGATCATGGCGGCCGCTGAGACACAAGAACAGCTGGTCGCTAGGCTTACCAGGGAATTGGCCGCAAAGGATGCTGCTATCGCCGCTAAAGATGCTGCTATCACCGCTGAGAGAACAACAAGGGAACAAGCACAGGCTGAGCTTGCCCAATATCCAACCACGGCAGAGGACTACATGCACCCAACTCTCGTCGTGCCTGAATCGGCGATTCTAATCCCTGATAACTCTTTTGAAATTCGCACTCGATTTCTTATAGAGCTGAAAAATAATGCCTTTTATGGTAGATTTAATGAGTGTCCTCTTGAGCATATTACAAACTTTTCTGACATGTGCCGTACTATTGCTGAAGGTACAACCCTGGAATATGTCAAGATGAAATCTTTTCGCTGGTCTCTCGCTGGGCATGCACTGAAATGGCTGGAAGGGCTGAAAGCAAGATCACTCACAACCTGGGCCCAAGTAGAGCAAGAGTTCCTGAATAAATTCTTCCCACCCGCCAAAACAGCACATCTCCGCCAGAGAATCACCGCCTTCAAACAGAAGCAAGGGGAACCACTGGCAAAGGCATGAGAGCGCTACAAGGAACTTCTGCGATCTTGCCCTACTCATGGATAGCCACCCTACGTCATTCAGGAGATCTTCAACTCTCTCGATCAAGTCACAAAGGACAGGATCAACCACTATACTCGCTATGAGTATCTGACAATGCCGCCAAGTGACGTATGGGGTGTGCTAGAGAAGCTCACCAACTACGACAACAAGTATGGGTCTACTGCAACCTATGAAGAGAACCCATACGCCAGGCCAGCACCATCCATGCCCCTATATGAGCCACCTAAGGAGATTGATCCTGATGTTAGGGAGCAATACTACAGAGACCAGAATAAGAAGCTCATCAAGCAAGTAAAGCATCTCTCTGACAACCAGCCTTGCATAGAATGCGGATCGCAAAGGCACACCACTCCTGAGTGCCCACACACAGAGCAAGTCAGGCTGGCAGAGCACCCTGAGGATGCAGCTTACGCAGGGGGTCCCAGTCGCCACATGGGGGACCAAAGGTTTCAGCAACCACAATGGAACCAAGGTGTCCCTAGGAATCCCCCGCCCTACAGAGCTTTAGGACATCCGGAAAGGGAGCAGAAAAAGGATGATATACAGACAGTCCTGGAGGAAATACGGAGAAACCACTCAGAAACTAGGCAATCTTTCAACTCCGTCTATACTCAGATGCAAGGTGTCAACTCTAGGCTTGGGGAAATTGATATCTGGCGGAAATCAGTTGATGCACAGATTGGTCAGCTAGCAGCAGGAATCCCCAGACAGTCAGGGACACTTCCAGGATCTTCAGAACCAAATCCTAAGGGAAAGACTGGACACATCGCTGCTATAAAACTCAGAAGCGGCCATCAACTGCAAGAGCCAGAGGTCGGAAAGCAGCAGAACGACAAGGAACAGCAAGTCAATCTCGACAAAGCCGTGGTCGACCTCGACAAGAGCCTCGTCGACCTCGAGGAGACACTTCCAGAATCTTCGTCTGCACCACACAGCAACTCGACTGGGCCCAATCTGGTCGATGTCGACAAAGGCCTTGTCGATGTCGAGGAGCCCCTGGTCGATATAGAGAAGTCTGCAGCATCTCCGACGTCTGTTCTGGCTCCGAATCAGAAAAAGAAGCTGTCTTTCCCCACAAAATCTCTAAAGGACCCGGCGGAGAAAAAGTTTCAGCGCTTCATCAAGATGCTTCAGAAGCTCAACGTCACCATCCCCTTCACAGAAGCTCTCAATGAAATGCCATCTTATGTCAAGTTCCTGAAGGAGATTCTGAGAAAAAAGCGATCGATGGCGGAAATCACAGAGGAGTGCAGCCATCTGGACATATTGGAGAAGAGGCCGGATCCAGGTAAGTTTGCTATAACTATTGGATTTGGTCCATATAAAATTAATGCCCTATGTGATCTTGGAGCTAGTGTGAGTATAATGCCTTTAACGATTTGGTCCAAGATTAAGATAGGTGCCTTGGAGCCTGTGGATGCTAGACTTTACATGGCCAACAACACAGTGGTCATCCCAACAGGCATGGTGGAAAATGTCCCAGTACAAGTAGGTAAATTCTTCGTCCCTGCTGATTTCTTAATAGTTGATATGCAAGAAGATCCTACTTGTCCAATTATTCTAGGAAGACCATTCTTGGCGACGGTGGATGCCAACATAAGCGTTAGGAAAGGAGTGCTCACCTTCAACATCAGCGATGAGGTAATTGAGTATTCCTTTAAAAAAAACTGAAAGGCATACAGGTCCAATGAAAGAGGTCAAATCTATCTCAGCTGGCTACATCACCTGCGGGGAACCCAAGGTTAGGAATATGACCCCTGAGGAACTGGAAAAGAGGGACATGGAGGCCCAGGTAGAGGAGATCATGACAATCCTCAACGAGAACACAAAAAATCCAATCAACACAGACCAAGGTAAGTCGTTGTGGATTAATTATTTTTCGGATGCCTTGACAGGGACTAAGTATGGGGTCAAGATCGACCAAGGCTCCTCGACATCGAGTAGAACCCTAGTCGATCTCGACCAGACCAAGGAGACTCCACCAGCACCAACGTAATCGAGCAGCAAACCAGAGGAGCCAGCCTACTTGACCTCGAGTAGACTCGTCGAGGTCAACCACCAGTACCCTACTCGGCCTTCTTCGACGATGAGACAACCAGAGCCAAGACCAGCCTCGTCGATCTCGACCACCCTAGTCGAGATCGACCACCAATCGGGGAGCCCAGATCCTTCTTCCTCGATGACGAAGCCACCAGGAGGAGAAGGCTACTCGAGATCGAGTAGCCTTGTCGAGATCGACAAGCCCACATCTTCCTCGACGACACCTCCCTCGACGCTGCAGACACCAGGAGCAGAATCCTTGTCGAGGTCGACCAGCCTTGTCGATGTCGACAAGCCTTGTTCTTCCTCGACGTCTGAATCTTCGAACCGACCACCACCAGAACCTGCAGTCTTGTCGAGATCGACTAGCCCTAGTCGAGATCGACCAAATACAGTGGTCCCCGATTCCGTCTCCGCGAAGGTAAGCCAAGGTATGGATCTTTCTTCTCCTATTTCCATTAAAGATTTATCAATACATGGGAGAGGTCTGCCTTGGTATGTGCGATTGTGCAGGATATCCAATGATGAGCCTAAGGAGTATGAAGTTGGAGACAAGCTCTATGTCTCTAAATCAAAGGATCATTGGTTTACCAACAAATTCAACAAGAAGCGGATGGGACCGTTCGTGGTGAACAAGATCCATTCTGGAGGATTACAGCTGATGGAAAAGAATGGAGTCCTATTTGAAGCCCAAGCTACATGGGCCCTGCAGATACCACCTTCAGCATTAATGGAAAGTCGGCCTAGCGACTATAAAATCTAGAGCATGTACATAGACTTTTTAGGACATTTGAGACTTTGTTTTTTGTTTTTGGTTTTGAACACTTTTATTTTTGCTATTATGGGTATAGGTCTTCTACACTTTTCAGGTCCATGGATAGATGCAAGCTAAAAATGGACTCGGCTTAGGCATTTTAATTCGACATTTTGAGGCCCTGCACACCTGTCTTGTGAGTTTCTTTCTTTACCCTTGTTTTTATACAGTGAGGACACTTCAATATTTAAATATGGGGTGGGGGAAGGGCTTACTTTATGCATATTTGATTTATTTGACATGACTTGTGCATTATTTCTTGGAATTGCTACATGGCTATTTTGGAATGCATTATTTATTTATGTGCTTATATGCATGTTTTCCAAAGTTTGAAAAAATGACCCCCATTGAAAAATTTTTATTAGTGTCATGGAAGCTTATATTGAACTCGACGATGCAAAATTGGATTCATTAGAGATATAGCATGAAATTACCTAGTAAAGGGAAGTCACAATGAAGTGCATTATTTTATTGAAAACCATGAAAGGAGGAAAAATTTGAAGTTGCTTTTGACATGTTGCATGATAAGAGGATGGAGGATTTTATATTTCCATATAATGCTCATATGTTTATATTCCTAGCCTTACCTATGCTCATGCATCACAAAAGCCATAATATGCTTTATTTCAAAGATTGCTCCACATAATCTAAATATTGCCATTCTTTACCTTATCCGGGGATTATGTTGAGAATGATGTTACATTATGGAGATGTTATATGGTGTTTGTGTTATATATCATATTTGGAGTTTGGAAGGAAATTGTTTGAAATATATGGAAAATTTAATAAGTGGAAGAAAATCCAATCACCTCAGGAGATAAAGGTAGATTGACCCTGCTCTCTGAGATAATAGTTTGGAGAGATGGGACACATTGTGAGGAGTCCAAAGCACTAAGTATCCGGGGCCATTCATGACACCCATGTTTGCGACTCGCGAGAAGGCAGTGCTGAGGTTAGAGAGGTAAAAGCATTATTATGAATAAAAGCATTATGAAAGGTGATGAATCAAATGAAAGAAGGAATGCGGAAATTCAATTTGGGAAATACTCCATTTCCCCAGATCAAAAGCACCACATGGCCAAAAATTGCCCACCTTTAGCCTTTTACCAATCTACTCTTTTTAGAGCTTAAATTAAAGTCCTCTTGATTATTAATGCTTTGTCACTTATGAATTTTTTTGCATAACCCTCCTTTTGTGAGTAGATTTTGCTTTTGTATAATTGCACATGCATGGTTCTGTGACACTAGTACCTTTTCGAGGATGGTAATTGATTGCAGGGATATATAAGAATGAATCTAAGATGTTGAGAGTTTGAATTCTTCCCCTGAATGACAAATGAAAGTATTGCTTGAGGACAAGCAAGCTTAAGTATGGGGTGTTTGTTGTGAGCTGAATCTGCCATGTTTTACAGTAACGTTTATATCGATTTCTGTATACATTGCATTCATTTAGGTTTAGATAGTACATAATCTATGTAGTTTATGTTTATTTGCCAAATTATGGAATCTACACCAGTTTCTGTTTAATTCGCAGAAATCGAGGCATTTTACAGCAATTCTACAGAAGGTCGAAAAAGCTCAGAAAACCACTACAGAATTCCAAGGTCAAAGCAGCGGAACCAGTCTGAGAGTCAAGGCTACTCGATCTCGAGTAGGCCTTACTCGACCTAGACAAGCATGTCCGAGCAACCTTGGTTGACAAAGCCTGATCGAGAGCCAGACCAACCCGAGCTCCGGAAGTCTACTCGATCTTGACAAGCCCTAGTCGAGATCGACGAAGCCCAGAAACCACACCCGGAGTCGACAAGGAGAGGAGCCGAGGACGATGACACCGTGCCAGTCCGAGTCCTTGCTGAAGAAGAGCTGGTCGACAAGCCGAGGACGAAGCCGAGGACGACCAGGAGCACTCGCTGCCAGCGACTCGACTCGCTGCAGCGGACCGCTCGCTGCCGCAGAAAAACTCGCTGCTAGCGGAAGAGGCAACTCGCGGAAGCGGAAAGAAAGAGCCCTACTCGATCTCGACTACGCCTTGTCGAGGTCGACGACGCCCAGGAGCCTTGTCCGAGCCTTGTCGAGTAGAGCCACCCGAGGAGACCTAGTCGATGACCAGTCCTACTCGACATCGACAAGAGCTACTCGAGGTCGATGAGCCCAGTGAGCCAAGTCCGAGCACATCGAGCAGATCTGGCCGAGGAAGTCCAATCGACGAACCACCCTACTCGAGGTCGACGAGCCGTGGTCGAGGTCGAGTAGACCAGATTCCAGAAACTTCTCGACGAGACCTGTCCGAGTAGAATGGGGATTCCTTGGGGCCAAAGGAGTCGATTTGGCTAAAGTTCTATCCGATTCCATCATGTTCTATCCAAGGAGACAAGATCTATCAACATCATGAAGACTTACCCTATTTAGTCTTATCTTTCCCTTTTAGATTTATTTCCATTAAACAATTTATTTATCTTTAAGCAATTTAGATATAATTTTAGATAGAGATAGATATCTTCTTTCCTAGAATAGTAAGGGAATGAAGCCTATAAATAAGGCCCTAGGGGGCTCAGTTTTATTCATTCTAAGTCCAACACACACAATTCCATTCAAGTAGAGAAGTTTAGCAGTTCTAAGTTTTTTAGGGTTTTGGCTTTCTGCGAAAGTTGATTGCCGGAATTGTAAAGACTTTTGAATATAGTTAATGCAAGTTTCTTTTTATACATCAATGTCTGTTATTGCGATGAGGCATGAGTAGTCCACCCACTTCTGGGGCTGGGGTGAGCCCGACGGTGGCCATGTGAGGCGATGCGATAAAGGTCAGATCTTTTTGTGCGATTCATCTTCTATCCCTATGAGCATGATTCTTTTGCGAGAGTTGAAGGTGATCCTTGTTTGTGTTATTGAAGCGAAAGTGATCTTAATGCAACTTGGATTAATTATGTGAAAAAGGGTTAGTAACAATTAGGGTTTATGTGAAAGCCTCTATATGCCTATTTGTTAATGACGAAAGTTATTTGATGGAAAACATGATCTTTTATGCCTTTATGTGTTACTTTGCATGGTTATCGTTGTGGTGTTGAAACCCTGGCTTTGGAAGTCCTTTTTTATATTAAGTTTATTTCTGTCGAAATTCTGAGTTTTGGTTCGAAAATTTGCCCTTTTAAAGTTTCTGTCTTTTACTGTACTCTACATAGAGTAGTGCTTTGTCGATCTCGAGGAAGCTGTGGTCGAGATCGAGTAGGCTTGGTCTTAGTCGAGTTGGTTTTTCTGCTTTTCTTGTCGATTTTCAGTTTCTGTTTTGCATGCTCTTGTCGACCTCGAGTAGGGTTTGTCGAGATCGAGTTGCCCTTGCCGGGTTTGCTTGTCTGCTGTGATTTTCAGTTTCTGTTGTCGAGTAACTGTGGTCGATCTCGAGTAGCTGCTTGTCGAGATCGACGAGACGCTTTGCTTTGCTTTTCGTTTTTGCTTTGCTTTTCGTTTTTGCTTTGCTTTGCTTTATTTCTTGCTTTGTTCTTTGCTTTTGTTTTAGTTGCCCTTTCCGGGTTTATTTGTTTCTTTCCTTTCTGTGTTTCTGTCTTTCTGCTGCTTCTGTGAGAATTTACAGCTACCTAAGAACTGCTGACGTGCTTCCTCGTGGATTCGATCCTGACTTTTCTCTTACTACAACGGGAGGAAGTCTTGTATTTATTTGATGAGACAGGGAAGTCAGTCTGAACTATATTCCATATTTATTTCAATACTTGACACATTCTCCTGCAACAACAGCAACCCAGGTATTTCTCCAAGTTATTTGATTGTGGGATACCGAGGGAGTTCGTAATTGTGTTGATAGCAGCAGATGATGTATTAGGAGACACTTGAAAGCTCGACTTATGAAGATTGACCTTCTGACCAGAAATGAGACATAATCTTTGTATAATGGAATTTACTTTGAAACATGCCGTTTGTGAGCTTTTGGTAAAGATAATGATATCCTCAGCAAATGCAAGGAAGGGAATATTTAGTGTCTGAAAAGACCTCGATCTCCAAGAGGCCACCATTTTTAGTGGGGCCCGGGAACCTACCTAATAAAATGGTCAATCCTCCCGACGGACTTACCTGACCCGCGTCGAAAGAATCGACGCGGCCCAACCTGTGCCGAGGGAGAACATATGAAGCTACTTTGTGAAGGACTGTTCCCTTATCGAGTTTTTCTTGGACAATTTGGAAACTTTGTTCGTTTACCTGTCAGTGTTGAATGTCTTGAGATTCACTAACGACAGTCTTTTCCTTAATAAAAATTTATACTAAAGACGAACAGGGTTTTCGTCCGCGGAGTCTGATGCAGAGGTTTCTTCTATTAAAAGAGGTTTCTTTCCCACGCGTATGATTGCTTCTAGTTCATCCTTTCTCTGAGTTCCCTGTCCCCAGATCCGCCCTCTTTCCTCCCCTCTTTTCCCCAAAAAGTCCACCCTTTTCTTATGAGGTTTCTCCTATTTATAGATCCTAGACAACCTTGCGTGTTGTGCCACGTGGTTTTCGACTTTCAACACGTGGTATACTCGTGGGGTGTGGGCATGGTTGCCACGTGTCTGTTCTTTTTCATCCGCGGATGATCGTATTTGAGTGTATTTTTTTGGACCTCTGTCCGCGGATGAAGATAATATGAATTTCTTTGTTTGTTTTCTGTCAATTGGTTGGCGCTCTTTATTTTTAAGTCTTAACAGATGTTTCCAATATTGGTTTAGTCACAGCTCCTCTAGCCGTGTTGATTCCGTCCAGGGATTGACGCGGATCGATAAAAATGTAAACATCTGTAGCTTTGTTACCGCTATTGTTTTGATTTAGGGTTGATGGGCCTTTTCTTTCTCGGGTCATGGCCCAATTTGGGCCAATCAGGCCCATTTATGCTTGGAATTCTAAACGTCAGTAATTTTCCTATAAGTTACCCCGTTCGGTTTTCTTTTTCACCCAACATTTGTCTTCTTCTACTTTTCCAAGACATTTAATCCTTATCCTTATCTTGGTTTTCCGACGGCGGTTTTCTAGGGTTCCAGTGGTTTTCTTCAACTTCCTCAAGGTATTTTTTCTTTTTCTAGGCTGTTCTTGAACTTTCTCTGTTGAGTTTTTTGATTTCCTGACATTTAGATCGTAGATTTGGGTGTGAAATTGTCTCTGAATGTGTTTTTTGGATGAGATTTTACTTTGTGTGAGTAAAACTTCGTACAACTTTCTTCTAGTTTCTTTAGAAATGGCTAATCTCAACAAGGAGCTTGATTCGCTAGAAGATTTTGAGAGGGATGAAGGATGGAGGAGTGGCGTTGCTTCATTCTCTCAAGCGCGTCCGTCCCCAGATACACTTTCTTCCTCTTCTGGGAGTTCCTCTTCCAACTCTGATGATTCCTCGTCGGAGTCATCTTCTTCTACATCCGCGTCTATCCCGGATCGAGTTGGTCCTACTGGTAGTCCTATTAAGGTGAGAAGGCGCCGAAAGCGTTCTGACCCTGATTACTATTCTTCACCTTACTCAGTTTCTTCTTCTTCGAAGGTATGCGCGGAAGATGAAAATCCAAAGGCTGTGTATGATTCAGGTGCTAGTTCTTTTGTGGACGCGGGGACTTCGTCTGTATCTCAGTCGGTGGATCAAGGGTCGGAGGATGTTTGGATTCCTTACGAGCTTCCTCCAATTGGTTTAGCAGAAAGCGCAAAGGCAATCCGTTCTAAGGAGAACTTGAGTGACCTGGACACCCAAGTATATGACTTAGGGGATCTAGATTCTTGTCTTTTCTTGGGGGATTTCAAACCTCTTCCACTTTCCAACCAGTCGTCCACCAGTTGTGCTTGAAAGGATTCATCCGTGGAGGTCTCCTGTGAGTAAATTGAGGGGTTGCACTACTCTTTTGAATTTTGAAGATTATGACGCTCTCTCGCAAGTCTTCCCATGGCCAGCGGGTGTTGAATTCTGTCTTCCCGAGGAAGGAGGTGGTTGTTTGGACGCTTACGAAGATTGCTTAGTCGTATATGCAGCTAGTTTATCTCAGGGCTTCCGACTTCCTCTACGTCCTTTTTTCTCGATGTTTTTGGATGAATATAACTTGAGCCCTGCTCAGATTGTTCCTAATGGTTGGATGTTTTTTACCAGTTTTATTATGAGATGCAAGGAGATCGGTGTTACTCCCTCTTTGAAGTTGATGCTCAGTGTTTTTTCCTTAAAAAAGGGGACTCAAGACTCAAGAATTTACCAATGCAACTCGAGTTGTAGGTATATGGAGAGGTTGTCTAGTAAGCCGAATTGGAAATACAAGTGGTTTTTGGTCCGCGACAGATCTTTGCAAGGCTTTAACTGTCGAACGGTCCCAGGGCCTTTTTGCTCTGTGTCAAAACCGAAAATTTCCAATCTTTCTCAGTTCAAGCTGTCATTTTCTCATATTCCTAGATTTCCGTGGGATAAAATGTTATCCACGTTTCGTCTTGAGATGGTTGGCTTGATCATGCCTCATCCGCGACTAGGTGGCTTCTTTGTTCATTCGTTTGCGTTTTCATGTTTTATCTTTCTTAAAATGTATTTTGTGTTTAGACAAAATGGATATGGATGCACTTTTGAAGCGGCATAAAGCTAAATCTGGGAAGAAGAAGAAATCTAGTTCGGTAGCCAATGATCCTACTGTTCCTCCTCAGGCCTTAGAAGTGACATCAAATGTTGATGTAAGTGTCGCGGACGAGAATGGAGCTTTAGTTGAGCCTTCATCATTGGTTCCTGCATCTCGAGAGAAACGCACTTGTCTGTCCGCGCCTGAGTCTTCGAAATCTAAAAAGAGGAGGATTGCCATCGTTGTTGGGCCATCAGTTTCAGATAAAAAGGGGCTCTTTTTGGAGGGTGTGGCGACCCTTCGTGAATTTTCTATTCCAGGATTTGATCCGATTGACCTACAAGGCCTTGCTTTTCCAGCCAAGAAGCGTTGTCTTCCAGAGCAAGGATATGTTAAACGCTTGGACCCCATCACTCTTTCGACTAACTTCGATCGTATTATTCAGTGGGTAAGTTAAAATCCTTTTATTGTTTCTCCTTATCTTTCTTGACGCGTCCTATCTTCAAATTTACTCTTACCCTAATTTTTATAGTTGAAGGTGATTCAACCGGATGTTGAGAGACGTATGGTATGCGGAGAGGAAGATCTTAAGACGAAGGATGAAGAAATCCAAAAACTAAACCATCAGCTTTGAATATTGGGGAATACAGTGGGGGATCCGGCCTCAGTGGAAAAGTTTAAGAAAAGGTCGGTTGACCTTCACGAGGAGGTGTAAACTCTGCAAGAGGCTATGGCAGCTTTACAGAAAAAATATGACGAGTTAAAAATTTCTTCAAATTCTGCCGTCTCCCGCGTCAAAGAGCTAGAGGCTTCTAATGGTGTTTCGCGGAAGCTTCTTCAAACTAGACAGGCCACCATTGATAAAATGGAGGAGGACTTCTTCATCCTTCGTGAAGAGCTATCCATTACTAAACAGGAGCTTGACACCGTTAAGGCGCGCTCAGATCAAGACGTGGCCCTGCAATGGCTTCAGAGTCCTGAAGGTTTGAACTACTTGTCCTCTGAGTGGATTAAAACCGAAATCGGTTTCTCCTTCCTGTCCTCCATGGCGAAAGCTTGTCTTCAGACTTCAAGAGGTTCTAGTATTCTGAAAGACAAGTGCTTTAGTTATTTTCGGAAGGGAATGATTGCAGGGATCAACCAGAGTATTACGCGTTCATCAAACAACCCAGGTGTTCCTTTGGAAAAATTTGAGCCTAGCTTAGAGAGTGCTGACTGGGGATTTCGAAGGAGGAGATGGACGCGGAAGATTCTTATTCCGAAGATGACGATGATGAGAACGCGGAGAAAGAAGTTGAGAAGACAGCTACTCCTTAAAAGACTTTGGTTTTCGGTTTTTTGTGTGGGATGAAACTTTTTAAGGATATTAGGAACCTGTATATGGTTTCCTGGTTTTTGGTACATCATTGAGATACTTCTTTTATTTTAAAAACGGGTTGAAGATCTCTCTGGTCAAAACATTGGTATTGCTTGCATGTTTTATCTGTAGTAAATAATTTCGAATGGTTTTTAAGATATCCTAGTCCTAGAGGAATAAGGTTTTAGATTTCTCTCTTTGTTTTAGTTGTAATGCCGATGTTTATCCAACCTTTGACAATTGTTTCTGGGGATCCCCCTGTTTCTGTATGTTGATTTTTAGTCTTTCGAGGTCTATTTGTCATGATGTTCTCCTCACGGGATTTCTGAGAAGTCCGGTAATAGTATTTACTGTTTACCTCATGCAAGATGCCTGTGGTTTTTGTCTCCATGATTTGTCCTTTCAAGTTTATTTTCTCCATATTTCTGTTATTTGACACATGTCCAGATTCGTGCTATATAAAAAGAGTATGAGGAGAAAAACGCTAGACTTGTTGTGTGCTTTTATGATGCCTTCTTCAACTGGTTCACCTTGGTCCTTTTTTGAGAGGATTAGCTTTTCTGAACAACTTCTCCGTCTGGTTAGTTTTTTTCTTTATATTGCTGATTTTTTTCTTTCTATTGAGTTAGTTTATCTATTAATACCCTTAAAAAATTTTGTTAGTCCTTGCCTCTATGTTTTGAGGATAGACTCGGGCCATATCTTCCTAGGAGCGTACTTTTGTCAACCAGGATTCTTCGTGATTTCCTAGTGGAGGTTATGCGCGGAGATTATAGGGTTCCATTTTTGAGGGGCGGCTGGAATGACTTTGCCGCGACTCACAACGTCCATATTGGTTCCTCTTTAACTTTTATTCATAAAGGAGGAAATCGCTTCGATGTCCAGATCTTAGATGCTGTAGGGGATGTGGTGGACGGGGAGTGGGCCCCCTCGGAGTCAGGAGGTCCTCCTTCAAATGGATTTCGTTTAAGTTAGGGTAGAACTCGTATCATCCCTGCTCGTGCTCCGCGGATAGTATAAGTTAATGGATGCTTGTCTTTTCTTTATATGGGATCGCCAACCCCTTTTAATCATGGTGTCATGTTTTATCCTTGATTGCTTTTTGCTTTAATTATGTATCAATCGCTGTGATTTCTTTCGAAAATTATGAAACTTTTGGGAATCGCAAAAAACATCTTTTTTTGTAATGTTTTTAATAGTGATTCATCATGGGGTTTGGATCTCGGAATATTTAGCCATGTTTCAAGCTCTTGTGTTCCGATTTTGATAATGAAATATCGTCTCTGAGAATGCAGATTCGATCAGAGGCCTGACGAGGAGCCTAGCTCCCGCGTCTTAGGTCTTTATACGAAGTATCATCTCTGAGAATGCAGATTCAATCAGAGGCTTGACGCGGAGGCAAGCTCCATCGTCTAAGGACTTATTATTCAAAGTATCATTTCTGAGAATGCAGATTCAATCAGAAGCCTGACGGGGAGCCAAGCTCCAGCGTCTTAGGTCTTTATACGAAGTATCATCCCTAAGAATGCAGATTCAATCAGAGGCCTGACGCAGAGGCAAGCTCCAGCGTCTTAGGACTTTATACGAAGTATCATCTTTGAGAATGCATATTCAATCAGAGGCCTGACGCGGAGCCAAGCTCCAGCGTCTTAGGACTTTATACGAAGTATCATCTCTGAGAATGTAGATTCAATCAGAGACCTGACGCGGAGGCAAGCTCCAGCGTCTTAGGACTTTATACGAAGTATCATCTCTGAGAATGCAGATTCAATCAGAGGCCTGACGCGGAGGCAAGCTCCAGCGTCTTAGGACTTTATACGAAGTATCATCTCTGAGAATGCAGATTCAATCAGAGGCCTGACGCGGAGGCAAGCTCCAGCGTCTTAGGACTTGTTAAAAAGTTACTTAGATGCAAGTTGCGATTAAAAAGCGCCCTCTAACCGCATTATTTCATTTTTGCGGGGACGACTAAATTTTATATTCATATAGCTTCTTGGAGATTACACAAAGTACTTTTTTAGATTGTCCGCGTTCCAGGTCTTATTTAGAATGATACCTTCAGGGGTGCTGAGTTTGTATGCGCCTTCTTGAACTTCTTTAATGATCACATAAGGCCCTTCCCAGTTAGGGTCTAGTTTTCCTCCAGATGTAGCTTGTCGTAGCACCAAATCCCCCTGCTTGAGATGCCGCGGAAAGACTCGTTTATATCGATACTTGGAGAGTCTCCTCTTGTATTCTTGCTTTTTTAAAGCTGCCGTCATTCTGCGTTCTTCAATGAGATGGAGCTAGAACTCTAAAGCTTCATCATTGGTGTCTTGATCGTATGCCATTACTCGAGCCGAAGGAATCAATCTCTCAATTGGAATAACCGCGTCCATACCAAAGACTAAAGAAAACGGGGTTTCCCTAGTCGGAGTCTTTGCCGGCGTGCGATAGGACCAAAGTACCAGAGGTAAAAGTTCCGCCCACCTTCCTTTCGCTGTGTTGCCAAGTTTTTTCTGTATTCCATACAACAGTTGTCGATTGGTCGTTTCTGCCTGTCCGTTTGTCTGCGGATGAGCCACAGATGAGATTTTAAGATTGATGCCAAGATCGACGCAGAAATCTCTGATTGTTTCACAATCAAATTGTGTTCCATGATCTGTAATTATTGAGTCAGGTACTCCGAAGCGGCAGACAATATTTTTCCATAGAAACTTCCTTACTTTTTTCGCGGTTATCAATCTCATTGCTTCAGCCTCCACCCATTTCGTGAAATAATCCACCAAGACCAAAACATATCTTAACTGACTAGGAGCGGTTGGAAATGGACCTAGAATGTCCATTCCCCAGACGGAAAATGGGCAAGCACCGGTTATACTCTTCATTATCTCAGAAGGTCGTTGATTCAAGTTCCCAAACCTTTGACACGCATCACATTTCTGGATATAACTTTGAACGTCATGCTTCATGGTTGGCCAATAATATCCTAGTCTGGTTGCTTTATCCACAACAGCTCTCTATCCTTGGTGATGTGAGCAAACCCCATCACGCAATTCTTCTATTACAAGACTTCCTTCTTTGGATGATATGCACAATAAGTCTGGCAAGCAATACCCCCTTTTGTACAGCTTTCCTTCCCTGATGGTGAACCGAGATGACTTAACAAGTATCTTCTTAGCAGCGGTTCTATCTTCAGGTAGAGTACCCTTGCCCAAATAGTCCGCGACCGGTGCTCTCCAGTCTTCCATCTCGATTTCTTGTACCTGATAGACTTCTTGAATAAGTCTTCGGTTGCTCATCCTTTCAAGAACCACTTCTCTTCCTACTTCCTCAGGCATTACAGCTCCCAACCGTGCTAACGCGTCTGCCTGCTCGTTATCATCCCTGGGAACAGCCGTTAAACAAAAACTTCAGAAAGCCTTGGATAGTGCTCGTGCCTTTCTCTTATAATCGGGCATTAATCCAGTTCTTGCTTCATATTCCTCTGTTATTTGACGCGTTACTACTTCTGAATCGGTGTAAACTGATACCTGCCTAGCACCTTTAATCAAAGCTATCTCCAGTCCAGCTAGCAGGGCTTCATATTCGGCTTCATTATTTGTAGCTTGGAAGTCCAACTTATAAGCATAATTGTACTGCCGTTCGTCAGGTGTCGTTAATGTAACCCCTGCTCCGCACCCATCCTTGTTAGTTGCGCCATCTACTCTGAGTGTCCACTCACTTCTTTCTATTTGAGAACCCAATTCGAAACTTGTTTCACTGATGAAATCAGCTAGAGCCTGAGCGAGGGTTGCTTTCCGCGGAGTATATTCTATTTCAAATTATGTGAGTTCGACTACCCACTTCATCATTCTTCCTGACAAACATGGTGAGTGGAGGATTTGTCGCATCGGTAAATCCGTCATAACTCGGATAGGATGGTCCTGGAAATAAGGTCTTAACCTTCTTGCCGCGAATATTAAGCACATAATCATTTTCTCCACCGGTTCATATCTTGTCTCAGCGTCCTGCAAAACACAACTGATGTAGTAGACTGGGAATTTTTCTTCTCGCGTCAAGACTGCATTGATGGTGACACTTTTTACTGATAAGTACAGATGGAGGACCTCTTGCCTCTCAGGTTGATGAAGAGTAGGAAGTGATGTCAGAAAAAGTTTTAAGTCTCCAAAAGCTTCCTGTAATTCGTGAGTCCATCGTATCGGCCCCTTTTTCTTGAGCAGAGCAACTAAAGGTAATGACTTATCCGCCAAGCAGGAGCAAAAACGGCTCAAATAGTTTACCGCTCCATTTAAAGATTGTAACTCTTTAATCATTCGCGGCGGTTGAAGATTTTGAATTGATGTGACTTTTTCAGGATTTACATCAATTCCTCGATGGCTAACCATAAAACCGAGGAATTTCCCATAATCAACCCCGAAGACACATTTTTCCGCGTTCAAATTCAAACCTCCTTCTCGAAGAGAATCAAAAGTCTCCTGTAGATCTGTTGCGTGATCTTCTGCTCTTTCACTTTTGACCACAATATCGTCAACATAAATTGATACATTTCTGCCAATTTGATTACGAAAGATTCGGTCAACTGTTCTCTGAAATGTCGCTCCAGCATTTCTGAGTCCGAAAGGGATGACGCGGTAACAAAAAATCCCTTGATTGGTGATGAAAGTTGTTGCTTTATTGTCTGAAGGGTTCAGGTTTATCTGGTTATATCCTGAGTAAGCATCCAGAAAATTAAGGACTTTATTTCCCGCGGTTCCATCGACGAGCTCATCTATGGATGGTAGTGGATAACTGTCTTTCGGGCAGGATTTGTTAAGATCAGAAAAATCGATGCACATTCTCCACTTCCCATTAGATTTCTTCACCAGAACTACGTTCCAGAGCCATTTAGAGTCTTCCACCTCCTCTATGAAGCCTGCTTCTAAAAGCTTATTAGTTTCCTCTTTCGCCGCGGCAGCTTTTTCCGAAGCCATTTTTCTCTTCTTTTGTACTATTGGTTTCGTTCCTGGACGAATCCTCAAGGTATGTAAAGCTATCGCGGATGGGACACCTAGCAGGTCTCGAGGATTCCACGCAAAAATGTCTCTTGACCTTGCTATGATTTCTAAGACTCTAACTCTTCTCTTGTTTCCAGTGCTTGTCCCAAGTAGACTTTCTCCTCTGGGTTTGGGAAGGGTGTAAACGCAATTCTCTCGTCCGCGGTAGGTACCTTAACTTCTGTCGGCCGGACCTCTAGTTCAGCTTCTGAAAGTTCGACCGAGTCATTGTCTCCGACCACAGATTCACAATTCTCCCTTATACACATCACTTCTTTGTTCTTCTTGATGGAGGTTAAATAACAGCTTCTACTTTCCGGTTGTTGTCCGCGGACCTCCTCAATTCCTCCTCCAGGCAAAGGGAATTTTCCTAGAAAGTGGTAGATTGAAACTACCATTTGGAATTTATAGAGCGAGACGCGGCCCAATAATGCATTGTATACAGTGGGAATTTTTACCACTGTAAACACAATATTCTCCATTCGTCTGTTTGGGGACGTCCTGTTGTTGCAGGAGGATGTGTCAAGTATGAAATAAATATGAAATATAGTTCAGATTGACTTCCCTGTCTCAACAAATAAATACAAGACTTCCTCCCGTTGTAGTAAGAGAATAGTCAGGATCGAATCCACAAGGAAGCACGTCAGCAGTTCTTAGGTAGCTGTAAATTCTCACAGACAAGGCAGCAGAAAGACAAAAACACAGAAGCAAGGAAAGAAAGACAAATAAAAGCAGAAAATAACAAAGAAAAGCAATGAACTAAACTAAGACAGAAAAGACAAAGCAAAGTGGAAACAAAAGCAAAGGCAGAGGCTAGTCGATCTCGACAAACAGCTCCTCGAGATGGACAAGAAACAGCAAAACAGAAACTGAAAATCGACAAGAACAGAAGAAAACTCAACTCGACTAAGACCAGTCCCTACTCGAGATCGACCACGGCTACTCGATCTCGACAAGGCTCTACTCTATGTCGACAAGAAACATAAACTTTAAAATGCAGATTTTCGAACACAAAACTCAAAATTCGATGAAAATAAATTCAATATATTAAAAGACTTCCAAGGCTAGGATATCAACACCACAACGATAACCATGCAAAGTAACACATAAAGGCACAAAAGATCATGCTTTCCATTAAATAACTTTCGTCATTAACAAATAGGCAAATAGAGGCTTTCGCATAAACCCTAATTGTTACTAACCCTTATTCACATAATTAATCCAAGTTGCATTAAGATTACTTTCGCTTCAATAACACAAACAAGGATCACCTTCAACTCTCGCAAAAGAATCATGCTCATAGGGATAGAAGATGAATTGAACAAAATATCTGACCTTTATCGCATCGCCTCACATGGCCACCGTCGGGCTCACCCCAGCCCCAGAAGTGGGTGGACTACTCACGCCTCATCGCAATCGCAGACATTGATTGATGAAAAGAACTAACTTGCATAAAATAAACTCCAACTTACAACCTCTCTTTATGTAACTAACTAATTGTCTCTGAAATTGAATGAATAAAACTGACCCCCTAGGGCCTTATTTATAGGCTTCTTTCCCTAGCTAATCTAGGAAAGAAATATCTATCTATATCTAAAATTATATCTACTTTGCTGTTGTGAGCGGAATCTGCCATGTTTTACAGCAACTTTTATATCGATTTCTGTATACATTTCATGCATTCGGGTTAAGATAATACAGAATCTGTGTAGTTTATGTTTATTTGTCAAAATTATGGAATCTACACCAGTTTCTGTTTAAATCGCAGAAATCGAGGCATTTACAGCAATTCTACAGAAGGTCGAAAAAGCTCGGAAAACCACTACAGAAGACCAAGGAAAAAGCAGCGGAACAAGTCTGAGAACCCAGGCTACTCGATCTCGAGTAAACCTGGTCGAGCTCGACAAGCCATGTCCGAGCAGACATGGTCGAGCAAGCTTGTTCGAGGAGCCAGACCACCCAGACTCCGAAACTCAACTCGACCTCGACAAGCCCTGGTCGAGGTCGACAAAAGCCCAGATGCCCACACCCGGAGTCGACGAGGAAAGCTGCCCGAGAACCCGAGGACGAAGCCGAGGATGACTAGGAGCACCCGCTGTCATCAACTCCACTCGCTGCCGCGGAAAGGAGAACTCGCTGCCGCGGACCAAGCCACTCGCTGCCAGCGGAAGGAGCAGCTCGAGAAGACCTAGTCGGCCAACCTTACTCGAGGTCGACTAGGGCTCGTCGAGATCGACGAGACCATCTCGACGAGACCCTGAGTCCATGTCCGAGCCACTCGACCACACCAACCCGATCCAGCCCAGTCGACAGAGCCATCTTAGTCGAGATCGACTAGACTTGGTCGAGGTCAACGAGCACCAGTGAGCCAACCCCGAGCCACATCGAGCAGTGTCACCCGAGGAGCCCAAGCCGAGCCACCCAACTCGAGGTCGAGGAGACCTTGTCGAGGTCGACTAGACCCAGATTCCAGGAGCTGCTCGACGAAGCCTTGTCCGAGTAGAATTAGATTCCTTGGTGCCGAAGGCGGAAAATTCTATCCGAAGTTGCTGAATTCTATCCGAAGTCTATCAAGTTCTATCATGGAAGGCGGAATCTATCAAGATGAAGACATATTTCCTTAATTAGTTTTATCTTTTCCTTATGGATTTAATTCCATTAAACATTTTATTTATCTTTAAAGCAAGTAGATATAAAATTAGATATAGATAGATATCTTCTTTCCTAGAATAGCTAGAGAATGAAGGCTATAAATAAAGCCCATGGGGCTCAGTTTTACGAATAATTCCAAGTCACACAATTAGTTAGTTCCATTCAGAGTAGTTTAGGAGTTTGAGGTTTTTAGGGTTTTGGCTTACAGCGAAAGTTGATTGCCAAGATTGTAAAGGCTTTGAATATAGTTTTTAATGCAAGTTTCTTTCATCAATTCAATGTCTGCGATTGCGATGAGGCGTGAGTAGTCCACCCACTTCTGGGGCTGGGGTGAGCCCGACGGTGGCCATGTGAGGCGATGCGATAAAGGTCATATCTTTTTGTGCAATTTATCTTCTATCCCTATGAGCATGATTCTTTTACGAGAGTTGAAGGTGATCCTTGTTTGTATTATTGAAGCGAAAGTGATCTTAATGCAACTTGGATTAATTATGTGAAAAAGGGTTAGTAACAATTAGGGTTTATGCGAGAGCCTCTATATGCCTAGTTGTTAATAACGAAAGTTATTTGATGAAAAGCATGATCTTTTATGCCTTTATGTGTTGTTTTGCATGGTTATCGTTGTGGTGTTGAAACCCTAGCCCTGGAGGTCCTTTTATATATTGAGTTTATTTTCTATCAAACAGCTGAGTTTGGGTTTTGAGCAATTGCAATTTAATTTCCTTTAAATTTCTGTTCTTGTCGACATAGAGTAGAGTTTCGTCGATCTCGAGTTGGCCTTAGTCGAGATCGAGTAGCCCTTGCCGGGTTATTTGCTTCTGTCTGTGTTTCTGTGTTTTTCTGCTGTTGTTGTGAGAATCTGATAGCTACCTAAGAACTGCTGACGTGCTTCCTCGTGGATTCGATCCTGACTTTTCTCTTACGACAACGGGATGAAGTCTTGTAATTATTTGCTGAGACAGGGGAGTCGTTCTAAACCATATTCTATTCTATACTTGACTTACTCCTGCAACAACAAATTGGCGCCGTTGCCGGGGAAGCAATCTATCGCGCCTTAGGTAGTCAGTTCTCACTGTTTCTTTGAGTGAACTCGCAGGTGTATGCGCCGTTCTGGTCTACCACCTGAGTATTGCGGCTTAGACGACCCAGAGCGCCTTATACACGTCAGAAATAAACTGCAAAGAGCCATGTCGGCCGCTGAAACACAGGAGCAACTGATACAGAGGCTTACCAGGGATCTAGCCGCCAGAGATGCTGCTCTAGCCACCAACAATGCTGCTCTCGCCGCTGAGAGAGCAGCAAGGGAACAAGCACAAGCTGAGCTTGCCCAGTACCCAACCACTGCAGAGGATTACATGCATCCAACACTTGTCGTGCCTGAATCGGCGATTCTAATCCCTGAAAACTCTTTTGAAATTCGCACTCAATTTCTTATAGAGCTTAAAAATAATGCCTTTTACGGCAGATTTAATGAGTGTCCTCTTGAACATATTACTAACTTTCATGATATGTGTCGTACACTTGCAGAAGGCACAACTCTGGAATATGTCAAGATGAAATCTTTTCGCTGGTCGCTCGCTGGACCTGCACTGAAATGGCTGGAATGGCTGAAGGCAAGATCACTCACAACCTGGGCCCAAGTAGAGCAAGAGTTTCTGAACAAATTCTTCCCACCTGCCAAAACAGCACATCTCCGCCAGAAAATCACCGCCTTTAAACAGCAAAAAGGGGAACCACTGGCAAAGGCATGGGAGCGCTACAAGGAACTTCTGCGATCTTGCCCTACTCATGGACAGCCGCCCTACATCATTCAGGAGATCTTCTTCAACTCTCTGGATCAAGTCACTAAGGACAGAATCAACAATTATACTCGCTATGAGTATCTGACAATGCCGCCAAGTGACGCATGGGGAGTACTGGAGAAGCTTACTACCTACGACAACAAGTATGGGTCTACTGTAACTTATGAAGAGAACCCATACGCCAGGCCAGCACCATCCATGCCCCTCTATGAGCCATCAAAGGAGATCGATCCAGATGTCAGGGAGCAATACTACAGAGACCAGAATAGGAAGCTCATCAAGCAAGTCAAATATCTCTCTGTCAACCAGCCTTACATAGAATGCGGATCGCAAAGGCATACCACTCCTGAGTGCCCACACACAGAACAAGTCAAGATGGCAGAGCATCATGAGGAGGCAGCCTACGCATGGGGTCCAAATCGCTACATGGGGGACCAAAGGTTTCAGCAACCACAGTGGAACCAAGGTGTCCCTAGGAACCCCCCGCCCTACAGAGCTCCAGGACATCCAGAAAGGGACCAGAAGAAGGATGATATACAGACAGTCCTGGAGGAGATGCGGAGGAATCATGCAGAAACCAGGCAATCTTTCAACTCCGTCTACACTCAGATGCAAGGTGTCAACTCTAGGCTTGGAGAGATTGATATCTGGCGGAAAACAGTTGATACACAGATTGGTCAGCTAGCAGCAGGAATCCCTAGACAGTCAGGCGCTCTCCCTGGATCTTCAGAACCAAATCCGAAGGGAAAGACTGGACACATCGTTGTTGTAAAACTCAGAAGCGGCAATCAACTACAAGATCCAGAGGTCGGGAAGCAGCAGAACACCGAGGAACAGCAAGTCGAGGTCGACAAACCTGTCGTCGATCTCGACCAGAGCCCACTCGACCTCGACAAAAGTCTACTCGAGGTCGAGAAGAAACTTTCGGAGTCTGCACCACACAGCAACTCGACGTTGCCAAGCCTGGTCGAGGTCGACAAACCCGTGGTCGATCTCGAGGAGCCCCTGGTCGAGAAATCTGCAGCAACTCCGACGTCTGTTCTGGCTCCGACTCAGAAAAAGAAGCTGCCTTTCCCAACAAAATCTCTAAAGGATCCAGCGGAGAAAAAGTTTCAGCGCTTCATCAAGATGTTTCAGAAGCTGAATGTCACCATACCCTTCACAGAAGCTCTCAATGAAATGCCGTCCTATGTCAAATTCCTGAAGGAGATTCTGAGCAAAAAGCGATCGATGGCAGAAATCACAGAGGAGTGCAGCCATCTGGACATATTGGAGAAGAGGCCGGATCCAGGTAAGTTTGCTATAACTATTGGATTTGGTCCATACAAAATTAATGCCCTATGTGATCTTGGAGCTAGTGTTAGTATTATGCCTTTAACGATTTGGTCCAAGATTAAGATAGGTGCCCTAGAGCCTGTGGATGCTAGACTGTACATGGCCAACAACACAGTGGTCATTCCAACAGGCATGGTGGAAAATGTCCCAGTACAAGTAGGTAAATTCTTCGTTCCTACTGATTTCTTGATTATTGATATGCAAGAAGATCCTGCTTGTCCAATTATTTTAGGGAGACCATTCTTGGCAACGGTGGATGCCAACATAAGCGTAAGGAAAGGAGTGCTCACCTTCAACATCAGCGATGAAGTAATTGAGTATTCCTTCAACAAAACTAAAAGGCATACTGGTTTAATGGAAGAGGTCAAATCTATCTCGGCTGGCTACATCACCTGCGGGGAACCCAAGGTCAGAAATATGACCCCTGAGGAGATAGAAAATAGGGACATGGAGGCCCAAGTGGAGGAGATCATGGCAATTCTCAAGGAGAACACAGGAGCTAAGTATGGGGTCAAGATCGACCAGGGCTCCTCGACATCGAGTAGAACCCTAGTCGATCTCGACCAGACCAGGGCGACTCCACCATCACCAACTTCGTCGAGCAGCAAACCGGAGGAACCAGTCCTACTCGAGATCGACAAAGATCTTGTCGAGATCGACCAAAACTCAGGGAGACCAGACCTGTCTTCCTCGACGCTGCCAACTCAAGGACCAGAGCCCTTGTCGATCTCGAGGAAGCTACTCGATGTCGACCAGCAATCGGAGCCACCAGTCCCTGCTTCCTCGACGCCGCAGCAACCAGGAGAGCAACCCTCGTCGACCTCGAGTACGCTTGTCGAGGTCGACCACCAAGCGACGCCACCGGACCCTGTTTTCTCGAGGAGCAAGCCACCAGAGCCAGAGCCCTATTCGACCTCGAGTAGGCTTGTCGAGGTCGACCAGACTTCTTCGTCGACTTCGGCCTCTTCGACCAGGACACCACCAGAGCCTGCAGTCTCATCGATCTCGAGGAGCCCTAGTCGAGATCGACCAAACACCGTGGTGCCCGATTCCGTTTCCGCAAAGGTAAGTCAAGGTATGGATCTTTCTTCTCCTATTTCCATTGAAGATTTATCTATACATGGGAGAGGTTTGCCTTGGTATGTGCGATTGTCCAGGATTTCCAATGATGAGCCTAAAGAGTATGAAGTGGGAGACAAGCTCTATGTCTCTAAGTCAAAGGATCATTGGTTTCCTAACAAATTTAACAAGAAGCGGATGGGACCGTTCGTGGTAAACAAGATCCATTCTGGAGGACTACAGCTGATGGACAAGAATGGAGTCTTATTTGAGGCCCAAGCTACATGGGCCCTGCAAATGCCACCTTGAGCATTAATGAAAGTCGGCCTAGCGACTATAAAATCTAGAGCATGTACATAGACTTTTTAGGACATTGTGGGGACTTTGTTTTTGTTTTTTGTTTTGGACATTTTTTGTTGTTTCTATTTTTGGGTATATGTCTTCTACTTTTCAGGTCAATGGATAGAACCAAAGCTTACTCGGACTAGGAGGTGCTCCATTCGAAATCTTGCAGCTCTGCACACATGTCTTGTGAGTTTCTTTCTTTACCCTTTACCTTGTTTTTTTTATATACAGTGAGGACACTGTAATATCTAAGTATGGGGTGGGGGAAGGGCTTACTTTATGCATAATTGGATTTATTTGACTTAACTTGTGCATTATTTCTTAGAATTGCTACATGGCTATTTTGGAATGCATTATTGATTTATGTGCTTATATGCATGTTTTCCAAAAATCTTGAAAAATGACCCCCATTGAAATTTTTGAATAATGTCATGGAAGCTTATATTGGACTCGACGATGCAAAATTAGATTCATTAGAGATATAGCATGAAATTGCCTAGTAAAGGGAAGTCACAATGAAGTGCATATTTCATTGAAAACCATGAAAGGAGGTAAAATTTGAAGTTGCTTTTGACATGTTGCATGATAAGATGATGGAGGACTTTATATTTCCATATAGTGCTCATATGTTTATAATCCTAGCCTTACCTATGCTTATGCATCACAAAAGCCATAATATGCCTTATTTCAAATATTGCTCCACATGATCTAAATATTTCCATTCTTTACCTTATCCGGGGATTATGTTGAGAATGATGTTACATTATGGAGATGTCATATGGTGTTTGTGTTGTTCTTATCATATTTGGAGTTTGGAAGAAAGTGTTTGAAATATATGGAAAATTTAATGAGTGAAAGAAAATCCAATCACCTCAGGAGATAAAGGTAGATTGGCCCTGCTCTCTGAGATAATAGTTTAGAGAGATGGGACACTTTGTGAGGAGTCCAAAGCACTAAGTATCCGGGGCCATTCATAACACCCATGTTTGCGACTCGCGAGAAGGCAGTGCTGAGGTTAGAGAGGTAAAAAGCATTATTATTGAAAAAAGCAATATGAAAGGTGATGAATCAAAGGAAGAAAGAAGTGTGGAATGAAACTCAAAATTTGAAAGTGATCCATTTCCCCGGATCAAAAGCACCACATTGCCAAAAATTGCCCACCTTTTAGCCTTTTAACCAATCTACTCCTTCATGAGCTTAAATTAAAGTCTTCTTGATTATCAATGCTTTGTCACGTATGAATTATTTGTGCATAAACCTCCTTTTGTGAGTAGATGTTGCTTTTGTATAATTGCACATGCATGAATTTGTGACACTAGTACCTTTTCGATGATGGTAATTGATTGCAGGGACATATAAGAATGAATCTAAGATGTTGAGAGTTTGAGTTTCTTCCCCTGAATGACAAGTAAAAGTATTGCTTGAGGACAAGCAAGCTTAAGTATGGGGTGTTTGTTGTGAGCGGAATCTGCCATGTTTTACAACAACTTTTATATCGATTTCTGTATACATTTCATGCATTCGGGTTAAGATAATACAGAATCTGTGTAGTTTATGTTTATTTGCCAAAATTATGGAATCTACACCAGTTTCTGTTTAAATCGCAGAAATCGAGGCATTTACAGCAATTCTACAGAAGGTCGGAAAAGCTCGGAAAACCACTACAGAAGACCAAGGAAAAAGCAGCGGAACAAGTCTGAGAACCCAGGCTACTCGATCTCGAGTAAACCTGGTCGAGCTCGACAAGCCATGTCCGAGCAGACATGGTCGAGCAAGCTTGTTCGAGGAGCCAGACCACCCAGACTCCGGAACTCAACTCGACCTCGACAAGCCCTGGTCGAGGTCGACAAAAGCCCAGATGCCCACACCCGGAGTCGACGAGGAAAGCTGCCCGAGAACCCGAGGACGAAGCCGAGGACGACCAGGAGCACCCGCTGTCAGCAACTCCAATCGCTGCCGCGGAAGGGAGAACTCGCTGTCGCGGACCAAGCCACTCGCTGCCAGCGGAAGGAGCAGCTCGAGAAGACCTAGTCGGCCAACCTTACTCGAGGTCGACTAGGGCTCGTCGAGATCGACGAGACCATCTCGACGAGACCCTGAGTCCATGTCCGTGCCACTCGACCACACCAACCCGAGCCAGCCCAGTCGACAGAGCCATCTTAGTCGAGATCGACTAGACTTGGTCGAGGTCGACGAGCACCAGTGAGCCAACCCCGAGCCACATCGAGCAGAAGTCACCCGAGGAGCCCAAGCCGAGCCACCCAACTCGAGGTCGAGGAGACCTTGTCGAGGTCGACTAGACCCAGATTCCAGGAGCTGCTCGACGAAGCCTTGTCCGAGTAGAATTAGATTCCTTGGTGCCGAAGGCGGAAAATTCTATCCGAAGTTACTGAATTCTATCCGAAGTCTATCAAGTTCTATCATGGAAGGCGGAATCTATCAAGATGAAGACATATTTCCCTAATTAGTTTTATCTTTTCCTTATGGATTTAATTCCATTAAACATTTTATTTATCTTTAAAGCAAGTAGATATAAAATTAGATATAGATAGATATCTTCTTTCCTAGAATAGCTAGAGAATGAAGGCTATAAATAAAGCCCATGGGGCTCAGTTTTACGAATAATTCCAAGTCACACAATTAGTTAGTTCCATTCAGAGTAGTTTAGGAGTTTGAGGTTTTTAGGGTTTTGGCTTACAGCGAAAGTTGATTGCCAAGATTGTAAAGGCTTTGAATATAGTTTTTAATGCAAGTTTCTTTCATCAATTCAATGTCTGCGATTGCGATGAGGCGTGAGTAGTCCACCCACTTCTGGGGCTGGGGTGAGCCCGACGGTGGCCATGTGAGGCGATGCGATAAAGGTCAGATCTTTTTGTGCAATTTATCTTCTATCCCTATGAGCATGATTCTTTTACGAGAGTTGAAGGTGATCCTTGTTTGTATTATTGAAGCGAAAGTGATCTTAATGCAACTTGGATTAATTATGTGAAAAAGGGTTAGTAACAATTAGGGTTTATGCGAGAGCCTCTATATGCCTAGTTGTTAATAACGAAAGTTATTTGATGAAAAGCATGATCTTTTATGCCTTTATGTGTTGTTTTGCATGGTTATCGTTGTGGTGTTGAAACCCTAGCCTTGGAGGTCCTTTTATATATTGAGTTTATTTTCTATCAAACAGCTGAGTTTGGGTTTTGAGCAATTGCAATTTAATTTCCTTTAAATTTCTGTTCTTGTCGACATAGAGTAGAGTTTCGTCGATCTCGAGTTGGCCTTAGTCGAGATCGAGTAGCCCTTGCCGGGTTATTTGCTTCTGTCTGTGTTTCTGTGTTTTTCTGCTGTTGTTGTGAGAATCTGATAGCTACCTAAGAACTGCTGACGTGCTTCCTCGTGGATTCGATCCTGACTTTTCTCTTACTACAACGGGAGGAAGTCTTGTAATTATTTGCTGAGACAGGGGAGTCGTTCTAAACCATATTCTATTCTATACTTGACTTACTCCTGCAACAACATTTGCTAAAAGATAAATAAAATGCTTAATGGAAATAAATCAATAAGGAAAAGATAAATCTAAACTAGGTAAGTCTTCATTAGTTGATAGATTCCCTTCCATGGATAGAATTGATCAACTTTGGATAGATCTCTTCGGCCATTCTCGGATTTCTTCGTGCCCAAGGATTCCCAAGTCCACTCGGACTGCTCACGTCGACTTGTTTCTGGAAACTCGTCTACTCGACATCGACAAGGGTCTAGTCGACATCGACTAGGACTCGTCGTCTCGGCTAACTGGTGCTCGATGTGGCTCGGACTTGGCTCCTGGCGCTCGTCGACCTCGAGTAGCCCTAGTCGACCTCGAGTAGGATTGATCCGTCGACTAGGTCTTGTCGGGTAGTTGTGCTCGACAAGCCTCGGACATGGCTCGGAGGACTGGTCGATCTCGAGTAGCCCTACTCTGTATCGAGTACGATTCGTCGACTGGCTGGATTGGTCGGGTGGCTCTGCTCGACAAGGCTCCTAGGCGTGGTCGATCTAGACTAAGCCTCCTCGAGATCGAGTAGAGGTGGTCTGCGTCTTCGTCCTCGGCTTGGCACAGCTCGTCGACTCCGGACATGGCTCCTCGATCTCGACCAAGGCTACTCGACATCGAGTAGGATTCCGGGAGTCGGGTTGTCTCTGGTGTCCTCGATCAGCTCTACTCGACCAGGTGTGCTCGACCAGGGCTCGTCGAGATCGAGTAGATGCTAGTCGATCTCGAGTAGAGTTCTCTCAACTTTCTGCTCTGTTCTTGAAACGCACTTTCCCGAGTCCTCGTTCGTCGGATTGACGCATATGACCATGTGTTGGAAAGATCTTTTCGAGGGCTACAACTCTCATGACGACATCAAAGCTTGATTCAGAACGAAGAATGATGAAAAATGGCCTTTTCTCCAGCTGCACCATTCTTGGCTTCTCCATGAGTTTCCTTTAAGCTCCAAAGTGCGTCCGATTTCTGCGAAATATAACCAAAACTTGTGTAGACCTCCATATATTGCAAATAAGTGTAAACTACAAAAATTCTGTATTGTTCTAACCCAAATGTATGAAATGCGTGCAGAAATCGATATAAAAGTAAGTGTAAAACATGGCAAATTAGGCTCACAACACGTCCCCAGAACAACTGTAAGCTCGATTGTGCCTGCCACCTGTACTTATCCTCCCGAAAATGTGATTAGCGTTCCTGAATATGGTTTTAAAGAAGCTGCAGAAATTCCCATCTGAGAAAAAGCTTCCCATGATAAGATGTCAACAGAAGATCCAGTATCAATAAATACTCTCTTTACTGTCTTGGCAGCTATCTGCGCGTGAATGACCAATGGGTCCGAGTGCGGCATTCTTACTTCTTCTACATCCTTTGGAGTGAAGGAAATATTTTCATGCTGTGTGAGAGAAATTCTTCTACTTGACGCGGATGGTGGCTGTCTTCCTTCCCTTTCATAATTTCTTTTCTCCTGCCTACTGGATCCGGCCATAGACAAGCCTCCTGCGAGGGTGTTGATGAAGCCCTCTGGTTCTGGTATTTGGCCTGCTTCTGTCTTTTGTGCTTCTCTCTGGTTGACAGATCTCTGGGCTGCATGCGTATAATTGTACCTTCCTCCGCGTCCTCTTCTTCCTCTCCCTCTTCCCCGGTTGTAGAATGGGAGATCTCTACGCGGATCTTGTTGTCAATCAAATCGTTCTTGTGGATTACGAGATTCGTCAAACCTAGGATCTCGGTCCTCCCATCGAGGTCTGTGATCGGGTCGGTTCTCCCTTCTAGGTGGAGATCTCATATCGCGACCTTCGTGTCGACTCTCTCGGGGATGATAAGAACGCGGATGATTCTCCCTATGACGAGATTCTTGTCCCCTTTCCAAGTTCATATGCACTTCGTTACGGCGGGGATGGAAATCCATTGCTTCTGAATGATGTCTAGGAGGCTTGGCTTTCTCTTTTCTGAATTTTTCTATCAATTTCCCAAAAAGACCCGAATTTCCAGTATTTGCTTTGGAGCTGGACGCGGCTGCTTCTTCTGCTTCAATCTGCCTCGAAACCCGCTCTCTTAGGTCATCATAACTTGTTGGCTTCTTTCGAAACAAGTATGTCTTGAAATCTCGCTCAGCTAAATTGCCCATAAGTATGATGATAGTCGATTCGTGGTTGAAGTTGGGAATTTGGACTACCATGCTGGTAAATCGAGTGAAAAAGTGCCCCAAGGATTCCCCAACTCCTTGCCTAATGGAATTCAAGTCGAGCATAGTCTTTTTTCTTGATCGCGCACTCCCAAAGTGGGATGTGAAGATGTGGGACATCTGGGCAAAATTGGTCACGGACCCCTTTGGAAGGTTTGTGAACCAAGTTAGCGCAATCTTCGTTAAGGTTGAAGGGAATGTTCTGCACAACATGGCATCATTATACTCATTTATCCCCATCGCAGTGGCAAAATGACAAAGATGATCTTCAGGATCAGTTGTTCCATCATACTTCATGAGGTTCACATCTCTCCACCGCTTTGGAACTGTCGCGGAACAAATCTCTTGTGTAAATACTGATGGGAAACCAGCTGGTGTGTTTTCATTTCTTTTTTCTACAGAGCCAGATTTTGTAGAGGTGGAAACGTCTGTTGATTTGTCCCCGCGTCGATGTTTATTTTCTCTGTAACAGTGATCATTCTGCCATGTCTGATGCGGTATTTCCTGGTTCTTAAAACCGTAGTTCTAGTTACCGAGATTATCATATGCAGTGTTACGTCTAACAAATTTCCATACTGCCCTTCTGGTCGATAGTTTTCTTGCTGACGCGGATTCTGCCCCCACTGATCATAATAAAAGTACTGAGACTGCTCCTGTTGAAAAGGGTTTGGATGTTCGTGTCGCGCTTCATAATACCAGATGTTCTGCGGGATGAATCCTCCGTCCAGTCCATACTGATGGCCATAATGTTGAGGAGGAGTTCCAAGGTTCTGTTCTCCCATTTCACCATCAGGATTAGTTAGCGGTGTCAGCGGGATATACATGCTAGAGGCTTCTTGTTCTTGGTGAACCCCTTGACTCATGTCCTGAGTTGGATTGTTCTGGCTATCACTCATCTTCCTAATGTCGTGAATCTGTTAGTGTAAGAAAGTTCGATGTTAGATATCTAAAAACTTGTATTTATAACTTTAGTCGCGGACCTCAACTTTCTCAAAGGTTTGAGGATTTTTGTCTATTCTTAAAAAGGAAACCGCTTAGTGTGAGGGGGTTCCCACAGACGGCGCCAGTGAAAAGACCTCGATCTCCAAGAGGCCACCATTTTTAGTGAGGCCCAGGAACCTACCTAATAAAATGGTCAATCCTCCCGACGGACTTACCTGAGCCGCGTCGAAAGAATCGACGCGGCCCAACCTGTGCCGAGGGAGAACATATGAAGCTAGTTTGTGAAGGACTGTTCCCTTATCGAGTTTTTCTTGGACAATTTGGAAACTTGGTTCGTTTACCTGTCAGTGTTGAACGTCTTGAGATTTACTAACGACAGTCTTTTCCTTAATAAAAATTTATACTAAAGACGAACAGGGTTTTCGTCCGCGGAGTCTGATGCAGAGAACGATGAAAAGTTTCTTCTATTAAAAGAGGTTTCTTTCCCACGCGTATGATTGCTTCTAGTTCATCCTTTCTCTGAGTTCCCTGTCCCCAGATCCGCCCTCTTTCCTCCCCTCTTTTCCCCAAAAAGTCCCCCCTTTTCTTATGAGGTTTCTCCTATTTATATATCCTAGACAACCTTGCGTGTTGTGCCACGTGGTTTTCGACTTTCAACACGTGGTATACTCGTGGGGTGTGGGCATGGTTGCCACGTGTCTGTTCTTATTCATCCGCGGATGATTGTATTTAAGTGTATTTTTTTGGACCTCTGTCCGCGGATGAAGATAATATGAATTTCTTTGTTTGTTTTCTGTCAATTGGTTGGCTCTCTTTATTTTTAAGTCTTAACAGATGTTTCCAATATTGGTTTAGTCAGTGTCCCCCTCCCAAACGCGAAACCTAATTCCTTATTTGTAATTGACTCACGTTGCAAAGTATGTGCCAAGACTTCAGCTGTCAGAATAAAAAGGAATGGGGACAGAGGGTCACCTTGTCTGAGGCCCCTTGAAGGAGTGAACGGGATAGATGGTTCATCATCAATTAATAGAGAGTAGGACACTGTGGTAACGCATTCGTGGATCCAACTGATAAATCCAGAATCAAAACCAAATTTATTTAATACTTGGATAAGAAAGAGCCACTCAATTCGATCATAGGCCTTTTCCATGTCCAGTTTGATAGCAACCGAGCCCGTTTTAGCCTTAAGTGAGCGAAACGAATGAAAAATCTCATGAGCTATAAGGATATTATCCTGTATCGAGTGGCCTTTGGTGAAAGCACCCTGAAGAGGGTGTTTAAGTTTGTCGAAAACCAATGAGAGTCTGGCAGATAAAATTTTTGAAATAACATTGTAGACAGTGGAGCAAAGACTAATGGTTCTGTAATGATACACCATCGACGGGTCGTCGTTTTTAGGAATTAGAGTAATAAAAGTGTGATTAATTCGTTTAACGAATTTGCTGGAGGTGAAGAAGGCATTCACATCTTTGATCACAGAGGGACCCACAATAGGCCAGTAAGTTTGGTAAAATCCTGGACGCATTCCATTAGGCCCAGGTGACTTATCTGTCGACATAGCGAAGACGGCCATTTTGATCTCAGCGTTTGAGACAGGGGCAGAGAGTTTAAAGTTATCATCTGTCGTAATTTCAGGTGAAATGACCTCCAAATCACTAGAGAGGGACAATCCCGGGTTTAGGGACGATTTAAATCTGGCTTTAAATTCCGAAACAAACTCTTGCTGGATTAGCCTATTGTCAGTGATGAACAAACCAGAATTAGTGCGGATAAGTTTGATAAATTTTCGCCCCCTTTTGGAGGAAGCAATTCGTTGGAAGTATGCCGTGTTCGCATCGTTGAGCTTTGAGTGTTTAACCTTAGCCCTCTGGCTCCGGTAACGTCGCTGGAAATCAAGCAAATGCTCACGTTTATTAAGCAATCGTTTTTGCTTAAGAAGATCCGAATCGGATAAGGATGTAAGTAGGCCAGATTGTAAAGAAAGAAGGGCATTATCAGTCTATAGAATCTGACGATTAATATTTCCAAAAGTGGATTTATGCCACTTTTTAGCAAGGCTTTTAAGAAGAGAAGTCTTTTTGACAAGGTTGAACATGTGAGAGCCCACATTGTGAAGACGCCACGCTTGGGTCACAATTTTAACGAATTCTGGTTTCGAAGTCCATGCCATTTCGAAGCGGAAGGGTTTCTTATAATTATGATTTTGGGTTCGGAAGTCAACCGAAATTGGAGCGTGGTCGGAAGAAGTAAATGGGTGGATTTGAACCCTCAATGGGTTAAAGTTTGTCAGGATCGAACTATGTGGTAGAAACCAGTCTAATTTAGCGAAAGAGTTATCAGGTTCCCCTATCTTTTTACACCGCCGAGTAAACTGGCCGCCAAAAGTTGGAATCTTAATCAGATCAAGCGAGTCCTGAATAGCTTGTAAGCGAGTGAAACGTCTGAAAGACGGAACTACACCTCCAAGTTTATCCGTTGGGGATGAAATTTCATTCAGATCACCCATAAGGGCAACCGGATGAAGACATTGTGCTGAGTAAGCCTGCAACGAAGCCTAGAAAGCCCCTTTATCAACTTGATTAGGAGGGGCATACGCAACAATAACTGCAACGGAGGAATTATTTTGAGTATCGAAATAGTCGAAATGAATAAATAGAAGTTGAACCGAAATCAAGGTAATCTGGGCAGCCGAAGGAGGTAAGTCTTTCCAAAGGAGACAGACCCCCCCCCCCCCCCCCCGGGCAAACCCAATCAAAGGATCAAACCCAATATTCGTAAAACCACATTTACGCCATAGACTATCGTCAGGTGGCAAGGTAGATTTTGTTTCAAGTAGAGCAAGCACATTTATAAAGTTATTTCGACAGAATATGTCTATACTCGTCCAAAAGTTACGACGGTGAATCCCGCAACAATTCCAAGTGGATATATTCATAAAATAACCGATATTAGGGGTAACCGATTGTAAACCAACATCGAATTATGGTGTGAATCACCTAAGAAAACTTGAGTTTTCCAAGTAGCCGGATAGGGCACCAATCTGATCGACTCCGTACGAGTATTTGGTAACACAGATGCACGCACAAACAGGCCCGAATAAAACTTAATTAGATCAAGGTGAGACGTGAACCTACTGTAATTAATGGATATACGGTAAGGAACAAAAGTTGAGTAAACCGGATTGCTTGAAGACGTCAGGACAGGCAGCCGAGGCCAACTCAAATAGGTACTCGGAATGCTTAAAGGTGGGAGCTGCATTACTAACCCAATTATATACGAGTGACAAGTCAACTTCTTTAATTGAATCATGTAGCAAGTATGAAAATTGAAATGAAGAGGAATCGTGAGTTTATACCACACCAGTGTGAAAGCAAGTCGGCAAGGCAAACGAATCATAAAGCCCGCCGAACACATATTAATGTTGACCAAAGGTAAGCAACTAATACAGTACTCCACCACATAAACCTGAATTGAAGTGAATTGACATTATTACAACAGTGATTAGTATATGTAAGAACAAATTGAAAAACAACGACAAAACCCAAATTTATCAATTTGATAAAGACAGAATAACCACATATGAGACCCGCAGTAGAGAAAGTAACCCAAGGCTCCAGCTTGAGAGGAAAGTACCAAAGGAGGGGAATCTCCCATAGTCGTAGACAACTTAGATGACCTAAGTAATAGCTCGTTGGGGCCTGTAAGGCTAAGCTGACTGAAATAATTTGGTAATACTTATAAACTTGTGACTTTGTCGAGGGATGTGCGAACTTCAGCAAGAGAAGGGGCCGAGACTCAACCTTACCCAGCCTGCAACACGACAGAAAAGAACCATAGAAAATCGGGAGGAAGAGAAGCCAAAAACAACCAAAGTAAACAAGTCGAATAGCATTTATAAATCGAAGATAGCACAGCGACAACAAGTGAAACGAAAAGAAGATAAAAAAGTAAGACCCTCCCAACCCACAACATATCCTCGAACCGGGGTATCGCAAACTAGCCTGCTTGGCCGAGACAAACAAAACCCAAGAAACAACATGCCAAGAGGAGTTACCCCTAAACAAACCCCACCACAGATCAAAGTAAATATTAACAAACAACAGACAACCGTCAAACCGGTTAAGAACCAAAAACAAGATATGTTGTGCATCCAAAAAAACCTAAGGCTTTTGCTTCTTCAGATGGGAGGGCGAAGACTCCACATCCGGGTTGTCAACACGGGGCTTGGCCTGGTCCACTTCCCCCCAGGAGACCCGATATCTAGGCGTCCAAGCCTCCGATTCAAGGATCTGGAGGTCGACGAAGATCGAATTGAGCGCTGAGGATCATCGGAGGAGGACACAACATTCCTAGACACCCTCATTTGCGGCATCATAGGGTCGATCTCCATAGAGGGGGGGGGGGACCAAGGCAGCGTCGGCTGCCCGAATGGACTCGGCGGAGGAATGAAGAACAGTACGCGGAGACGCTTTTGCCCACCCTAAGGATTCATCATCAGAAGCCGGCAGCTGACCTTCAGCAGGGCGAACAACCCCTTCGGCAGTGGAAGGACCAACCCCGGCGGCGTGGTCTACAGGAGCCGACGTCCCAGAGCACTCAGAGGAGGCAATTAACTGCACAAGGACCGAATCCAAACCCTCCATATAAGGCTTATGACTATTCTTGGAATAAGCAGGAGCGAGCATGGAGCCTTTCGGCCCAACCTTGATCCAATCTGCATCATCAGAGGATGCAACACCTTCTTTAGGGCCCCAAATCGTAACCTTGGTTACAGCCTGCTTCACCGGAAGGGTGACACACTCCTCGAAACCATGGGAGAACTCACCACAGTAGCCACAACCTTTGGGGAAGTCTTCGTACCAAAGCCGAAGGGGAAGAGGTTGCCCATCCTCATTAGGCACAGTAATACCGCCCACAAGACACGCAAGATCGACATTAGCAGCAAACCGAGTATAGTTTGTTCTGATTTTTTGGTGAGAAAGCTTATCGACTCGAATAAAAGTACCAGCCTTAAACTGCCCCAAGATATCAATAAGTGCCTTACGGCACATAAAAACAACAGGGAGACGAGGAATACGAACCCACAGGTCGAGGTGAGTGATCACTGAAGTCATATGACTGAACTCAGGAAACCACTCTAGCAAGACAACGATGAGGCCAGTGGCATGATATGGACGCTCCTCCCAGACACGATTACGATGTTCAAGGTGTTTGAACCGAACCTCAAACCAGCCACCCGAACGATCAACAATCTCGGACGAATTTGAACAGAAACGTCACTCGCTTCTCAGTTTCTTCTTAAGCTTTTCAAAGTCAGGGATACCCCCAAAGAGGGTCCCTAACAGAATATGCTCACTAGCCTTAAGAGTCTTTGTACGCAGGTCAGCCAACCTAGAGAAGAAGGCTGACTGATCAATCGGCCCCGAAGGGGCCTTATGGACCAAGACGGATTCCTGAACCATCTGCACGCTCTTTCCCTTGTCCAACGCCGAGAGGCGAGGAGAAGGAGAAGGAACAACATCAGGAGTAGGAGGCAGGGGAGGTGTAGGAGGCGTGGGTGAAGGAGGTTGAGGAGCTATAGTATCATTAAGGGCGTCCATGAAGGACTTTGAGGGTTCCATGACAAAGAAAGAGTAAAGAACACCAAAGGTAAAGAGGCGAATTGAAATCAGATGAACAACCAGAGATAAACTAGGGTTATAAACCCAATTACTTAACCAAGTGGGTATTATATAGAGCAATAGCCGGTAGGCAAAGGAGGTAAGTGGGTGGAGGGGAGTAGGGGGAAGTAGACTTATAGTGAGATTAGTCGTAATACAGAGCAGAGATAAGAGATCAGAGGGGAGCACGTGAGCGAAGAGCCAGCCACGCCATCGGCGGAAGTGACAGCAACCGACCGGCCAGAGCAAGCAGCTCCCGAACCTCATTAATGCCCGGTGGAAAGTCATGATTACCACCGAAGTGACAGAGTTTACCCCATGGGGGGTAAAGTTGGAGAAACCACCGCCACAAAAGTAATCGGCGATTCACCATCTCCGAGCAGAGAGAGAGAGAGAGTAAACAGGAGAATCCAAGGCGCTCCTCATCAATTGGTGGTAATCAGTATCAGACAAGGCTGAGGGGAAGTGGAAGGGAGTGATTGCAGTTGGAGATCTATGGCCGGAGAGGGCAAACACAAGGCGCCAATGGTGGCGGCTACCACACAGATGCAGGGAAGGGATATGGCGCGTGAAGGCGCGTAGTTTTTTTGGTGAAATTAGGGTTTTTGGAGTCCATTCTCTTCAAGCATTTTTTTTACTTGCTTCATCTTTGTTTGATTGTTACTCTTTAATTTGATCTGAATGTACCCTTCTAAAGAGGAACTTTATTTTATTTTATTTTATTTTTATCACGGATGTACATATTTTATATGTCACGGGATATTTATCCCATAAGTAACTTTGACTTGTAAATGTTTTCCGTCAACACACATCAAGCATGCTAGTTAGTTGTCGAGCACATAATTCCCGAGTTAGTCCCGAAACCGCTTCAAAATCCGTATCAACTAGTTAGAAACTCCGCCCTTTTGAAAATAATCAATAAATTCCTTTTTTGATTTAAATTTCGACAATACCTTTTCAAATCTTAATTTCTCATAATATTTTATTTTTAAAACCCAATAATAATAGTATATTTTTAAATCTCATCAACAATATATTATAATATTTTATATTCCAATTACCAAGATAATTTTCCATTTATTTAATATTTATACCGAAAATTATAAGTCTTAAAACAAATTTTATACTCCTACACTTCTAACCCAAAATTAGGCTCAAACCCAAACTCGTCTGATTTTTTAGGTTAGAAACAAAATAGGCCCATAAATTCATTTTTGACTTTCAATTAACCAATTTGGCCCAAAAGGTTAGGCCCAACAATTCCATTTTCTTCAATCTGAAAATCCGGAGTTAGAAAAGAAGACAAGAGAGAGGTGGGACCGGCTGAGTTGGTAGCTGATATGGAAGGCGGGACCCACATTTGAGGAAAGGTGAGGAATGGCTACTGGTCATCGTCTTCCCCACCGATTCTCACTGTGCACACGGGGAAGAGAAAGAAAGAGAGGCTGAGGGTTCGGCGGAGCTTACTTGCTCTCGACCTCCGACCACACTCACTCAAGAATAATAAGGGCCCAAGAGAATGAACCAAGTGGAGGAGAAGGGGGCTCACCGAGGAGGACACTCGAAGGGGTTGGAGGTGCGTCGGAGGCTCGTCGGAGTCGTGCCAGGCTTCATCGGGGACGGAATAAAGCGGGATTAGCCTAGGAAGGGAGGAACAGGCTTAAAAGCGCGACCTTTATGGCATTTTAGGGCGGAAGGAGGAGGAAGAAATCTTACTGGACTTTTCATGCAAAGACATGGGAGGAGGCTCGGCGGCGGTCAGCGCCGGCGGCTGTGGCGGCTACGGGCTCGGACGGATATCTGAGGAAGCTATTGCTGCTAGGATTCAAAGAAGGAAGAAGGTGGTATCGGTGGTCAGAAAACAAAACGTGAGGCGATGGTGTCGGGGTAACAAGAGGAGGAGTTGTGGCTTGTGGGTTGTGTTTAAGGGGGGGAAAGAAGAATAGAGAATGGGGCTTGTTGTGTATTTTTGAAGCACAAATTGGGGGATTGCAGCTCTTTCGGACTCAAAAGGCAGAAAGGAGATTCCTAGCTTTTCTTTTTGCTGCAAAGAGAGGAAGAAAACGCAGGGGTATTTGTCATGTAATAGGCTAGAGAAACAGGGGTAGGTGATTGCTAGTTTTATTGAAAGTTCAGAAGGAGACAAGGGAAAAGTAGGGGTAAAGACTTGCCTGATTCAAACGATTTCCCAGCTTTTGACTTTTTCCTAAAGTCCCAACCCCCATCTCAACCTTATCTTTAACTATCCCAAGAAGAGATTCGAATTTACCCGAGAATAAGTCTTAAAATCCGCTTTCTCAATCTTATCCCGATAAGATTTAAAAATATTGTTTCGAAATCAAATGGATATCGACATTCGGGGGTATTTTCAGATTCTGATGCGAAATGGCGGATTCGATCTTTAAAAGTTAAAACTTAGGCCTGAGTTCACTTTAAGAGTTTTGAGTTTGATTTATTGAGTTGAGAACGATTTGAAATATCCCAATTAATTCCGCTTTAAATTCATTTTGATTTTCCTTTTTTTTTTTGAGAAATTATGATTTAAAAATCCGAGCCTTTACAATCTCCGGATCTCCTTAACGTTCTTTGTCGGATTCCACTTCTCTACAACTACTGTCTTCTGGGGGCCGACCATTACCCCTTTCTCTGAGATGATGTAGCCTAGGAATGCCACTGCTTCATCCAAAAGTCACACTTAGATAGCTTGGCGTACATCTGGTTCTCTCGCAGTGTCATCAAAATAGTTCTCAAGTGTTCAGAGTGAGCCTCCTCACTCGGCAAGTAGATTAGGATGTCATCGATGAAGAGTACGATGTACTGGTCCAAATACTGGTGGAAACACCGTTTCATCAGACCCATGAAGATTGTCGGGGCATTTGTTAAGTCAAAGGGCATCACCACGAACTCATAGTGCCCATAATGTGTCCTAAAAGCAGTCTTTGGAATATCCTCGTGGGGGCCTTGGAGCTGATGGTAACCAGATCGATGATCAATCTTGGAGAATACATTTACTCCCTGAAGCCAATCTAACAAGTCATCGATGCGTGGAAGTGGATACTTGTTCTTGATCGTCACCTTGTTCAGCTCCTGATAATCTATACACAAACAGAAAGAGCCGTCTTTCTTCTTCACAAACAGCACGGTAGCACCGCAAGGTGAAGCACTGGGTTGTATATAACCCTTCTCTAACAACTCTTCAAGCTGGCTCTTCAATTCTTGCATCTCCACTGGAGCCATTTAATACGGGGCTTTGGAAATAGGAGCGGTTCCTGGCTCTAAGTCAATGGTGAACTCAATGAACCGCTTCGGAGGTAGCCCAGAAATCTCATCGGGGAGAACATCAGAGAATTCCCGAAGTACAGGAATAGCGGAGATAGGGACCGGGTCGTACGGCTGATCCTGCAGACAGCATAAGAATCTGGTACAACCTTGACGTAACAATTTGGTTGCTTGCATTACATTAATAACACGGCCATCCTCCTCGAGGATGCGCCTACAAAATCTGCACACAAGCTTACCGTCCGGCATAATGGTCACGATTCTCCGTCCACAATCAATGCCTGCGCCATGGCGAATAAGTCAATCCATCCGAGGATGATGTCATGAGGACGGATCGAAAGTAGAACAAGATCGGCAAGGTACTCATCGCCACCTATCGCGATGGGGAAGCAGAATAGCATTTTCCTACCTCGAACTCTATCCCTATTAGGGAATTTCCCAATAAAGGAATGATCTAGAGTCACGGATTCTAATCCGAGTCTTTCAACAGTTTGCTCGGCTATAAAAGAATGAGAAGCACCTGAATAAAAAAGAATATTCATTGGCTCAGCCCATACACAATACGCTCATTATTCTTGTGTGTTTCCTCGACCTCCGTCACGCGGAGCTTCTGCCTCGATCTTTTTACCTACAAAGCCTGGTATGCTTTTTCATCAGCTAGGATTTTCGAAAAGGATCTCTTCTTTGGCTCCTCCTCACTGGGGTTTTAGGATGGTTCCAAGCCGTACACTCTGACGATTTCCGGGAGGTACTTTATCCTATTGTTGTCCAGAGGAGTTAGCATGACTTTCTTTTCCCTTGCGGTCTTTTCCTCGCTATAGAATCGAGGATTTCCCAAGTTATGTCCCTTGTACCACTCGCGGATGAGCTTCTTGCCATATTCCGTGGCTGCAGCTCCTTCAAGAGGGTTGACCAGGACATTCTTCCCCTTGGATAGCCCCACTGCCGCCTTCCCCACGACCTCCACCTCTGTGCTAGAGTCAGACCACGTATCAGAGTTGTCGGTGACACTAGTACAAAATGTATATTATAAGACGTCACATAGACAATGGTTTCTATAGACATGGTGTTTATGTTGAAGAAAATTAGAGTTTTTTGGGATGGACAACGGTTATAAAATTTAACCGTGGTCTTTGTGTGTGCTTGTATTTATAAACACAACGGGTATTTAAAAAACCGTTGTTATATATACAAAAGACTTCTCAAAGACCACGGTTCATACAACCGTTGTGTAAGGCCTAGTAATATCGTTGTCAATTCGGTTGTAAAGACAACGATTATTTAAAAAACCATTGTTATATATATAGAAGACATCTCAAAGAAAACGGTTAATAAAATCGTTGTCTATGGTTGAATAAAATTTACATTTAGTAAGTTAAAAAGACAACGGATATTTAAAGAACCGTTGTTATATGCACAGAAGACTCCTCAAAGAAAACGGTTCATATAACCGTTGTGTAAGGCCTGTTAGAATCGTTGCCTATTAGGTTATAAAGACAACGAATATTTAAAAAAATTGTTGTTATATATATAGAAGACATCTCAAAGAAAACGGTTAATAAAACCGTTGTCTATGGTTGAATAAAATTGACATTTAGTATGTTAAAAAGACAATGGATATTTAAAGAACCATTGTTATATGCACAGAAGACTCCTCAAAGAAAACGGTTCATATAACCGTTGTGTAAGGCTTATTAGAATCGTTGTCTATTAGGTTATAAAGACAACGAATATTTAAAAAACCGTTGTTATATATAAAGAAGACATCTCAAAGAAAACGGTTAATAAAACCGTTGTCTATGGTTGAATAAAATTGACATTTAGTAAGTTAAAAAGACAACGGATATTTAAAGAACCGTTGTTATATGAACAGAAGACTCCTCAAAGAAAACGGTTCATAAAACCGTTGTTTAAGGCCTATTAGAATCGTTGTCTATTAAGTTATAAAGACAACGAATATTTAAAAACCGTTGTTATATATATAGAAGACATCTCAAAGAAAACGGTTAACAAAACCGTTGTCTATGGTTGAATAAAATTGACATTTAGTAAGTTAAAAAGACAACGGATATTTAAAGAACCGTTGTTATATGCACAGAAGACTCCTCAAAGAAAATGGTTCATATAACCGTTGTGTAAGGCTTGTTAGAATCTTTGTCTATTAGGTTATAAAGACAACGAATATTTAAAAAAATTGTTGTTATATATAGAAGACGTTACAAAGAAAACGGGTATTAAAACCGTTGTCTAAGACTAAGTAAAATTGGCGGGGTAAGTTAAAAAGATAACGGATATTTAAAGAACCATTATGTATACACACATATACATATATATCTTATGAATATCTTATAGATAGATTATAACATATGTTATTTATGGATAGATAGCTAACTAGATAGAATATTTGTACCATCTTCCATTATTATTTATATTATTTAGCTTTATTATCCTAATTAAACAAAAAGGAAGACTGTGATTAAAAAAAAGGAATTAAGGGCCGAAAGACGAGGAATTTGGCAAGTTCTCAACCCGCGCAAACTCACAGCTCCTAAGCCCTATCTTTCTCTTGTCAATCGGAGGATTCGATGGTTTTCCCCTTCAATCGAAATCTTCTTCATCCAATCCTAGGTTCCTCTGTTCCCCTAACTCCATCTGTGGTCTGCATTTAGCGGATCTACTCATCGATTGCGGTAAGCAGTTTGGATTAACGGTTCTCTTCTCTTTGCTTTGATTGAAGCTTTTTCACAAAATTCAAGTTTTCTACGCTCAAGCCTCACTTTTTCACCTCTGTCTACAAAACAGGTTTGTTGGGAAGTTTGTATTTTGGAAGATTATACACAAAGAAATCATCTTGAACGAGTTCAATACATGCTAGGTTTCTTGGGAGGTTTGTAATTCATTGCTTCCTTTACTATTGTTTATTTGAAGAGTTTAGTATTTTCTGTTCATTGTTTCGCATTATGTGCAAATTAAAAGTTTCTCTTTTTTTGGTTGTTGTTGTGATTTAATTTCTCTGCATCCCTAGGGCTTAGTCAGGGTCGTCCCGGTGTTTTCGGAGGCCCGATGCGATAATTGGAATTAGGCCCTTTTATTTTTAATTTTCTCATACTTTTTTTTGTGGGCACTTTTCATACTTGTTACTATCATAATTATTATTTTTGGATGGTGAATTACATTTATTTATTTATTGTATATGACATAAATGATGTTATGAAAAAAATATTTATCGTTTTTACATGAAAACAATGTTATATATATTTCGTAATTTTTAGTGTCACTAGACGACTTTTTTTTTTAAAATAACATGAAGAAATAACATACTCTTAATATATTAAAATTTAATTTAATTTATTACTATTTTTAAAAATTAAAAATTACTTATATAAATATTATTTATATCAAAAATTTGAATTGTATAAATTATTATATCTAGTAATTACACAATAATTAAATTTATTAATTAAAGAAAAGAAAGTAAGAGCAACATTTCTGTATGTAGGAGGATGAAGATTGGAACATACTGGGGAGTGGGCCCCAAAGAAAAGTAATTCAGTACACTCCAGTCCCATAGAAGAATGGAAGAGTAGAAGAATGGAAGAGGGGGGTGAGTGGGACCAAAATGAAAATAATACAGGCTTTTTCGTGATTCGAACACGGGATCACTACAATGACAGGCAAAACAAATATCACTTCACCTCAGTCTCATTTCGAAGATTAAAACAAAGTTTTATATATATATACTGATTTTAAATTTATCGGGCCCCCAATAAATTTGGGCCCTGGACAATCGCCCAGCCTGCCCTTGCCTCTGTGCCGGCCTGGGCTTAGTTCTTATTTGAAATTCGAAAGAAAGTAAATGAATGTTGAATGTGGAATGTAGATACAAGCTAATAAAATTGGAAAATAAGGAAGAAACTATTTCCGCCTTTGAAGATACAAGCTACTATATATGTCATGACAGCCCTCTCCGCACTGTTGACTCCCTATTGGTTGGCTACACTAGTGCTCGGTTTACCTTGCTTCCCTCCACAATCTCCGATGACAGCAGCCCCATAAGAAGCACTCATACTTTTCGTTCAGTTTTGTTGCTTTCATATATGCTTCCCTCCTGTTTTGATGCTGTCATAGAAGCACTCATACAATCTCCGCTCACAGCAGCCCTCTCCACACTTAGATTTCCCTCCTGTTTTGATGCTGTCATAGAAGCTTCCCTCGTCTCACATTCAGGTGTTCCATTCACTTTCACATCCTCCCTAGTTGGGTTATTATTAGTTGTAGAAATGCCTTCCTTTTTTTCATTGATGTTTCAATGGACAATTGGCCTCTTTATATGGAGGGAAAGTAGTTCACGAGTTCCTGAATTGCATCTCAAACTGCCAACTTATCAAGAGACTTTCTGATCACCAATGAAATCCATATTATTCTAGAAAATTATTCTAGAGACCACATTTGCATTTTTAGATATCCTTGTGTTGTAATCCATATTATTCTAGAAAATGTATTTGGATAAGATTCTGATTTGTTACACCATTGCAGATAGAAGTGAGAAGCTCTTCTTTTTCGCTATAGTTAGATATATGTTGCTTCGATTACTTCCATCTGCAGGACCCAAATTCAAAATGTCCATTCATCTTAGTCTCTCGTGAACTTCTTTACCTCCATCTGCAGGACCCAAATTTAGTCCCTTTTTAGCGCCTTTTTTAATGCCCTTTGCGACCATATCATTTAACCCAACTGTAGTCTCATTTGTCACCCTTACTACACTATTTTACTCACCTTTTCATTCGGAAAAGTACTCATTGCAGCAGCCAAGGAGCAAGATTCTTTCATGATTGCACCCTTACATAGCTCATCCAATTTCTAGCCTTTACTGCAGCAGCCAAGGAGAAAGAGGAAGGGAATAAGACTCCATTTAGAAGCTATAATGATGTTGGCTTTGCAACATGGGGCTTTTGCTATCCTTTCAAGAAAATCCTAAAAAACGAGATTCCACCAACTCATCGGTCTCTGAAAAAATGCTCGATCACAGCTATGTAGGGAATGCTTGTTTTTGCTTGGGTTTGGAGCATACAAAATAAGCTCGTTCTATACGTAATATTCTAATATCCGACTCCACAAGAGCTAGTTCCTCTTTTATCTCTTCTCCACGGCTGAGCTCATCCTCCATAGCTTTCATCTTAGCTCTCACCTCTTCCATGGAAGACGAGTACTTGCTGGCTTCTTCTTCCCTCCGAGCTTCAACCGCCGAGAGCACATTGAGAGACTCGATTGCTACCATTTTCCCATATGCTTCCAGAGAATAATGTACTTCTGAAAAGTACATATGAGGCCAAAAAGATGTTGCGTACGATGGGTATGGATTATAAGAGGATACATGCATGTCCAAATGATTGTGTTTTGTATCAAGGCAAGAATGCATCGTTGCAATATTGCCTAAATCCTGATTGTGGGGAACCGCGATACAAGAGAGAAGGAGTTCCCGCTAAGCTGACATGGTATTTTCCAATCATACCAAGATTCAAACGTTTGTTCAATAATGCAGAAGATGCAAGAAACATGACATGGCACAAGAATGAAAAGGTATATGATGGAAAACTCAGGCATCCTGCAGATTCTCCTCAGTTGAAAATGATCGACGATAAATATTCCGATTTTGGACAGGAAAGTAGGAACTTGCGTCTTTCTCTCTCAACGGATGGAATGAACCCGCACGGTGGCCTTAGTAGTCTTCATAGTACATGACCTATTCTAGTTGTGACATATAACCTTCCCCCTTGGTTATGCATGAAACGCAAGTATGTGATGTTATCTTTATTAATTTCTGGGCCAAGACAACCTGGGAATGATATAGATATTTATTTGGCCCCTTTGATTGAGGATTTGAAGCTCATGTGGGAAAATGGCATTGAAGTACGTATTTGATGCACATCGAGAGGAAGCTTTTAATTTGCGAGCAATGCTGTTTTGCACTATAAATGATTTTCCAGCTTATGGTAATTTGTGTGGTTATACCACGAAAGGACACTATGCATGCCCGATTTGTGAAAAAGGAACGAGCTTCCTACAATTAAAAAATTATAAGAAGACGGTATATCTTGGACGTCGGTGATTTTTACCCTCGTCCCATCATTACCGCAAACTTTGAAAGGCTTTTAATGGAAAGACAGAAGAAGGAATATCTCCAAAACCATTAAGCGGTGAACATGTACTTGAAAAAGTGAAGGATTTGAATGTCAGGTTTGGAAAAAATTTAAGTTCAAAGTCCTCTAGAAAGTTTGTTGAAAAATATAGTGGTTTGAAGAAGAGGTCAATATTTTTTTATCTTCCTTACTGGAAGGATTTATTTGTGAGACATTGCCTTGATGTGATGCATATCGAGAAGAATGTGTTTGATAATCTTATTGGTACAATGCTTAATGTTCAAGGTACGTAGGACGAAAGATGGCCTCAATGCTAGGCTAGACATGGTTGATATGAAAATTAGACCTGAATTGGCACCACAAAAGAAGGAAGACCGCACTTACTTGCAAGCTACATGTTATACTCTGTCTAGAAAGGAGAAATTGGAGTTTTGCAAATTTTTCCGAGATATAAAGGTTCCTTATGGGTATTCTTCGAATATGAGAAATATGAGCAATATTGTGTCTGCAAATGAGTAGAAGCTTGTTGGTTTGAAAACCCATGATTGTCATATTATAATTCAAAATTTTTTGCCGATTGCTTTACGATCTGTCCTTCCAAAGAACGTTCGGGACACTGTTACAAGATTATGCTTATTCTTCAAAAAAATATTGCAACAAAGTCATTGATCCTGATGAATTGAGTTCCTTGCAAAAGGAAATTGAAATTACATTATGTGAGATTGAGATGTATTTTCCTCCATCTTTTGTGATATAATGGTTCATTTGACTGTTCACCTGGTTAGAGAGATCAGATTATGTGGGCATGTTTATATGAGATGGATGTATCCCTTTGAAAGGTATATGAAGGTATTAAAAGGGTATGTCAACAATCGTAACCGTCCCGAAGGATGAATTTTTGAAATATACATTGTGGAAGAAGTCGTTGAGTTTTGCAGTGAATTTCTATCTGGTGTTCAACCAATAGGCATTCCAAAGTCTTCATATGTTGATAGTCCATATGGAAATGTCACAATGGGCCAACAAAAAAAAAGTGTATCACAAGAGGTGCATCGTAAGGCTCACTTGTATGTACTATATAATGATGAGGAAGTTCGGCCATATATAGCAGAGCACATGTCTTATGTAAGAAGTCAAAATCCATATCACAGAAGTGATAAGTGGATAGCATCTGAACATAATCGTTTGTTCGTTGAATGGATAAAAAAGCGAGTTCTTCAAGATTTGACGCGGTGCCCCGGAAAAGTTTCCAACCGTTTAAATTGGTTATCGCAACTGCCTGATTTAGTAGTAACCACCTCCATGAAGTACGAGATCAATGATTATACGTTCTATACAAAGATTCAAGATGATAAAAACACAATGCAAAATAGTGGTGTCACCTTGGTAGTTGAAGCTATGCAAATAGGAGCAGAAAAGGACAAAAATCCTACATATGTGCATCGTTCGTACTATGGCGTAATTGATGAAATATGGGAGTTCGGTTACGTGGTTTTCAAGGAAGTTGTATTTTGTTGTAAATAGGCTGACTCTACTGCTGGTGTATGAGTTGATAAGTTAGGCTTCACTTTGGTTAACCTGAAAAACATAGGGCACACAGATCAGCCATTTATTTTAGCATCGCAAGCGAAACAGGTGTTCTACGTAACAGATCCAATAGACCATGCTTGGTCCATTGCTATTTCAGCAAAAGAGAGATATATGGATGATTTTAATGGGAAAGAAGATTTCAAAATGGCTGAAACTAATGGAGTTCCAGTAGTTTTGCCATCATCTAATGATGTAAATGTAGAGAAATCTTACGTACCTGATGATCATGATGAAGGGATATTGATTACGGACAATGGTAAAACTTCAAAAAAAAAGAGGAAAAAGCAAGCATAATTGCTTAGGTAAAGTTAACATTTATATTCTTACAATTTATCATATCTTTGTTTAATTTAGCATTTAGGTAAAGTTAAGATTTATATTATTACAATTTATTATATCTTTCTTTAAAATGACATTGAATAGAATTAATATATTTTATTTGTATTGGCTAACAAGATTCCTATTGTTGCTTTTTGACGTAGATAGTTTCATCCTCATCCGGAAATTCGTCTCAGAACAATGATTCTGCAGAGAAGCAGTCTACTCCCTCTAAGAAAAATTCATCTCAGAACAATGATTCTACAGAGAAGCAGTCTACTCCTTCTAAGAAAAGAGGTATTGCTAAGATGAAAATTGTCACTAAGATGAAGGATAGTGGTAAGAAGTTTTCAGTACAATGGAATTCAAAAGATCAACCTATAAGGGAAAACCATGCAAGGCTTTCAAGCTACATTGGTCATTGTTCTCCTAATAGAATAGCGATTACTTACGCCACTTGGAAGCATGTTCCAACCGAATTCAAGAAAATGATTGTTGAAGCCGTTATGGTAATATATCAGTATATAGCATATCTCCTAATTTATACACGCATCTCATTTATAATAATGTTATAACTGTTTAATCGATTACCTAGGTAATTGCTATTATGTTGTTTTGTAGCAATCATTTGAAATACCTAATGAGAAGCGCAAGATTCAATGGATGATTTCTACTGCAAATTATGCCCGGAGAGAATTTAAAGGCCGATTGACTAAGGAATTTATTCATGTAACGGCCCGGGATTATGATTCACGGGTTACCTTTCGAGGGATGAAACCCCTCGTTAGGATCTTGCGCCCCGAGTACAGGTTGAATGTTTGAAATTTCATCTTAGCGTTTTTAAGTGGGATTTCGTACCCAAAATTCGAAGGGATCGTTGGAATCCCCGGAGAAGTCCCTTCTACCTGTCATAAGTCTAAGCGTGGAAAACTAGCAATCATGCAAAAATCAGAATCAATGTGTAATACAAGAGGGTGCCACGGCAGAGCCGGGTCAAAACCAAATCAATAAGCGTATTTATCAAAATATAAGGTTAGACCATTTCTTTTCAATCGCCTAAGAGAGTTCCCACGTCATGGAAGCAAGGAATAATCATGCTGCAAAACAACCTAAAAAAATATGTATGTGGGGTGGTGTCAGATCGAAGCCCTATGCAAAATAATCCCAAACCAGCAGACACATACACACGCTAGTCCTAATAAAGATGCTTCTAGATGCAAGGTGAAATATTAACACACTAACATGCTCCTAAGATCAAGTGCATAAATATAATAAGGCCTTAGCACCGAATACCAAGTGGTATATCCCTCTCCTACCTCCACCCCCTTCTGATAGGGCGGAGATTGGCCAGCTCGTGAATGCATTCCATTATAATCGGGAGGCACACATGCTCAACCCGCTCCACAATAAAGCCCGCATGCATCTCAAAATATAAGGAAGTTTCATGACTCGATTGACTCAGGACGGGACCCGATGGGACTAGGTCGTCCTATAACCCTAGCAATGACTCTAGTTACTTCACAAATAACGGCCGTTCTGTTTACAAAAGCAATGAGTAAACGAATGTTCAATCATGAGGGCAATCCTAGCAAGATACTACATGTCATGCTTTGTTATGAATGCAACACCTAGTATGCACATGGGTACAAGCAGGGAGATCTCTTTTCGAATCTGAGTGAGCTCATATAGGAACTAAGCTGGCTATGCAGAACAGCATAATAGAAGATTCGGCATACACCAACCATAATCACAATTTATCACCTAGATACATATCAGAACACATATATAAGTCTACATCTAGCCACTCAATCACATAAACACACGTCATTCAATAAGTATAACCACATCATAATCATTATCTCATCAAGTTCAACCACTCATCATGCTGCCACATTCCATAAGACCACATTATGTATTCGCCACAGTATATCCGCAATAATAATCCGCATATCACATATGTCAAGTTCATTATTTTCATCATATCTCGAAAGCATAAATCAACGATACACAAGTCTAACACTTCATCATGCCATTAGTCAATCACCAATCATTATATTAGTCAACCATTCACATCAACCATGCTAGTTAGTCACCGATCACATAATTCCCGAGTTAGTCCTGAAACCGCTTTAAAATCCGAATCAACTAGTTAGAAATTCTGATCCTTGAAAACGCTCATCAAATTCCTATTCCAATTTAATCCCGAGAATATACTTTTAAATCTCCATGTCTCAATAATAATATTATTATATAATATTTTAAATACCATTTTCTTTTAAACACTCTCATAAAATATTTTCAAATCCCTTAAAAATCCCAACCATTTTTATCTCATAAAATTAGCCCCTTTGAAATTGACAAAATCGACCCCTTTATTTATAAAATCCAAAATTGACCCTCCTTATTCTATTAATTACCAAACCGAGCTCTCACTTTCTTAATCGCCAACCAAATCCCCCATCTCCCAATTTTTCGGAAGACTTCTAGGAATATGTTAGAACAAGGATTGAACATAAAAATCGAGGTTTGAACGGATTTCTCACCCAAGTTCCTTCTTTTCCTTCGGTTTGCTCATGAAGCTTCACCCGGGCTCCGATTGGACTCGTTCTTGCGCGAGGGTGCCTAGGATTGTTAAATGGTGTTAAAGGTGTGAACTTTGAGTTAGTATGAGATGGAAGGAGGGGAAAACGAGCTGTTACCTTCATGAATCCAAAAATATCGAGTTTGAGTCTCCTAGGGCTTCTCGGTGCTTCTCCGACTTCTCCAGGCTGTTGGGGCTTCTTATTCCACTTTGAGGACCTCATAGGGAGGCTAAGGGAGATGTTGTTGCTGCTGATGGAGGGAGGAAGAGAAAAGGAGCTTGCTTTGAGCTCAAGAGGTGGAATGGAGCTCTTTTGGCATGTAATGGAGGAGGGAGTTGAAGGGGATGATGAAGTAGGAATGTTGTGGGGAGGAGTTGAGCACGAAATGGTGTGTTAGGGCTGCTGGAATTCTCAGCAATGGAGGAGGAAAAAGGAGAAAGAAAGAAGGAGAAAGGATAAGGTTCCTTGGGAGCTTTTTAGGTAAGACTTGTGTTTGATTTTTTGTGTGGTGTGTTGGTTGAGCCAAATCTGATTTTTGAAGAGAAAAAGGAGGCATGGGAGAGGGATGAAACGGATGGGGCTAAAAGGAGAGACATGGAGCTTGTCTCCTTGGCTACTTTGGGTATGGTCAAAGATGGGAGATGGAAAAGCGAAATGGGGGTGTTTGGCTTCTTTGGGTAAGGAGGAAGCTTTCTTTGTATTTCGAATTGGCTCCATGGGGACCATTGTAGGGCTGAGATTTCGGATCCCCGTGGGAGAATGAGACAAAATGTGGTCCCGAAAGCGATAGTTTGAATTTCCGACGCTAGGTCCCGATGTTAGTTTCCCGAATCCCGCTCTTTCCTTCGCGAAATTAGAATTTAAAATCTGAGAATCGAGGTTGCCATGTTAGTTCTCAAAATTTTATTTAGGTCAAAAATCCTCTTTGAGAGTTCTAAAATCCAAATTAGCGAGTTTTCCATTCAATTCCGCTTTTAAATTCATTTTGTTTTTCCTTTTTCCGAAAAACTAAGATTTAAAAATCCGAGCCCTTACACTTCACAAGAAAGGCAAGAATGGTGAGATTTTAATTTGGACTGATCCACCAGCTGCCTACGAGTTCATTGACAAAAGCACATGGGCTGAGTTTTTAAAATACCGACAATCAGATGAGTTTCAGGTTCTCAACAACATCATTTTATTCACTATTTTTATGTTTCAATTATTATGGATTGCATTAAATAATTTCTTATTAACTATGTACAGAAGCTAAGGGAAAGAAATTGGCAAATTGCTAAGAAAAACCCGTATCCTTATAAGGCCGGTCGTCGAGGATATTCTGACATTGAACAATAAATTGTATGTTGTTCTCATTTTGTATATTTAAAATGTTGTTCCTATGATATGTTCGTTTAATCTATACTATTTTCCCCTGTTTTAAGATTAAAGAGACAAATTTGGAACCTTCTTCCAAAGTTAATCGTGGTATACTCTGGAGAAAGGCACGAGCAGACATTGATGGTGGTCTTTCGGGAAAGGTAAAGGAGGTTGCGGATAAAATGGTAAGTATTTCTAAAACTCATCATGTCAATGATTCTACTCTTGATTTCTCTAAGTTCTCTTTGTTCTTCAATCTGTTATACATACAAATGTGTTCATTCCAAACGTACTCTTTATTTGTAAGGATGATATTGATGAACAAGTTGCTTCTGGGAAACTCAAACTTTCTGGTAGAAAAGATAGTTTATCAATGGCCTTAGATAAGGAGGAGCATCCAGGTCACGTTACCGGAGCCGGCAAAGGGATGACAATTAACTCGTATTTTGGTGCATCGAAGCATCGAGCTAGTTCGAAGGAATGCTCTACTGCTTCTCCTGCCAGAATTAATGTGCTTGAGACTCAAGTGCTAACATTGAGCAAACTGGTTATTTTACATGCAAAGAACCAAAATATAGACTTGGATTCAATTGAGAGAATTCACGATATACTACTAGGGGTTCCTTCTATAGAGGCTATTGTTGCATATAAGCCTAGTGAAAAGAATCGTAGTCAAGAGAAACATGTTGAAATGGTCAATGCAGATGTTCATTATGAAAATGTGATGGCTCCTACCAAAGGTGGTAATGGAGAAGATAATGGTGTGGGGGATCAAAGTAAGAGTGCAACAGACCAATCACCTGTTTTGGTTGATTCACGGGTAATACATTTTCAACATTAGTTTTTCGTTGCTTAATTTTTTTTTGTGCACATATGAATTTATATTGTTTATTGTAGGGAAAATGGGACAAGTGTCAATTATTTTGGCCAGACTTTAAAATACTTGTCGCTACAGGAACCATGTTTATCCCTTCATCCTCAGCTATTGAGATAAGTCTCCATTGTCGACCTCTTCCGTCTGATTGCATGAAAGTGAATATAGACACGCCTTTAGATCCTGATTAACCGTTGCCATTTAAAACGTACGAAGTATCAAATGTGGGAATGATAATAGGTATTCCCATTGCATGGCCAAAAAGGCTCATTCTCCGTTTCAAGGTAATAAATACCACTTTTACATACTTATTTGATTTTTTTATAATGATTTCGCATATTGTATAAGCATATAACTCATTATTATTATCTTTGCATTCAAGGGATCAAAGCTTCCCAATAAGCGAAAATATTCTGATGTGGATAAGTCAAAAAGAATTGCAAGGGAAGTCGAAGCTAACGAAAGGTAACAAATACAATCATCTCGCAAATTTATGAAAAAAATGAAAATGCTTTTGCCAGGACTGGATAGGCATTTCTGTTGAATCCAAGTCTCTTCAGCGACAAATCTCTTCAGCGACAAATCTCTTCATCTCGCAAATTTCCTCGCCAAATCTCTTCAGCGACAAAAACTCAATTTTCAGCGACGAAATTTTTTTCGGCTAATAGGCATTTCTGTTGTAGTGAATCCAAGCCTAGTTGCCCCAAATCGGATTGTTGCACCCACCAAAACACCATTCCCAGCCAAATTATCTCCTGGGATTGAAAGTTAGGAACAAAGAAATGTAAATACATGACCTGAAATGTTTATTGAAAAAAAAAAGCAAAATGGAGAAATCTGGCCAAATTACCTCATGGGATTGAAAACCATGACACAAAACAAACGAAGCTCTATCTAACCTTGCCTCTTACTTCATCCACCATGCTTAACATCGATCTATTTTGTAAATTAAAGGATCAAAATACAAATAATGAAGTGCCAATCACATCACTTGAAGCATATGAGAAATCGCGAACGTGAGATCAAGATACAAATAAGGATTTGCAAATTACAAAATACAAATAATGATTTGCAAATTAAAGGATATGAAGTGCCAAAATAGAAATATTTATTTGCAAATTAAAGGATCAAGATACAGTACTTACCCAAAAAAGAAAAAAGATCAAGATACAGTTGAATTAAGATGAGCGCGCATGTGAGATCGATGAGAAATCGCGAACCTCATTTTCTCATCGATGGTGAGAGAACGACGACGGTTGTCGTGGGCGGCGGTCTGGGGGAAGTCGCCGATGGTGGGTGGGAGGTTCCACGGGAAGAAGGAGAATGAGGCTTGACGTTTGATCAATATGGTTTTATTGTGGATTGGGATGAGGGAGATTGAAACACACGCAATAAGAATGATAGAAGTAGGATACATGGGGCCCACTAGTTTTTAAATAGAAATAACTAGTACTTTTCCCGTACTCTGTACGGATGAGTCTTTTTTATAAAATTTGCCGCTTTAGTTCCCACTGTACCATGAGTTAGACCTGTGAAACCACAACCCGACCCAGTTGAACAGATCCGAATGCCCAAAAAATTTCCGACCCGAACCCGGGAAAATTGACCCGAAATTTTTTTCTGACCCGAACCTGAAACACCGGAAATTATTCGGGTAATATGGGTTTCGACTCGGTGACCTGATTGACCCGGTGACCTGATTGACCCGTTTGATTTTAATTATATATAATTAAAAAAATTTATATATAATTAAATTTTATTGCAAAATTATCAAATCGTGATTTTTTTAATTTAAGAAATAAAAAATTAACAAACTCGAAATTGAGCCGAAATAACCCAAAACCCGGTCAAACCCAAACCCGGAAATACCCGGGACCCGTTTTATCCGAAACCCAAAGTGACCTGATCCGAATGACCCCTTTGACAGGTCTACGATGAGTATATTTCATTTGAATTGTTGCTCATGCCCCTCACCATGATGTTATTCAAAATCTTCGGTTGTTATGGTGAAGTCTTTTATCGAGACGATCGATACTTCCTTTTTAAAATATTTTTGGTCAAGTTTGACATTTTTTATAAAATACTTGACACTTCAATTTTTTTTTACTAATATACCATTTTGCTTATACTTCTTGCCTTGTCGTTCTTCGAAATATTTGGGTATCAGGGTGAAGTCTTTTTTTGAGACGATCGATACTTCAAATTAAATTATAGTGGATTGGTCGTTTCCACATTTCTCCTACTTTAAGGAAATGAAAAGAAACCTTATAGTTTTTGGCATAAGAAAACTGAGTTAGGATATTTTATGATACAATAAATACATCTGATTTGATGACTTTTTATGATATCAATTATTACCCTGTATATGATAAAATCATATTCATAATAACAAATAACAAATTTAAAAAAATGATAAGACCAACAAAGAAAATTATGTCATCATGCGGTAAAATGATTTTATTATAGAAAAATTGAACAATAACCAAATTTAAAGTAGGTAGACAATTTATGTACAAACATGATGTGTATCATCTTGCGTCCTTCCGTTATGAAACCCTACCTATGACACACGTTATACACATCATTTGTCCAGAACTACATGTCATATAAGTGATCGTAATCGGAAATGCTCGCAAAAAGATTTTGCCAAAACAAAGCATATTCAAATTTGACAATTCTATATACTCACAAGAACGAATGAATATGCGATACACACTTGTATACAAACACTTACCATATAAGTAAAGAAGGGTCATGTGTTTTTAAAAAACTTCTTTGTGGACAACATTCTTTGCTTCCGTACGAAATATTCACATTGAAAAGGTAAATGTATGTGTCATGATATTTTCACACCCATGAATATTTAACCACACGCATACGAAATATCCTACATTGAAAGCAATTAGTTTGAGTAATATGTCATGTGTTTCTCCAAATGTCATTCTTATGAACATATAGTTTCATTGGACTAATCATAAATATCATGAAATGTGAAAGCCATCTAAAATTTTATGTTTATTAAACACAAATTGTGTATATATATTATATTATATACAATCAAAGTGCCCCAAAGTATAGACAAATAACTAGAAAAAAACATATATACATCACATCACCCATATACATTGTCCCCAATTAATTTGGGTGATGACCATTTTTTCAAGTGTTTATTAATAGTTTCTTTTTAATTTTGACCTATAAGGCTATAATAGATGATTTATTTTCGAAAGTTTTTTCATTTTTATTATTAATTTATTTAATATTGAAATCTGATTTTCATCATCATAATATATTTCATACCATGCATGTGAAATGGACCGAAGAAAATGATTGATTTATGGTTGTACTTGTTTTAAGGTCGTGTTTATTATTGGGGGAGTCCAGTTATTCCAAATTCTATCATCATATTCTTCTCAAGAAAGTGATGAAAGAAATCTGAAAACAAATTCTCAAGGTCCCTTTTTTTTGTTCGAAATTCTCAAGGTGCCTAATAGAGAAGGATTTTATGTGTTGTGCAACGTGTTAGTGTTTTTATTTAATTAGGAGAGGCTTAAGTAGGGGTCACACACATATAAAAATAGATCACGGTCCTAAATAGATATTACTCTAAACTATTGACTTTTATAAGCATTGGAATATAAGAACTCTAGCATTACATCATGAGCTAAGGTCATCAAATACTTATGCAACTAATGAAATTGGATTAATCACAAGCAATAAGACACCTGTAATTTCAAAGTTTGGAAGGGTCCTAACTTTTGTTACAGGAAATCCATTGATTGGGCCATGACACAAATCAAAATTGCACCACATTTATCCGAAGTTTGTCTTGATCATGAGTTATCCCACTCCTAAGGATAAACTGTAATGGCCCAGGATTATGATTCCCGAGTTACGTTTCGAGGGATAAAACCCCTCGTTAGGATCTTGCGCTCCGAGTACAGGTTGAAGGTTTGAAACCGAAGATTTGTAGTTTAAAGCGGGATTTCGCACCCAATCCTGAAAGTCCATTGGAGACCCCGGGGTAAACCCCTGTACCTGTCCTAAGTCTACAACGCGGAAAACATTTTTATCATGCAAAGGACATAAGTTCTGAAAATGATACAACCAGTTCCGCGGCAAGGTCGGGTCAAACAGAGTATAAGTAGGAAGAAATCCCAAAAAGTGTAAATCTGGTGAAGTCATAGTTCAACACTTACTCTCCACCATATGAATGGACCCCGTCATAACAGCACGAAATGAAGGAGTGAAACGGGTACCTGAACCTAAAAAAAAGAGGGGGATCTGGGTCAATCATCAAGTGACTCATGCGCGTGTGTAAACACACTCTAATAGACATATAATAAGCATCCTATCCCTAGGATGAAATGTGTAATGCAATGCGGAAATTAAATCACATATATATATAATGACAGTTTAATATAATGCAGGAAGCGATAAATGGATCCACGCCGAATGCCAAGTAGCATGTCCCTCTCCTACCTCCACCCCCTTCCGATAGGGCGGAAACTGGCCAGCTCATGAATGCATTCCATAATAATCGGGCGGCACGCATGCCCAACCCGCCCCATAAGAAATAATAAAGCCCGCATGCAACTTTCGCAATCATGCTCATAATATAAGTAAAGGAACTTCCATGACTCGATTGACTCAGGACGGGACCCGATGGGACTGGGTCGTCTTATGACCCTAGCAAAGACTCTAGTTACTTCACAGATAACGACCGTTCTCTTGCAAGGACATATAGCAATCATATGATTTTCATTTTAGCTCCTAAGCATGATTCTAGGTCGTATGGTGCATGGACACTATCCTACTATATAACACCCAGTGCATAGAGCGTCCATCATGAGTAAGTTCAAAGAACTTACCTCGGGAAGCGCAGAATCCAAACAATGATCAGCAATGGCAAGCAATCCAACATATCAGAGATCACCTAATAATCCCATAAATAAAATAATAAGTCTAAGTCTAATTTACACAAGCACACAAGTCACATATGAAACATGTAAGATACACACATATGATAACTCAACCATCTTGTCAATATTAACATTATCCTCTCATCTTCAATTCTCATATTGTCTCATCATATCTCATAAATTAACATCTTTCTCAATTCGATCATAACATCATCCTCATCAGCTCATGACAACCTCCATATCATACTCAGCCAATTTCACATATTATCGTTTCATACTTACACTTAGCATACAGATATATATCAACATCATAATATCTAACATTTAATCTCATATAATAAATCACCGCAAGTCATGCTATTAGTCACACATATCATTTCGTTAGTCAAACACTCATATTATCATGCTAGTTAATCATCGAATAAGTCTTATTCCCAAGTTTAGATTCAAATCTGTGTCAAATCCGCGTTAAAATCCTGACCCTTGAAAGTGTTAGCAAAATTCCCTTTTTCTATTATTTATTAAATCATTTTCAGACCTTAAAATTCTTTTCCAAATTCTCTTTTTATATCATTTTTCTATTATTTATCAAATTCCAATACTTCAGCTTCCATCAATTTTTATCATCAAGGATCGTATATATAATAGCAATCATATCTCACGTTTAATAGCATGACATAAACACATCAAGTACAGTCGTATACCAGAATATATCTAGCATCGTATCGTCCATGGTAGGATTTATCACATCATCTCACATAAGTGACACACCATATCAATCAGATAAGCCCGTCATATCAAACAGATAAGCACATCATATCAATCAGATAAGCACGTCATATCAAATAGATAAGCACATCATACTCATATTACTACCAAGCGTCATCACATTAGAGACAAACAAGTACTTTCGTACACTAGCATTCCATCGAGTTCAGAGGATAACTATGTTAGTACAAATAGTTCACTATTGTCAACGGCAATACATCATCGAATCAATATCGTCTATATCATATAATTCACACCACATTTGACCCCAAGTAAAGCGTACGCTAGATCACATCCTCAAGAGAACCTGCCTATAACTATCATTCATGACAAGACACGACCACTACCCATCACCTCTTGCATTAAGATCAAATTCACCAGGCCTACCAACACAAACCACTACTAGTTCTAGACACCATTGCACCATGCTCACATACAACATTTCTAGCCTCATAACTATTCGAAATCAAGGTCGAATACCCCAAACCAACTATTAGGTATCCCAACTCCTATGCCATCAAGCCATCTAAGGGTCGATCCATTTCAACATCCCGATCTCAAGTCTTACCTTCCACTCGACCATCTAAACTATTTGTCGGGGTTCCCAAATCACATCATTCCCTCATTTCGACAAGATGAACAACTCGATCTACTACCAAAACTCCATATATAACACGTCCTTTCCCTAGGGGTCCTTTATCAGTCCCATCCTTACCCTCTAATAGAAAATTCTGAGTCCTCAACTGAACCGCTCTCACGATTGATCTAGACACATCTTAACAATCTCGCTTACTCTTCCTAGGCTCTCAAGACTCCGCCCGACCGTCATCTCCTAAAAGACATCCCGAATCACCTTGCTAACATGATCCTAATTCCCATGCCACTAACCATTCTCACTAACCATCCACCTCTAAGGACCCAACTCATGCCGACCATCTCACACCTGACACTTCCGACCAATTCTAACGTAGAAATCCATCTCGTGCTACTCCCAACCATGAATTACAAAGACCCTCATCACCAACGCCTATTCTCAAAGACCAATCAATGATTTTACCTACTCATCCCATTCTAGAACTCACGAAACCTGAACCACTCAAGTTACCACTCCTTCACTAACCTGCTAAAATCTCTTATCCTATAGCATCCTTAATACCTTCTGCTTTGCCTAATCCCCAAATACATACTCATACTCTCCCTATCTCAACCTTAAGTCCACAGTCTTACTAGGAATCTCAACTACATCCTTGCCTAACTACCAGCCTTTCCTCGAAGATTCATTTCACATCCTCAAATACCTCAATAGTCACAATAACCTCCACTCATAAATCCCGATTCATTCCCTATGCCAAAATCCTCCAACAGCGATCTAGAAATCTTTCACTCATAATTTCCCAAGCATTACCAATCCTATCTAAACAACCCCAAATACTCATCATACGAACAACCTTGATGTGAACAACCTAATATCCTCGATCGATAATTTCCCAAGCAACCTCAAACTACCCTTTCTTGGCAATTCCTCAATCTCACCCCTTACCGAAATCGCTCCCACACACAACACACATCACCTAGTCCTATATTCTACGATTCCTCAAACGTTCCTTAATCGATCATCCTCGACACCGCCCACGATCCGCTCCTAGACTATCTAGACACCCCCTTTAGCGCACCAATCCGTCTCACAACACCTCCCCTCAAGAATCCCCCGATCAACTCCTAGCTCTCTCATCCACCTCTAGAACTACGCCAACTGCCTATACTCACACCCACTCTTAAGGTCACCCTCACAAAACTAGTCTAGACCTCAACCGCTACCCTCCTATCCTAAACATTCACACCGCGAACCCACTACCTACCGACGCTTCTAGCTAGGACATCTCCCTCCAAATCTCAACATACTAGCCCCGCTCCCCACCTAATACCTACCTGGAAGCTCATTTATACTCACGTGCCACTATCTTCAACACATCCCAACTCACTCGGCTCTACTCAAACTAACGCATCATTCTTGCACCCATCTCACACAACCAAAGACACAATCCGAAGAACTCAATCCACCTGCCACTTTTCGACCCGTCTCAATGAAGAATCTCATGACTCAAGCTCAAGAAGAAAACACTACCATATATATAAATGTAAGCATAGAGACGATCTATGCCGTCCTTCGAGGGACGGCTAACCAGAGGGGCAAAACCTCACGGTCTCCTAACTCAACACTCCAACCTCTGTGGTGTTCCTTGGAGTCTTCTTGGCCCATCTGTAAACAAAACCTAGTATTTTGCCTACTGTTCCCCGAGTTCTACATCCATAAGGGATGTCTATCGATTTGGTCTCTACTCCCGAGTTTGTTTCCCCTTTATTCATTTTAGGTTTTAAGTCCAATTAAATTCATTTTGCCCTTTATAAAATATTTTCCAAAACCATTTGAAAACATTGGGCGATTTTCAGAACCTCTTCAACCTATTGTACTCGGATTGCAAAACCTCAGCTCTGATACCTCCTTTGTAACGGCCCAGGATTATGATTCCCGAGTTACGTTTCGAGGGATAAAACCCCTTATTAGGATCTTGCGCTCCGAGTACAGGTTGAAGGTTTGAAACCGAAGATTTATAGTTTAAAGTGGGATTTCGCACCCAATCCTGAAAGTCCGTTGGAGACCCCGGGGTAAACCCCTGTACCTGTCCTAAGTCTACAATAGGAAAAACATTTTTATCATGCAAATGACATAAGTTCTGAATATGATACAACCAGTTCCGCGGCAAGGCCGGGTCACACAGAGTATAAGTAGTAAGAAATCCCAAAAAGTGTAAATTTGGTGAAGTCATAGTTCAACACTAACTCTCCGCCATATGAATGGACCCCGTCATAACAGCACGAAATCAAGGAGTGGAATGGGTACCTGAATCTAAAAAAAAAAGAGGGGGATCTGGGTCAATCATCAGGTGACTCATGCGTGTGTGTAAACACACTCTAAGAGGCATATAATAAGCATCCTATCCCTAGGATGAAATGTGTAATGCGGTGCGGAAATTAAATCACATATATATACTGACAGTTTAATATAATGCAGGAAGCGATAAATGGATCCACACCGAATGTCAAGTAGCATGTCCCTCTCCTACCTCCACCACCTTCTAATAGGGCGGAAACTGGCCAGCTCGTGAATGCATTCCATAATAATCGAGCGGCACGCATGCCCAACCCGCCCCATAAGAAATAATAAAGCCCGCATGCAGCTTTCGCAATCATGCTCATAATATAAGTAAAGGAACTTCCATGACTCGATTGACTCAGAAAGGGACCCGATGGGAGTGGGTCGTCCTATGACTTTAGCAAAGACTCTAGTTACTTCACAAATAACGACCGTTCTCTTGCAAGGACATATAACAATCATATGATTTTCATTTTAGCTCCTAAGCGTGATTCTAGGTCGTATGATGCATTGACACTAGCCTACTATATAACATCCGGTGCATAGAGCGCCCATCATGAGTAAGTTCAAAGAACTTACCTCGAGAAGTGCAGAATCCAAACAATGATCAGCAATGGCAAGCAATCTAACATATCAGAGATCACTTAGTAATCCCATAAATAACATAATGAGTCTAAGTCTAATTTACACAAGCACACAAGTCACATATGAAACATGTAAGATACACACATATGATAACTCAACCATCTTGTCATTATTAACACTATCATCTCATCTTCAATTCTCATATTGTCTCATCATATCTCATAAATTAACATCTTTCTCAATCCGATCATAACATCATCCTCATCAGCTCATGACAACCTCCATATCATACTCAACCAATTTCACATATTATCGTTTCATACTTACACTTGGCATACATATATATATCAACATCATAATATCTAACATTTAATCTCATATAGTAAATCTCCGCAAGTCATGCTATTAGTCACACATATCATGTCGTTAGTCAAACACTCATATTATCATGCTAGTTAATCATCGAATAAGTCTTATTCCCAAGTTTAGATTCAAATCTGTGTCAAATCCGCGTTAAAATCCCGACCCTTGAAAGTGTTAGCAAAATTCCCTTTTTCTATTATTTATTAAATCATTTTCGGACCTTAAAATTCTTTTCCAAATTCTCTTTTTAAATCGACGAGTCTTAATAATTTATTTCTAAATTCCAATGATTTTATGTTATATTTTAAAACACCATTTAATAAAACGCCCTTATAAAGTATTTCTAAATCCTTTATGAAATAATTCCAACCCGTTTGTATTCGATCAAACCAATCCTTTATAAATCTCCCGAAATAATATTTTATATCTTAAAACCTCAAATAATATTTTATTTTAAATACCATTGACTAATTAGTTAATTACGGATAAACCCGAACTGAACCGAACCGAACCCGTTAAATTAAATCCCAAACCGGATTAATATTAAATAATTAATAATATATGGCAGTGGCCCACATATCATTATCTTCCTCAGATTAAAATGAAATTCGCTACTGCCTGCTCGAGGTCCCAATCCCGCCGGCGCTTCTGCTTCCTCGCTCGCAGCCACTGCTCCCGCCAGGCTCGACGTCGCTCTAGGCTAGTTCCGTGGCTCTCCCGTCTCCATCACTCACACTTGCTGGTCCCAGCCTCCCTGCCTCGTTCTCCCGCGCGCCTCGCTCACTCGCCACTATCGAGCTCGCCGGAGCTCTCGAGCCCACCCAATTAACCCGCACTCAGCTCTCAAATACCGCCCCACCCGACTAGCCTAAGCAACAAGAATTCAATAATCTAACGAGGAAAGAAAGAAAAGATCGGGAGCTCACCGAGGTGGTTCGCGACTTCGGAGCTCACGATTAGAGGTTTGGATGCCGTCGGAGGCTTGCGATGGCTCGTCGGATCTGCGTCGAGAATGGGTGACCGTGATGGTGAAGTCCGAGGGTGATTCCGATCGAAAACGAGTGAAAACGGCTTACCGGAAGATTGTTCGCGCTCGAACGGGGCGATGGACTATGGTGGCTTGTCGGTGGCGCGGGTGGCTCCTGGGCGGCTCCTGGCTGGCTCGGGTTTGTCCCCGGACGTCGTTCTTCGCGAGGAGAGGATGTGGTGGTGCTAGGTGACTCGAAGGAGGAGGAGGAACTTGGAGCTGTGGCGGTGGTGATGATCAGTGACGATGGTGATCGAAGGGGACAACGGTGATGATGAAAGAATGGTGATGGCGGGTGATGGTGATGAATGTTCCCGAATGACGGGGTATGGTGATTTGAAGGAGGTAGGGTGAGGTGAGGGAGTCGTGAAGATACTTTGTTGAATGGGCTAATCAATACCCGTAAGTAAATTTCGAATGCGCGAATTTTGAATCCCGTAATTAGTTCTCAAATGATAGTTTCCCCGTCTCTCACTTTCTCGATCAATTAGATTTTTAAAATCGACAAGGATATCGTCATCCGATAATTATTTTGAATTTTTGAGGTAAAATGATAGAAATTATTCGTCAAATTTTATATTCTGGTCGGAATCTGCTAAACGAGTTTTAAAACCGATTAAATTTCATTTTTAATTCTCTTTTTCCGAAAAAAATAGGATTTGAAAATCCGAGTCTTTACAAAAGCACCGCCATGAGAAATCTAGATCTTTGGCTAATAAGACAACACCAAAACAACAAAATTCAAGTCAATATATGAACACACAAGTAGATTGAAGACGATGTTCAACATGATTGAAGAAAAAACAAAATTGATCATGGAAAGAGATCGAAGCACAAATGGATGCAGTCAAACTTGAAGAAGTTGAACAAACAAAAAATTTACTAAAGCTTGCAATTAAAATGTGATGAAAGTCAGAAATTAATTAGACAGATTTTACACGAACCTATGATCACAGGGAGAAGGAAGGAGCAATTTCTGGTAGCAGTGCTTATCCTTGGGAGTGCCCAATCTGTTTGAATACTTTTGTTCGATTGGTTAAGACGACAAAATGGTTCATTAAGTTCAGCTTTCAACAGTGCCCAATTTTAGCCATGCGGTAAGGTGCAACATGAAAACCCAAAGATTTCATACTCCAACATAATATAGAAAAGAATACCAGCTAACTGCATTAAAAATTCAGTAAACCAAAACCAAATCAGTGGCTTCAATTCAACAAACTTGATCTTTCTCGCAAAAATTGAGTTGAGTAAGCAACTCAAGTGAACAATTATCTCCAAAATTATTTAATACTATGTACTCATAATTTTCTGAATCAAAATAATAACGTTTCAACATTCTTTACAAAGCCATATATATTCCGTTTCTATTTATAATGATGACAAAATTATTTAATTGTAATCAAGTAGAAAACAAATCAGATCCCAAACTAAGCCCCAAAATAAACCGAACTAAACAGAAAACCAAGACAAAGTCATGCCCAAACCACAGTTTCAAACTCGGAAGTAAAGTAGACTTGTCTACATAGCTCATCTGAGTGATGTGATGCCCAAACCATATTTTCAATATGCAATGCTTCATTAAAACTCTTTGAAGAGGATCCAAATTCCCCGAATCGAAACACCCAGACCCTAATTGTTGAGCACATATCCAAAAGAAGCAATTCCAAACCACAATTACAAATACAATCAATCTACTGAAAGAATGAATTCATCAAAATTGTACTAAGTTCAATCAGGAACCACAGCCAGGCATAAGTAATTTGTAAGCATCCAAAAAGGGAGCAAGAAAATTGAAGCTTCGAAATAAGTTAAAGCATAACATACAATTGGACATTGCAATTTTATGGGAATGTTAGAAGGAGAAAGCTTGAGAGAGAAACTCTCTTTGAGAGTTCCTCTTTTCTTGCATTTCTCTTCTCGTTTTGGCTCCCCAAATAATTTTTGTGTGTTCATCCCATTCAAGTGTGGGTTTGGGTGGCTGTGGAGTGCCCCTCGGAGTGGTGGTTATGGGTTCATAGGGGACGGTGGTTCCCTACTGATAGCATGAATTTAGTTAGGCATAATAGGTTGCATTTAGCTTAGTTATGATGCATATCATGCATGGTTTAAGTATGATTTGCATATTAGTTCTCTATGTTGTCGGAGTCGGAATCTACACGCTTTTATTGATTATTTCAGGTAATGGTGGATCCGAGGAGGAGACATTAGTTGATAACGCATTATATGAGAACGTCTAGTTGATCGAAGAAGCTTACATGAAGATCTCAAGAGGTTCTGTGAAGAAGAAGCGAATCTAAACGAAGAACTAGTCTGCAGAAGTTGTCGCCAGACATGCTGAACTTGTTTTGTACTTTATGGAGACCTCAGTTATTCGATTGACTATTATGACCATGCGTTGGAAAGCTCTTTCAAGGAGCTACAACTTTCCTGTTGACAAGAAGAGCAAATTCGATACGGATTTTCCGTGAAAGGCCCCTGGCTGCGACCGCAGCACACTTGCAGCGGCCGCATCCAATCAATATGCAGCAGGATATGAAGAAACAGTATGCTGCTGCCGCAGCATATATGTTGCGCCCGCAACATTGGTCATGAGCGCGGATGCGCGGCGTTTTAAATATTAAAAAAACCTAGATCTCTTTATTTATTTCATGGCCGACTTTGGATGATATTTAAGGCCACTTTTAGTTATTTTTCCATTACTTCTCTATTATTCAATCAGCAGACACTTTAGAGATTTTGAGCGATGTCTTTCATGAGGAACTAAACTCATCTATTCTGCCAGCAATTTGAAGCTTTATTTTGATTGATTCTGAGTTTCTAATTCTCGTTCTTGTTTCCTATATTTGAATGCTTCAACTTCTTTGTCCTTGATTATCTATTGTTTTATTCTATCTAGCCCGCGCAACTAGTTAGAATCAATTCAATTGCTAAGGTTTTTTAGATTCCTGATTGTGAACCTTAACCTAAGTAGCAATCTTGTTCCTTTAGGGCTGATTGAACTAATTGAACAAGTAGGAAGTTGAATGTGTTGTTAAATCCCTCTTTAGGGCCTGCAAATACCTTGGCTAATCTCTGAACTTAAAGCTATCAATTGGGTTAAATCCTTCTTTAGGGACTGTTCGATTGATAAGGGTTTCTAGGACTGATTGGACTAGTAACTATATTAGGTCGGGACAAGAGCATTCATAGGAAACTTAATAGGACGAGAAGAAGTTACAAGGATCGCTTCAATCCAATAAAGTGGAAAATTGTAGGTAGAATTGCTTCTCCAAATTGTCTAAAAAACCAAATTCATTTACTTTGCTTTCTTTACTTCGCACACAAAAACCCCCCAAACTGGTTACTTTGATTGACACTTGAATCAAACTTGAGTTATAAATTTCCTTGTGGATCGACCTCTTGCTTATTGCTATACTTGTTATAGGTTTGAGTTTTCTTTGGCGTATCAATGATAGGTTTTCCCTCCGTCAAATTTGGCGCCGCTGCCGGGGAAATTTATTGATTCTTGTGTGATTTTAGTGTTGATTTTTGGTGTGGACCATCTTATATGGTCCATACCCGTGCTACTAATTCTTCTCTGTAGAAAACATTGCAGAGATGGCTAATGACTCAAACCGCACTCTTAAGGAGCTTTCCGCTCCTGATGTGGCACAGCAACCCCTGGCAATTCAATTCCCTGCGCTAGGGGAAGGAGTCAACTTTGAGCTGAAATCAGGGGTAGTTCATCTTATACCCAAGTTCTATGGGTTGAGTGGGGAGGACCCCCACAAGCATCTGTCTGAGTTTCATACTGTGGTTGTTGGAATGAAACCTGAGAACGTTACTGAGGATCAAATCAAGCTGAGAGCTTTTCCCTTCTCTTTGAAAGATGATGCGAGGGAGTGGTTCTTCTATCGACCACCGGGATCTATTACTACTTGGGTTGATATGAAGAGAGTCTTCTTAGAGATTTACTTCCCTGCAACAAAGCTTAATGCCTTGAAAAGGTCCATCAGCAGCATTTAGTAGTACGCGACGGAGTCGATACATGAGTACTTTGAGCGCTTCAAGAAACTCTGCGCTAGCTGCCCATTCCATGGCTTCTCTTAGAAGGATTTGGTCTTATTTCTCTTCAATGGGCTTACTGATGATGAGCGCAAAACGGTGAATTCTTGTTGTGGGGGAAACATGCTGAATAAGACGCATGTTGCAGCTTTGGAAGTGTTTAAGGAGCTCTCTGAGGGCTCTAGGCAGTTCAACAAGAGCACTCGTGCTAGAAGTGTACTTGCTATTGATGCCCTAGTGGCTGCATTACAGACTGATGTGGCAGAGATGAAAGAGATGATCAAGAGGCTGGTAGTTGACAGAGCATCTCAGCAGTTGAAAGCATGTGAATCCTACAGCGATCCATCCCCTCCTATGAATATGTACTCAACTTGGCAAGAACCTAGTGTTGAGTTGAATGCAATTGGGAATTTTTCTCCACAAAGGCCTAGGCAAGGTAACTTTGGTAATCCTGGACACTTCAACAATAATAACTACAATGGAGGCTATCAGCAGGGCTATGGTTATGGAAACTACCAAGAACCTTTCAATCAACAAGGAGAGCATCAGGTAAGGCCACAACAATAGTTTGACCTTCGCTAGGGAGGACAGCCTCAGGCAAGTGCACCTGATGGAAATGCACTACAAGCCCTCACATAATTCGTCATGAACCAGGCTGAACGCACAAAGAACTTAGAGATGTGCGCTAAGACCCTCGCACAGGCAGTCTTGGACCAAGGTGAACGATCTAAGAACTTAGAGAATCAAATGAGTCAAATCATTCAACTGTTGAGCGCAAAAGAGGCAAATGACTCATGAAAGATCCCATCGCAAACGATTGAGAATCCTAGGGAGAATGTCAGTGCAATAATGCTTAGAAGTGGAAAGGAACTGATTGTCACACCTCAAAAGGATGACGATGAAATAATGGACGAGGAGATAGAGGTGATAGAAGGAGAGGACGGACAGGTTACGATGCGGTGCACGCAGCCAATCAAACATGTTGCGCCCGCCGCCAATGAGCCCGCCGAGCCTTCAGCTACAGGTACGCATATTCCACCTTTCTCCTCTCTTTCCTCTCCTTCCCCTCTTCTTCCTTCTTCTTCCTCCCCTCCTTCTTATTCTTTACCTATGGAGATTCCAAAGCCGGTTCCACCTTTTCCGGAATCCCTAAAGGATACACAAAGGTATGAGAACGATAGGGAGATCTTTGAGACGTTCAGCAAATGTGAGGTAAATATTCCTTTACTGAAATTAGTTAAGAGCATTCCTAGATATGCTAAATTTTTGAAGGAATTATGCACCATCAAGAAGAAGCAAAGATTGAAAAAGAAGGAAAAGGTAAGCTTGAATGAAAATGTCTCTGCTATGTTGGAAAGGAAATTGCCTGAAAAATGTGGAGACCTAGGTATGTTTACAATTCCATGTGCTATTAGGAATACTAGATTCAAACAAGCCATGCTTGATCTAGGAGCCTCAGTTAATGTTATTTCCTATAACATGTACATGTCTTTGGGTTTGGGTGCTCTAACTGAGACTGGGGTTACAGTGCAACTTGCTGATCGATCACAAATCAGGCCAAGAGGCGTTATTGAAGATGTTTTGGTTATGGTAGATGATTTGTTTTTCCCTGTTGATTTCTTTGTTTTAGATATGGAGCAGGGAGCCCTAGAAACACCCATTATACGAGGAAGACCATTTCTGAAAACTGCGAAAACGAAAATCGATTGTTGTGAGGGTTTATTGACTATGGAGTTTGATGGAAGAAAGATAGAATTCTATCTCTTTAATCATGCTAAGCTTTCTCCTGAAAATTCGTTAGATATGCCTATTGATAACGATATTGATCGCAACAATAATTTTCGTGATTTGTTAGAGATACCTGAGGAAAATAGTTTATGGAAATTTGAGCCCCCTAACAAATTGAAACCTTTTCTAATTTCAGGACAACCCCCATGACTAGCTCAAGGAGAGAAGCTAAAGGTAATGGATGAATGTCTGGACAGAGAGCTACACCTTCCAAGGGTGCCCGCATTTGTCAATGAAATGACAGGTGTAGGTGACCCTGGTGGAGGAACCTAGGCCAATCAAGGGCCATTACGTCAAGCCAACGACTTGAAACAAAGGCGCTTCTCGGGAGGCAACCCGAGGTGAGTTTTTCTTTCTTTTTCCTTTCCTTTTCCTTCACCCTGATTATATTTGATTCACTTTTGTTGTCTTTACTGTTTCATTGAGGACAATGAAAACTATAAGTGTGGGGGAGAGGAATTATGTATATAGATGCATATAGGAGATCATATTTAAATTTCTGCACCATGTTTAATTTATTTCATTTTTTTATTAATTTCTTGTTTATTTTCGTAATTAAAAAAAAATCGAAATCCCAAAAAGAAGCATGCATTGCATACATATGTGTTATTCAAAGACCCATCTAGCTTAGTTTGTCCTCTTATTTAAATTTCAAGCATGATAATATAAATCCTATGGAGTTTTGGATGTTTTGGTCTTGTCTATATTTGATTTTTGTGAAACATGAGCTAGCGAATATAATTGAGCATGTATGATTGAGTTAAAGTATATTGAAATCCTAAAAACATGACCTTGTAAGAATGTTTAGCCTTATTTGAAATCTTTTTCAAGACCGACTCACATGTTTGTTGCTTGCGGAGTTTATGTTTATATTTTGAGTGTTTTGTTTGAATTTGTGCATATTTAGTGAATAAGGTGGCAATGGTTGATGCACTTAGTAACCGGGTCTACGCATGACACACATGGGTATGATTCACGCAAAAAGGTGTTGAAAACTATCCACTAGGAAAGAAAGCTTGATCATTGAGTAATCAGGTTCATTCATGACACCCATGTTTGCAACTTGCGTCAAAAGATTTTCAATGTGGACTTCATATTAGTAGGTTGAGGTGTTGATAGAACGGGGTCATTCATGACACTCATGTTTGCGCCTCGCGTAAGGAAAGCACCAAGACAAGGAAAAAAAAAGAAATAAAAAAGAAGACAAGAAAATAAAAGAAAAGAAAAAAATAAAGTGTCACATTTTATTTAGTTGTCTTTATTGTGTCCCGCAAGTAATGACATTTCGGTAGATATATGGTGATATGGTGGTCAATATCTATGAGTTAAGTGCATGACTGGTTTGAGTTGAGAGTTGTACCCTAAAGACTAAACACATGAGTGAAACACATATTTCTGGTGAGGTTGGATGATGTCTATTTCTAAGCTTTGATCACTGGAATACATGATATGAAAATTTGTTTGTTTGGCTTATGTTTTCACTTGCTATGATGTTGCTTTTTGATGAGGTTGAAACTTGAAGGGACTTCCTGTGGGATGCGTTGATTCATGTTCATTCTATCATTGCTTGAGGACAAGCAAAGGTTAAGTGTGGGGGAGTTTGATAGCATGCATTTAGGTAGGCATAATAGGTTGCATTTAGCTTAGTTATGATGCATATCATGTATGGTTTAAGTATGATTTGCATATTAGTTCTCTATGTTGTCGGAGTCGGAATCTACACGCTTTTATTGTTTATTTCAGGTAATGGTGGATCCGAGGAGGAGACATGAGTTGATAACGCATTATATGAGAATGTCTAGCTGATCGAAGAAGCTTACATGAAGATCTCAAGAGGTCATGAGAAGAAGAAGCGAATCTAAACGAAGAACAAGTCTGCAGAAGTTGTCGCCAGACATGCTGAACTTGTTTTGCACTTTCTGGAGGTCTCGGTTGTCCGATTGACTACTATGACCATGTGTTGGAAAGCTCTTTCAAAGAGCTACAACTTTCCTGTTGACAAGAAGAGCAAATTCGAGGCGGATTTTCTGTGAAAGGCCCCTGGCTGCGGCCGCAGCACACTTGCGGCGCCCGCCGCCAATCAATTTGCAGCAGGATACAAAGAAACAGTATGCTGCGCCCGCATCATTGGTTATAAGCGCGGATGCACGGTGTTTTAAATATTAAAAAAACTTAGATCCATTTATTTATTTCATGGCCGACCTTGGATGATATTTAAGGCCACTTTTAGTTATTTTTCCATTACTTCTCTATTATTCATTAAGCAGACACTTTAGAGATTTTGAGCGATGTCTTCCATGAGAAACTAAACTCATTTATTATGCCTGCAATTTGAAGCTTTATTTGGATTGATTGTGAGTTTCTAATTCTTGTTCTTGCTTCCTATATTTGAATGTTTCAACTTCTTTGTGCTTGATTGTCTATTGTTTTATTCTATCTAGCCCGCGCAACTAGTTAGAATCAATTCAATTGCTAAGGTTTTGTAGATTCCTGATTGTGAACCTTAACCTAAGTAGCAAACTTGTTCCTTTAGAGCTGATTGAACTAATGGAACAAGTAGGAAGTTGAATGTGTTGTTAAATCCCTCTTTAGGGACTGCAAATACCTTGGCTAATCTCTGAACTTAAAGTTATCAATTGGGTTAAATCCTTCTTTAGGGACTGTTCGATTGATAAGGGTTTCTATGACTGATTGGACTAGTAACTATATTAGGTCGGGATAAGGGCATTCATATGAAACTTAATAAGACGAGAAGAAGTTACAATGATCGCTTCAATCCAATAAAGTGGAAAATTGTAGGTAGAATTGCTTCTCCAAATTGTCTAAAAAACAAAATTCATTTACTTTGCTTTCTTTACTTCCCTTCCATAAAAGGCGAAATTTTCACACACAAAAACCCCCCAAACTGGTTACTTTGATTGACACTTGAATCAAACTTGAGTTACAAATTTTCCTGATCGACCTCTTGCTTATTGCTATACTTGCTATAGGTTTGAGTTTTCTTTGTTGGATCAACGACAGGTTTTCCCTCCGTCACCTGCTCTCCTTCCGGTCTTCGAGTGGTGGTGGGTGGTCTTGGGACGGGTCTTGTGGTTCGACCAGCTCTGTCTCACATCCTTCTCCCGGTGCGCTGTCCTTTCAGATCTGGGCGGAGGTGGCCTGTTTCGACCCTTGTGTCCATGGTGGGGCTATGGGCTGGCGGTGGTGGGCCTTGGTGAAACCAGTTGAGACGTGGCTTGAGTTTAGGCAGGGCCTGGTTCGGCTTGCTGCAGCTACTTAGCGTGGCCCTGGTGGGTGGGTGGTGTCGGTCTGGTGTCTCCTGTTAAGGAATAACCATTCCCTACTAATTAGGAGCTTTTTATATTTATTATTATTTGTTGAATTAGTCCAATAGGTTAGAGAGATTCTCTCCTCCCACAATATGATCAGTTGAGATGTAGGTGTATTTATATCTATTATTTTCTCTTAATCAAATCAAGTAATTAAGCATCAACATCCTTACTGCTCTATATGGTATCAGTCGCTCTTGATCCCTTTTAATCAATCCTTTCTTTCCCAATTTCTCCAATGGCAACTCAGCCAAATACTCTTCCAAATTTGGGTGAACCTTCCAAGCCTTTCCAACTTGTCAACTTCACCAATGCCCTCAAATTAACCCCAACAAATTACGTCACTTGGAAAAATCAAATTCAATCCATCCTTGTGGGCTACGGCCTTTATTCCTTTGTCGATGGTTCCATCGTCGAGCCACCCAAAACTCTCAAAACCAATGACGTATCCAATCCCAATCCCGCTTATGATACCTGGCTCCGCCAGGATCAACTCATCAAAGGAGGTCTTATGGGCACCCTTGCCCCCACTGTAGCGACCTTGGTCACCCGAGCCTCTACTTCTCGCCAAGTTTGGCAAATCCTCGAGGAGACATACGCCAAGCCGTCTAGAGCCCACATCGGCCTTCTCAAAGAACGGCTCCACTCCTTGACTCTGGGCACGCAGTCTATCTTCGACTACATGAATCAGGTATCGAGTATCGCCGATCTCCTTGCCGATCTTGGAAAACCCCAAGATCCCGAAGATATCATCAATGTTGTTCTTAAAGGGCTGGACTCCTCCTACCAGTCGGTCATCCATGGCATACGAGCCCGAGACACCACCATTCCCTTCGTGGATCTTCATGAGAAACTTTGGACTCATGAGACATCCCTGAAATATCCAACCAACCGCACTATTGATTCAACCCCCACGTCGGCCATGACAGTGCAATATCGCCCTTCCAAACCCAAGGGCAAGGGGTCTACCGCCTCCTCTTCCCCGGTCCCGACTCAGTCGCCATCTCCGTCTTGGAATTCTCAGTCACAAACGCAGCCTCGCCCTCCTTCCAAAACGTTTCAAGGTCGATGCCAGTGGTGTCGCGAACAAGGCCATGTCCTCGCCTACTGCCCTCTCTTTCGTCAAGTAGCCCCGACTCTTCGCCCTCCAGCTACCTTCCGCCCTTCCATTCCCCAAGCCAACAGTCCCTCTGTTCAACCCTCCACTCAATCGTGGTTGGTGGATAGCGGCGCCTCTCATCATGTAACAAACGACCTCGCTAATCTCGCTCTTCACTATCCTTACGATGGCACCGAGGAGCTCCATGTTGGCAATGGTAATGATCTCTCCATCTCCCACACAGGGAATACATACTTAGACTACTTATCTAAACGTTTTAAAGTTGATAATGTGTTACATGTTCCCGATATTGCTAAAAATATTTTGTCCGTTTCCAAGTTCACTGTCCAAAATAATGTCTCAATTACTTTCTTACCAACTTGTTTCATTGTGAAGGATCTATCCTCGGGCCACGTCCTACTTAGGGGTCCACTTTTAGACGGAGTATACTCGTGGCCAACTTCGACATCTCCGTCCACATTCACGCTTCGCCTCTCCACCGGATTGGCTTGGCATCACCGTATGGGACATCCATCATCCTTAGTTCTTCGGTTGTTATCTCCACATTTACCACCTAGTTCTTTGAAACATGATATGGATTTTTGCCTTTCTTGCTCTACAAATAAGGCTCACAAGCTTCCTTTTCATCGATCTACAATTATTTCTCATTCCCCATTGGATATTTTGTTTTCGGATGTATGGACATGCCCCGTTACTTCGTTTGACGGGTTTCGGTACTATGTTATTTTTGTTGACCATTTTACCAAGTATGTGTGGCTCTATCCTCTCAAACAAAAATCTGATACAAAACAAATATTCATCTCCTTCAAAGCTCTAGTCGAAAACATGTTCAACACAAAATAAAAACATTTTACTCCGACAATGGAGGTGAATTCATAGCTCTCAAATCCTTCTTCTCTAGCAATGGAATCTCTCATCTCACATCTCCTCCCCATACCCCTCAACACAATGGTTACGCGAAACGCCGCCATAGGCATATCGTTGAAACCGGTCTCTCTCTCATGAGTCATTCAAATACACCGCACAAATATTGGCCTTTTGCCTTCAAAACTGATGTGTATTTAATAAATAGGATGCCCACTCCCACTCTCCAAAACAAATCCCCGTTTTTAACACTATTTGGAACATCACCAAATTATCAAAAGTTAAAATGTTTTGGTTGTCTTTGTTTTCCTTGGTTGAGACCATATACTAACAATAAAATGGAAGTGAAGTCCATTGCTTGTGTTTTTGTAGGCTATTCTCTCACCCAAAGTGCCTATCATTGCCTCGATCCCCAAACCTCCCGGGTGTATGTATCCAGGCATGTCACTTTTGTCGAAAATCATTACCCATTTCGGAACCAATCACCTATATCCCCACCGTTGCCTACTACCCCACCTCCCCTCTCTGTTGACCTCCCCTTACCACTTCCAAATCCACTACCAATTGGGCCCACCCAATCCCACGTCACTTCTCCCACTCCATTACAAAATCACCCTCCCCAGCCCACTAGCCCAGTGGCCCAACCCACCAATTCCCCCATTCAACCCACTAATTCTACAATTCAACTTATTTCATCAAATACAGATCAAGCTTCCCCTATCCTCACTCCTCCAAATAACGGCGCCTCACCCTCTACACCAATACCGTCTCCCTCACCGACGTCTATTCCTCTCGCCTCTCCCATCACTCCACCTCCCCACCAAGTCATCACAAGGTCCATGAATAATATCACCAAACCTATATCTCGCCTCAATCTCAATGCCCAAGTCCCCTCACACAAAGAACCTCTCAACATCACCCAAGCCCTAAAGAACCCACAATGGCGAGATGCTATGACTAAGGAGTATGAGGCCCTTTGTACCAACGATACATGGACCCTTGTTCCGCGATCTGTTTCTCAAAATATCGTGGGTTGCAAGTGGGTCTTTCGGGTTAAACTTAACCCTGATGGCTCCCTCGATCGATACAAAGCCCGCTTGGTGGCCAAGGGCTTTCACCAAAGACCGGGTTGTGACTTCACAGAGACCTTTAGTCCGGTGGTGAAACCAGTCACGGTACGAACCATCCTCACCCTTGCGACTCAATCTGGTTGGCCACTCCGTCAGGTTGATATCAATAATGCGTTCCTCCAGGGAACCCTTACGGAGGATGTTTACATGGAACAACCCCTAGGGTTTACCGACAACGATCACCCACACTGGGTTTGCAAACTGAATAAGGCCATCTATGGTCTAAAGCAGGCTCCGAGGGCGTGGTACACATAACTTCGCCAATTTCTCCTTCATTCCGGCTTCGTCAACTCTATTGCTGATGCATCTTTGTTCATTCTTCGGCGACACTCCACAGTCATCTACCTTCTAGTGTACGTTGACGACATAATCATCACCGGGAATCATCCGCAGTCTTTGGAGTCCTTCATCTCAACCCTCTCCTCCCGTTTTTCTCTCAAGGACTTGGGTAAGCTTTCCTATTTTCTTGGGGTGGAAGTACAGGAGACCACTCAAGGTCTCTTTCTCAACCAGCGCAAATACGTCCAGGATCTCCTGACTCAAACCACCATGCTTGACAGCAAGCCAATCTCTACGCCAATGGATGTCAACACTGCTCTAAAAAGGTCCTCCGGGACTGCTTTGGAGTCTGCCACAGACTACCGAATGATTGTGGGAAGCCTACAGTACCTATCCCTCACACGGCCAGATGTCAGTTTCGCGGTAATTAAGCTTTCACAGTTCATGCAATCCCCCTCCACCATTCACTGGACTGCTCTGAAAAGGGTTCTCCGCTACCTCACCGGCACTCTTGATCACGGCATCTCCATTTACAAGCATGGTCCTTCAGGATTACATGGGTTTTCCGATGCTGACTGGGCAGGTAACAAGGATGATTACACGTCAACCACATGGTACATCTTCTTCCTTGGCAAAACTCCGATCTCCTGGAGCTCTCGCAAACAAAGGACGGTTGCTCGTTCGTCCACGGAGTCCGAATACAAAGCTCTAGCAGACACTTGCTCGGAGCTCGTCTGGATAACCTCCCTTCTTCAAGAATTAGGTGTCAAGGATCTACCTCAGCCTGTCGTGTACTGTGACAACCTTGGAGCCAAAAGTCTCAGCGCTAACCCTGTGTTTCACTCCCGAATGAAGCACGTTGCTTTGGCATACCACTTCATCCGAGAACTTGTTCAACGAGGAACCCTCCGGGTTGCCTACGTCTCTACTAGTGACCAGCTAGCGGATTGCCTCACCAAACCGCTTCTACGCTCGCGTCTGCAGCTTCTCCTATCCAAGATTGGACTCTCCTCTCCCGATGTCCATCTTGCGAGGGCATGTTAAGGAATAACCATTCCCTACTAATTAGGAGCTTTTTATATTTATTATTATTTGTTGAATTAGTCAAAAAGGTTAGAGAGATTCTCTCCTCCCACAATATGATCAGTTGAGATGTAGGTGTATTTATATCTATTATTCTCTCTTAATCAAATCAAGTAATTAAGCATCAACTTCCTTACTGCTCTATATCTCCTTCGTCGGATCTGAAAGGGGGTTGCTGTATCTGGGCCCCTCCGGGTCTGTCCGGGCTCCTCCCTCCTTTTCTTCCTCCCTGGTCTGGCTCGATGCGAAAGTTTGTGGTTGGTTGAGGTGTGGCTCGATGTGGTCCGGTGATTGGGCCTGTGGTGTCGGTGGCTTGCGCCTTCATTGACCCCATTTTAGGTCCCTTCATTTTGATGGATTGGAGCTGAACGTTTTGGTTCCTAGTGGGGGTTCGGTGGGCTCGGCGTCCGGCTGTTCAGGTTGTGTTGCTGACTCGTCGGAGCTTGGATGGTGGTGTGGCAAGTAAGTGCGGTCTTGTGGGCGGGCCCCTCTTCCAACGTCGGCGACGGTGTGTCGGGACGGCATTTTGAGACCGGGCTGAACGTGTGCCGACATGCCGTTTGTGATGTTGGTAGAGGCGCGTGGTGGCCAGTCTTGGAGGAGCGTGTGCAGATGTCCCCTCTTCATTTCTTGTCACATGTAGAAGCTTATTGGACATGGCTATTTGCTTTTAAAAAGCTGTACAATTTGTCTCCTTTTTAGCTCATAGCTTGTTGCTTGTAGGTGTTGACCGAGTGTTGTAATGTGGGATGTTAGAAGTGACGTGGCAAGTAGGAGTAATATTTTTGTGGTTAGGATTTGTGGGTAGATATTTGTGGTAGGTATCACTTTTGGGGGATGAAATTTACGGATGTATCATCCCTTTGTGGGTAGAAATCTGTGGTAGGTATCACTAGGAGTCTTACTTCTTGTTATTCTTTGGCTTTATGCCTTATCTATATATCTTTGGCTTTATGCCTTATCTATATATTTATCATTTCAAGACATTGCAATTTTATAAACCTTAGTAACCTTATAAAACCAACACAATCTGTCCACCAAAACTACCGATTGGAAACACTTGGGCTAGTAGAACATGCAATTCACCTTTAGGCCGGTCATAGCAATTGCAGCACATGTTGGGTCAATAAAATCCACATAGTACAAAATAAGAAGCCCCCATGATGTATTAACTGATAGAAAAAAGAAAGGTTCTAATTTATTGATTATTTAGAAAATATTGTTGAATTAGAAATAAAATTGAACATGACTAACCAATTAGGACCAAAACTCACTGAGTCAAATAGACTTGTTATAGTTGTTACTTATTTTTTTAATCACTGTTATGGCATCAACGATCTCCATTTACTAAATACCATAATCAAAGGGGAGAAACAAATTTAAAAAAAATATTTGTCTTAATGCACATACCAATTGAAACTTTAAAAGGGAAGGAAAAAGATATCCTCTCAACATTACTATATAGAAATTGCTTATTAGTGTAGTAGTACAGAAATACCTTTAAGAAAGGACTCACAAATGGGATTGAACTCGAAAATAGAAGTCAGTATAAGATTTAACACAAAAATGACAAATTGATATACCAAGTCCTACTTGCAAAGCTAAGATTAAGAATGCTAGCTCAAATTGAGAGTGGAGATTTTGAGGTTGAGAAACTCGACATCTATTACTAAATGGTCATATATAGAGACTCAACATGACAAATGAAGTCCTCACTAATCCTTAATATTTTCTATTGAACTGCAAAAGAACAAAATTACCGCAAGAAGCAAAATTTATCACGTACAAGTATTAGGTAGCTTAACACTTGTTTCTACGGGGGAATCGAATTATGAACTTTATTTTAAATTAAAGGTGGGTAGTTAAACAATAAATAACAAAAAAAAAATCCAAAATATTTGAAAATAATTACTTCTTTCAGCCCATTTCATAGGGGTGTCATAAATAAAAATATGGTCATAATATGAAAAATGAAATGTAAGCATTATATTTAAACTATATATTGGTAAATGTCTTATTATCCTTTTCAACCCTGTTTATGACATAAGCTACAAACAAAAGTCTAGACGCATAGGAAGATCAAAAGAGATTTGAAAATAGTTGATTTATTCAAGTCTAAAATTATTAATGGAACGATAAACGCATGTGTATAAAAAGGAAAAATAATTGGAGGTTTTGAAACATAAAGAGTATAATCACCAAAAAGTCCCAAGTCATTTAATCATCCCAATTGAGGCAAATCATGGAGAGCAACATATTGATCTTTATTAAAATAAAAGTGCTAAAAAGTATTAAGTTACTTGCTAAAACCAATTCTGGATGCCATTTGTATTCAAAGTTCCTGAAGCTCATCATTCTCACATATTGATATCACGAATATACTTGATATATTGCATCTTCTTTGGTCAACCTTCTAAAAGTTCTGAATTCAAACATGTGAAGTTTATATTTAACTCTGCTAATTGAATGCAAACATGTGAAGTTATAATGAAAGCAAAAAGAAAATTTTGCACCAACTTCCAAGAAAACATTCAGATTGATCCTTACACGCACCATGAATGAATTGGATGCTATGCCCTTACATAATGTGAAATCGACTCCAGCCGACTCAAGTAACAACATTGTCTTTCTTTGTTTAGGAATTAACATCGGAATCCCGAAAATCCAGATCGATAAACCAACTATATTACTCTCTTACACATTTCATCAAACACATCATACACATTCCATCTCAATGTTCTCTAATTTTCATAATTCAAAGTGGGTGTGTGGTTTGATTCTAGTTTGTTGATGCATTGACTCTCAGTCTAAACTAGGGATTATTTAAAATCGAAATTTCATAGAGACAGAAGAAGAGCTAAGTATAATTAAACCATGAATATCCAATAAATCGCACCCTTACCTGAAAAACGCGAAATCTAATCCAATTCGCAACAAAGGGAGGCAACAGCCCCGACATCCACTCCCAATCGATAACCAAGGGTGGAGGCAGCTCCGAATTCGAGTCCTGACAATCTGCTTCAGAAAACCAAAAGAGATCAATTTCTAAACATATCAAAGGGAAAGATTCGAAAAGATGAAAGTCATACCTTGGCGGCCCCGAATCCAGTCCAATTCAGAATTCATAGAAAGGGTGGTGGCAGAGGCTACAAATTCTAGGCGCCGGCGGAGGCTACAAATTCTAGGCGCCGGTGGAGGCTACGAATTCAAGCCAGATAAACAGCAATGAGATCAATGGGATGAATTACCAAAATTAAAATTGAGAAAGACAATTAAACCTTATTTTCATAAAAATCAGATCTCCCTAATCAATCATAGAGAGAAAAGCAAAAATGTGTAGGAATCGAATTAGGGTTTACAATTGGAAGAACGAAGAGACCAAAGAGAACAAAAGAGCACCTGCGTCAAGGCGTCGAGGGCAATTAAAGTGGAATCCACCAAGAACTCTTGAAATTGCATTTCAAACTCCTGAAATCACCTTTCGAACTTCTGAAACCGGCAGGGGCACGTCCCGAAAGGAACCACTCGTTCAGTCATCCTCTCCTCGTCCGCCCTTGACCCCCAATCCATCTACAACACAAAATTGCACAGATATGGAGCAATGATTAATAGGAAATAGAAAAAAAATGACGGCGCTTCCTTAGTGGCGACGGCCTTCCGGAATCCAGTTCAAATCGGAACCAAGGCGGTGTCGTCTCTAAAATCCAATCCGAATCGACCACCATGGCTCCGGAATCCACTTTCAATTGATCGCCAGGGGCAGCGGCGGCTCTGAATTCCAGCCCCAATAAATAGCGGAGGCGGATACGAAAGTCAGTCCCAAATATCGACTGCGTAGACGGCTCCGATCTCCAGATGTTTGAACGAATGATTTGGGAATTTGGGAATTCCATAGCTGATAAGAGAAGAAGGAAGAACGTGGGTTCACTTAGGGTTTACAATTGGGGGAATGAAGAGAGTAGAGAGAAGGAGAAATAACCCGTGCAATTAAAGTCGTCTCTAGCCGTCGCCGACTGCATCGCCGCCCACAATCGCCCTCATCCGACCGTCGATCGATTGTGCCCCGCCTACACAATGACAACCATCAATCAATTTATCAATTCTATTATGAGGAAGAATATGAATGAGGAAGAATGGAAACGGGCCGAAAATTTCAATGTAAGTTTTTGAAATTGGCAGCCAAAACAACGTGGGTGAGAAAGGAAAAACTACTTCTTAACTTTGCTCAGAACGTGGGTGAGAAAGGGGAAAACTACTTCTTAATTTTGCTCAGAGAAGGACACGTGGCGCAAATTTTAACAAAGACATTGCTTCTGTTTTTATAAGTATAAGGGGTGGATTAAAATAAAAAATTAATCGTGGCCTTCTATTTTGTTTTGATCAACGGACAAGATTTGTTAACACAAAACACAATGAAGCGTGTTAACATTTGATCCAATTCTATATATATATATTCTAGGGTGGCAGACCCGTGCGTAACACGAGTCGTTATTTGTATCAAATTTGTAAAGTCATATTAGATGAGTCCATAAATAAGTGAACAAATAATATGCGAATTAAAGTAAATATGAAGGCATGCACATAATATCTTAGATTAGATGTTATTGTCATCATTAAGACAAAACAAATGAGTTAATCCCTTGATCGAGTATCCTTGTAGTAGCCTATTTAGTTTGAAGTTTAACCAATTCTATGTTGATTTTTTCAAATAAAATGTGAGCCACGGTCATACAAAAAAAGAAGATACTTTATTATAGGCAAAAAAAAAAGTAATTTAACCAATAATCATACTCCCTTCGTTCGGCAAAACTTGTCATTTTAACTCTCCACACAACTTTTAATAAAACTAATAATTACACTTCTTTTTTACTAATTTACCCTCAATTATTACTCTACTTTTTACTTTATCAAAAACTACAACTCACAACACATCAATCAAATCAAGGGCATTTTAGTAAAGTAAAAGCAAAAATACCTAAAATGACAAGTTTTTCCGAACAAAAACAAAACTCTAAAACGACAAGTTTTGCCGAACGGAGGGAGTATGAGATTAATATATACATTTTCTTATAAATTAGTATATTATGACGTCTTTTATGTTATAGATCTTATTGAAGAAGGAGAAGTTACTTTTAATTGACTTTATAATTTAATAGCCATGATATACTACCAATCTTCTTCTTCTTCTTTATTTATTTTTGTAAAAACAATTAGATCATCTATATACATGAAACACATAAAATATTGGATATTTAAAAAAAATTCTATTGGTAAATGAGCAATATTGGATGTTTCATTACGTTTAATTAATTACACAATTTTAGTTACATATTCATTTTTTTTTGTTGACAACAATTAATTAATTAATAAATTTTATTTCAATGGAATGTACAATAGGCAAAGGTTCAAATGTAAAATTACCTTAGGGTGTAAAATTTGCTTAAGGCGTAAAATTCTCTAATGGGCCTAAATTTTGTCAGTAAATTGCTAATGAGTCTAATTTAATTACTATTGGGCCTGATTTAATTAGTAAAATGTCTGCCCCTTGCCCCATGCGTGTGCCCCCTGCCCCCCTTGTCGGGCCATAATTTTTTTTTTTCCCTTTTCTCCCATGATTTTTTTTTCGTGTTAACACTTTCTGTTATGCAAGTATAACTTGATATTGTGCACATATAACATCATGTCGTGCAAATATAACTTTATGTTGTTCAGACATAATAATTCATTACGGGGTAAATAGGTAAATGTGCCTATTTCAATTATAAAAATTTATAATTGAAATATGTTTAATTTATGGGTAAATAAGCCTAATTTTATGGACAAATAGGTAAATATGTCTAATTTTATGGGTAAATGCATTTTTTCCCGTTTTCGACACTTTTTGGTGTGCAAATATAAAGTGTATAAATAAAATGATAAAGTGCAAGAATAAAATGACGATGTGTATGAGTAATAATATGAAGTGCACAATTAAGGTTATTGTTAATGTGTCTTGAATCATTTTTCACTGGCGTCGCATCGGGGGGTCCGGGAGGCGGACTTATCGTCTATTTGTTTTCAAGCATTTAACAATTTCAAATTAAAGTGCATAAATAAGATTAAAATGTGCAAAAATAATACAGTATTATGTTGTGCAAATATAACATTATGGTATGCATATATAATAGGCTTTTAAATTAAAGTGCATACATAAGATTAAAATGTGCAAATATAATGTTATGTTGTGCAAATATAATGTTATGTTGTGCAAATATAACATTACGGTGTACATATATAATAAGCTTTTAAATTAAAGTGCATAAATAAGATTAAAATGTGCAAATATAACATTATGGTGTGGATATATAATAGGCTTTTAAATTAAAGTACATAAATAAGATTAAAATGTGCAAATATAATGCTATGTTGTACAAATATAACATTATGGTGTGCATATATAATAGGCTTTTAAACTAAAGTGCATAAATAAGATTAAAATGTGCAAACATAATGTTATGTTGTGCAAATATAACATTATGGTGTGCATACATAATAAGCTTTTAAAATTAAAGTGCATAAATAAGATTAAAATGTGCATAATTAAGGTTAAAAAGTGCATAATTATAACTAAGATTATGATGTGCATGATTAGCAATTTGCGATTGTTGCACTCTTGTCTATTATGTAACCTATGTTATGTTATACAAATATAACATTATGGTGTGCATACATAATAAGCTTTTAAAATTAAAGTGCATAAATAAGATTAAAATGTGCATAATTAAGGTTAAAAAGTGCATAACTAAGATTATGATGTGCATGATTAGCAATTTGCGATTGTTGCGTTCTTGTCTATTATGTAACCTATGTAGGATTTGAACCCACATGTTTGTACAAATGCACATTGCTCTACCAATTGAGCTAATAGGTTAAATTATGATTTTCATGCTAAAATAGAAGAACCTAATCGACCGAAAGCATATCACAATAAAATTCTAAAATCCAATTAGCTCATGATTCACAAACAATTTGACAATGTTATGAACATGAAATTAGCTCCAAATCAACCCAACAACACAACCATATCATCAATTTCAATCAATTTGGCTGTTGGCAAAAAAAACCTCAAATTCTAAAGAATATCGCAATAAAATTCTAAAATCCAATTAGATCATGATCCATAAACAATTTGAAAATGCTATGTACATGAAATTAGCTCCAAATCAACCCAAAAACACAATCATATCATCAATTTCAGTCAATTTGGATTTTGGCAAAAAACCCCAAATTCTAAAGCATATCGCAATAAAATTCTAAAATTCAATTAACTCATTATCCATAAACAATTTGACAATGCTATGAACATGAAATTAGCTCAAAATCAACGCAACAACCCAACAATATGATCAATTTTAATCAATTTGGCTTTTGACAAAAAAAAACCCCAAATTCCGCTCATAAATCAAACCCTAGGTTTTCAATCTCAATCTAAATCATTCAAATAATCTAAATAATTGTAATAAACAAGTTTAGGGTTAGAAATCATACCAAATTCAAGTTGAAACAAAGAGAGTATCGGGTTTTCAAAGGTATAACGAGCCAATCAAGGCTGAATAACGGTTTTGGGACAAACGGGCTAGGTGGGGGCGCTGAGGGGTGGTTCAGGGCTTGCTGGTTGCGGGTGAGGACGGGGGTTCGAGGGTGTGTGGCTGGTGGGTCAAAGGTGGCTCGGCGGGGTATGAAAGGGTAAAGATGTCGAACATTGAGTCGGGGAAGAAACTACTTTGTTGTGCTACCGCAGGGCACGAACCTGGCGGGTGCTGGGCTCTAGAGGTCCGCACAGAGGTCGGCTCGAGTGCGGATATGGGCTGGTGGCTGGAGGTGGCTTGATGTAGGTGTGGGAGGCCGGGAGAGAAGGCGTTGTTGGTTGCTGCACGTCTGTCTTCGAACACGGAGCGCGCAAGTTTTTGATTAAAAATATAAAGTTTTACACCTTAAGAAATTTTACACCCTAAGGATATTTTACATTTTAACTCTTCCCATGTGCAATAAATAAATAAATAAAGACAAACTTTTTATTCGGTTTCGCTATATACACCCCAAATTCTGCACGTCAATTCGGAAGTGCAGGGTTAAAAGTGATTAATAAATTTTTTAAAGCGCTAATTAGTCAGAAGGCTTGCACGTCGAAACGGACGTGCATTATTGATGTTGGATTTGAGGTGTATATAAAAACACCCTTTTTATTTCTCTATAATGATGATGAAATACATTTGATGTCTTGTTATGTAATGTAGATAGATCTATTACTTTATAGATGAATGCATGCTTTTAAATATAAGATGTATGATTTTAACCACACAATTTAATTTAAATACATTGGATCCAGTCGCCCATCTCAAATCAAATTAAATTTGGTCTCAAAAGAACTATGTAAGATTTGATTCCTGAAATAAAGCTAAAGCTCGTCAAATTCAATCGTCAAATTCAAATCAAATTGGTTCGTTTAGGACTACGAGTGATTTGATTCTTTGTGTCAAGCCAAAGCCCACCGAGTTCAATCACCACCCTCAAAAGATCTCATGATCAAACCCAAATACAAAATATTCATTTTTGTCCCGAACTACGATGACTTGATTCCATCGTATAAGTGGATACGTAGGAAACTCAGAGTAAATCAAATTCTCACTGAGTACATTCACACCCAAACATGCCATCAAATCTCCTCAAATTCCTTTGCCGACCCTAGTCGTTGCAAATATCAAATTTCCATCAAAGTCAAAGTGTCTACTCTAACTCGATACAAAGCTTTTGCTCATCGAGTTTCGCCACGTCCAAAGAATCAAAAATCAAATTCCACAGTTCTCAAATTGACTTCTAAGTCAAAGCTCAAGTCAAAACAAGTCAAATTCTAAATTAAACTCCACGTCAAATGCAACCCGTTTTCTATGCAAATGATAGGCGGGTTACTCGAGTTACCCTTCTGAAAAGGTGTGTTGTTCGAGCTACCCTTCCTAGAAGGTGGGTTTGAACTTCATCCTCTGATGCATACAAGAAAACAAAAGCCAAATCCAAATTTATCCAAACCAAACCAAACACAAATTCCAAAAGTCCAAAATACTCTGAACTACGTAAGACTTGATTCTCTTCCAAGAGATACATAGGCAACCCGTTAAAATTAGGGTGCAACCCAAATCACCAAAACCACTCAAGTCTTGGTGTCAATACAACTTCGAATCAAGAGGATAACCAAAAGGGGGTCGAACCCAAATTCTAAAAAATTAAATAAAATGTGTTGTATGATTATTCGCGCATTTTTGTTCAACATATTTTTGGCACGCCCAGTGGGATCCTTTTTGCTTTTTCATCTCTTAGTTGTAATGATGCTAATCATTGATTATTACAAATATCACCCCAAGTGATTGTTAACTTTGATGAGCTTCCATCGACCTTCATCATCAAAGGAGGCCGGTGGATCAAGAAGAGATCATTTGAAGCTCGATTTCACATCAATTGGGATTCATTGTCTACAAAGATCCCGACTAAAAATGTCTTTGAGGCTCTTCAGGCTCCGGGGAACAAGACTGTCGCCAAGTGGGTCTCAAAGTCTCTTGAAGCATACTCAAGACAAGGGGGCATGAAGTTCAAGATCACCCAGCTCGACGATAACAAGTTCAATAAACAACCCGTCTTCAACAAGCTCAAATTGCATGAGGGTGGTTCTAGGGGCACCAAGCCCGCTAACGAAGTCACTCAAGGTCCTATCATTTGTATCATCAAAACGAATGAGGAGGCAAGCTCTACTTCTGCGCAACTCATTTCCATCACCAAGAAGGCAAAAAAATCCATACATGAAAAGGGACGCAGGGGCAGATATCAGAATGGAAAGACAGGACCTCTCCGCATGCTAGCTCATTCATCAATTTTGAGGCAAGCCAATGCAACCTTATGAAAAGCGACAAAAGATCTTCTTGGTTCACAAGGGGCAAAAGAAACTCCTCAAGTGGTTTCTCCAGGAGCGATCTTTGTTGGTTCTATGCCTATCTATCCGAGAGATGTTGTACAAGTCAATATGACCTAATTTTCAGAAGAGACGGAACCCAGGGGCACAAAGGTTAAGCCTTTAAGGTCCAAGAAGGGTAAGGAGGTTCAACAAACGTGCCAAGTTACTAAAGATGATGCAAAAGAAAGATACATGTTGAAGTTAATAAGTTCAAATACTTCAATACTTGAATCTCAAGCAAACGTCTCACAAGATGAACCAGATGTGATGCCGTTATTGACTACCAGCACACCGGGTATCGATGAGCAGCTTCAAGAGCTGCGAATAAAGCTTGATGAGAAAGATGCTCAAATTATAGCACTTTTTGCTCAAATCAATATTCAAGCTCAAGAAAGTAGACAAGAGCAAACAAAGCCAAATGGTGAAGGTTCAAATGGTAGCACACCAATCTCCGCCCAAGAAATCAAAGAGGTGATCGCTCAAGCGATACGAGAACTCCATGCATCAGAAAATCCAAATGTGCTCAAGTATAAAAAGCCATATCCAGCACACTATGATTCGATGCCATTTCCTTCGGGCTACCAAAGACCGAGCTTTAAGAAGTCGATGGCCTTCACAATTCACCCCACAAGCACCTAGCTCATTTTTATTCTGCTTCTGGTGAGACTGCCTTAAATAACGCCTTGTTAATTAGGCAATTTGTCTAATCTTTGAAAGGATCGGCATTCACCTGGTACACTCAACTTCAACCAGGATCGATTCAAACATGGGATGATCTGCAAAGAGAGTTCCTATCTCAATTTGTGAGCTCGAAGGCAAGAGTTTCCATTCTAGATCTCGCAAAGGTCTATCAAAGGCCTAACGAGCTCGCCGACTACTTCATCGCCAGGTGGAGAAGCTTAAGACTCCAATGCCATGAAAAGTTAAGTGAGCAAGCGTGTGTTCAAATGTGCATGAACAACCTAATACCGGAATTATCGGTATATGTTGAAAGTGCCGAACCTCGTTCATTTGATGAATTGGTGTCAAAAGCGTGCAACGTTGAAAAACAACTCGCGCGAGGATCCAGTTGGTCTCAAGATAATAAGACTAATGAAGATGATGGCGATGAACCATAAGATGAAGAAGAGTCCATGTCCATTTTTGCCAAACATAATCAAGAGTCCGTTAATGGAAATGATTCTAAAGGTCAAAGAAAACAGAGAGCTAAGGAGCCAACCGAGGGGCTCACCCTTCATGAAATAAGGAAAAAGAAATATCCTTTTGATGATGATGATGATGTACAAGGAAATTTTGATGAATTGATGAGCGTCGAAATTTGAACACTTCCAAAGTAAAAAAGGCCTAAAGAAGTTGGTAGGACGAGTGATCCAAAATATTGTTCGTACCACCAACTCATTAGTCATCCAATCAAAGTTTGTTACGTCTTCAAAGACATCATAGAGGAGATGATTAACATAGGAGAAATTAAAATCGATGGGGCAACATCAACAACTCAAGTGGCCGCATCAAATACCATTTCACTAGTAAAGGTTGCAGGGTTAAGAAAGCCCGACAACAAGAAGAAGAACAAGAAAGGGAGAATCTACAAGACTTATTCCGACAAAGAGTATGCCCAACTAAATCGGACACCAATTACCATGAAGGATTTTGTTCCTAAGAGGTTGGTGAAAGATGAGTCCTTGAAAGACAAAGAAAATGCTTAATGTTGTATGGTCTCATGGACCGATGACGTATGCAAAGAAGAAGCAAAAGCCAAAAGTTTTCTCTTCGCCCCAAACGCCAGCTTCTCTTCTCAAAAGCAAAAGGGAAATTAAGGGGGAAGAAGCCAGGCTTCGGGGAAGCTTCAAAAACGCACAAGAACCATAAAGTTCAAGTGTAGAAGTTAAAACCCTCTTTCAAGGATAAAACTTCGCAAAAACTTCTCGATGAGACTTGTGTGTAAAAAATTGTCAAATCTCATACGAAGAGGGTGTTCTAGCCGCAAACGCAATAGAGTCTTGAGTGTCAGCATTTGAAAGGCTCGGGAGGGTGTCAGGTCGAACTCCTAAATCATCGGTGTTCAAAAGGCTTGATCTAGCCTTTACATATGAAGCACCAAAATCTTCAGCATTCAAAAGACTCGAGCTAGCCTCAACAAATGAAGAATCTAAATCTTCAGTGTTTCAAAGGCTTCACATGGCCTTGCCAAATGTAGAATATAAAACTTCGGTGTTTCAAAGGCTTAATATAGCTTCCATAAGACTAACTCCAATGGAGGTGTGCAATTGTGTAAATGTGTATATTTTACACAATTATGAGCTCCAATGGTTGTTTTGTGGGTGCTCAAATGTGTACATTTGAGCATGAAGTGTGTATATTTGAGCACAAAATCCCCCCTATGTGCAAAAACTTTCCTACTTTTTGAGAAAGTGGATAAAAGCTTTGTCTAATGAGAAGAGAGAAGACATGATTTCATAAATGACTTTTTATCATTTTTTTTATAACTAAATTTGATTTAATATAAATTAAATTAATCTAATAAATTTCATTTAAAAAGTCACATCTAATGACTAAAAAATTCATTTAAATATTTAAGTTTTAATCTAACAAAAAAAAATTAAGTTAGATTAGTGATATACATTTTTTAAGAAATAACCATCCAATTTTGGGAACAATATTGAAATTTTGATTTTTCAAATTGTGGTAAAAAATATATTTTTTTTATATCAAAATGTGTGTACTAAAAAATTATAATACAAAATACATATTTAATTTTTAATAGATATTAATCACAATTAAAATGTGAAGATAAATATAGATTACTTGGTTATTAAAAGAGAGGTGTGCAAAAAATACACACTTTAACCAATGGAGTAAAATGCTAAAAAGTGGTGTGCAAAAATACACATCTTGTGCAAATGTGCACATTTGCATACCTAACCATTGTGGATAGTCTAAATGGAGGATCTAAAGCTCCAATATTTGAAAGACTTGGAAAAGTCGATGAGCCTAGAAACAAAAAAGTCCAAGTGAAAAGGACTAAAAGCAAGAGCTTCAGAAGAAATAGACAAAAGTTCTCATTCACAAGTTCAAGCAATTCATGGACACCTGAAAACATGCAACGGTGTCAAAATGATCAAGTACCATCCAGGCGGAAAAACAAATAGTACTGCCTAGAACTACGTCATGACTTGATCTCCAACAAGGAGTACGTAGGACGTTTGACAACCAAAGTATGTCGAATTCAGTCGCACAAAAAAAAGCCCATGGGCTCGCAAATGATAGTCTGGTTATTCAGGAAACCCTTCCTAAAAGGTGCGCCCGAGTGATCTGAATGATGCGGTAAAAAAAAGAAGAAGAAAGAAAAAAAAGAAGAGAGACTAAGTCCCAATTCAACGAAAAGAGAGACATGGACTTGATGTCAGTCCGAAACCCAGGCACCTTGTAGTGTATGTGAAGGAAAGGGTGCCCAAGCCCTCCCTCCTCTTCAAGGGTGCCCAAATGAACTACGAACAGTTTGATCCCTCATGAAGAGGGTACGTAGGCAATCTAGTTAGTTAATAATGCTAGATGCAGCCCCAAAAAACAAAAACAACACCAATCTCCACCTCCCAATGGGAATGCAACTGTACTGATACGTTTGGAATACCCGATCCTTCGCTTGTGGGCTCAAGATCAAGAACCACGCCGTATATTTGCCCGATCATGCAATGCTCTTCCGATATCTCCTGATTAACAATTGAATTACTAATTAAAACCAAAAGCTCTTAACTTAAGAATTCTAACAACTAATTACGAAGGAAATAAATTAACTAATTCAATTAATAAAACTTAAGCTAAAGCGATTAAAGAAGGAAAGCGAAGAAGCAGGTGTGCGCGAGGTCTGTTAGCGCGCGCAAGGGCGGATCCGGGAAGCTCGGAGTAGGGGCGTCTCAGGGACCTTGCTCGCTGGGAGCAGAGGCCAGACGCTAGGAGCCGAGAGAACTCACTGGGCGCGAAGCCGATGATCCGCGAGCGCAGACTGGCGACCGAAGGCGAGCGCCGCGAGCGATCCCGAGGTTCTGCGTGATAGCGGGAGAAGGCGCCGATGGAGCCTACGAGTGATGCCGCTGGGACGAGAGCGAGGGCGAGAGCGCTCCGGACGCTAGGTGTCGAGCACCGGGAAGCCGACGCTGATGACCCCAAGCGCTCGTCTCTTTCTTTCCTTGATGTAACGATCTTGATTAGGTCTTAGGTTGTGTTTGTTTCGGTGAAGATGAAGAACGAAAGTGATGATGGTGATTGTAGTGCCGAGAGACTTAGAACACAAGAGCAATAAGGCTTTTGGATTGAAATCGAAGAACCCTTTAATCGATAAAGGGGTTCCTCAATTCTGTTTAATCTAATTAAATCAATGCAAATACAAGAGTTTAAATAGGGAACTATATCAATTCTATCTTGTGCAAAAGATAGAGTTTTGGCTTAGATAAATAAATACTAAATCCTAATAATACTAATAAATAAATCCTAGATAAATATTCCTACTTTAGTGGACAAGGAAAATATATAGAAGAGATAAACTTTCCTTTTCCCTTTTATTCACCTAACTAAGTATTACTAAAAAGAAGACATTCCATAAATAACTCCAACTACATAAGAGTTACTAAATATGAAAATAACTAAAAATAATAATAATAATTAACTAATATCTTTTCCTTAATCCACGGTGGTGCCTTCTTCTTTCTCGCGAGGAAGACATTTTTTGCCATCAATGGCCCTCGGATCGTTCTTGAGAGCTCGCCCGGATCAAGATCATTGTTTGACCCACATAAGGCCATCTAGCTTGATCCGCATCATGTACTGTCTTGAGGTTGGCCAATGATGATCAAAATTGCACCCATTCAAGATAAAGCGCCCCATATGTGAGTCCCGCATTGTTCCTTCTCAAATGCCTAATAAAATGAGGTCAAGGGCGAACTTTGAATCTGTTTGACATGCTTCTCACAAATTCAAAGTTCGGGGGCATCTGTTTGGGAGTAAAATTTCATGTTTGATTAAAAGTTGTCGTACACATTCATGAAGTCATTTTCGTGGGCGCTTTCATACAATACTTTGTATATCAAACACGAATATAAGGAGGTGGGCATTAGTTGCAAATAAGTAAAAGATGTGGAATGCATTACATATCCAATACATCATTTTAACGTATTAGAATTTCGCAAACTGGATTATACAAATTAATTACAATGGTCGAGTTTGTGAAATAAAGTTGCAGTCCATCAGTTCTCGCTAACATCATCATAGAGCCAATGGCTTTCCCAGTCGCTCTGCACGAAATGTGGAAATGACTCAATCTTCCTTGTTTGAACTCACGTGAGTGGATTGTTTAGCTGCAAAAAGTAATCAATTCCGGTTACGCAAAGATCAAATACACATGAGGAAATAAATAACACAACTTATATGTGTTAATTTGTGTTCAAATTCACATAAGTGATGTGGACTAAAAAAATAATAAACAAAGAAGGTCTAACCCAGCCCGTTGCTAAAAAATCAGGACATGGGGAAGATGAGCAGCGTTTAAGGGAGCTAAATATTGCTGAGAAAAAATCAGTAGTTAAAAGGAATAAAAAAAGATAGAGAATCAGTTGAGATCATCCATTGGAAAAAAATCATGTGTTTTAAAAAAGGATAGAGCACAATATAGAAGACAGACTATACTGAAAAGCAAGTAAAAATGGTTGGTTCAACACGGATAGTGCCCTAGCTAACATCACGAGGCAAAATACAGCAGAAACCAGCGATACGACATGGATATGGAACCTAGACACATTTCCAAAAGTTAAAAACTTTATTTGAAAACTTGCACTAGATGGAATCCCGACGAAGACCAGGTTAGCAAACAAAGGTATAAATGTTTCACTAACTTGCGCTTTGTCTGATCGGACGGATGAAAGCCCAATCCATCTCTTTACCGAATGCCCCCACACCCTACAACTGATTCAAAAAATTGACCCAAACATTGAAAAAGTGATTCGAGACATCGACACTAGAAACACATCGATCAAAGACATTGTATGCGAAATTTTTAATAAACTCAACCCTGAGCAAAAAGAAAGGCTTGCGATGACATGGTGGAGCTTATGGATAAGCCGAAATCGGAAAGTATTTGAAAACCTCAATACAACAACCATCCATATTATGGAGAATTATACCAAACAACAACTATAGAACTGGGCTGCCTCTAAATTGACATTTGAAGAGGAGCCCACATACCACCACCGGAAAACTCGAACAACTGAGCCACGAAGAAGAAGAAATTTGAGATGGAGCAAACCAGATGAGGGATTTTTCAAAATTAATTTTGACGGATCCAAACTGCCTTCGGGTGAAGCTTCTGCAGGCTTCATCATCAGGGACCACAAAAGGGCAATCATCGACTATGGCGACTTCAAATATGGGCACATCTCAGCTTTGGCGTCTCAGGCTCTAGCGATCAAGGGTGGCATCGCAAAGGCGAAGGAGCTTCAATTATCCAACATCATGATCGAAGGCGATAGTCTGTCCATCATCAACTGTTTGCGTGGTTTGTGGTGCTGCCTGTGGGAGATCGAGATGCTGATCTCCGACACCCTATGCCATCTCCAACACTTCACAAAGGTGCAGTTTAGCCACAATTTCCGGGAGGTTAACTCGACCGCGGACAGGATCGCACGACCCATCCACACTACGCCCAAGCAGGACCTCCTCGCTGATTCTGCTATGCGCATCCTCATCTGCAAGGATGCTCTTGGATGGTGGTCCAGCAGGGCCTGACCCCATCCAAATCTTTACCTTATCAAAAAAAAAAAAAATTCACCTAATCCTTCTTCCTATAAAAGAGGCTAAGGCTAGGGTTGGGGAAGCTAGACGGCTGCAAGAAAAAAAAAAGGCAGAGGGAAAGAGAAAAAAGCCACCCTCAAAAGCCATCCAAATAAACAAAGCAAACAAATCAGCACGCACACAAACAAACCACAAGAAGAAGAAAAGAAGAAGGCGACTCTCTCTCTATGCGAGGGTTCCTCTCGACTTCGAGACCCCACCCTTGAAAACCTTACGAGCTTTTCTCGCGGCCTGGATCTTGGGGTCATCAACTCACTCTCAAGCCAAGTAAAAGGATCGCCAAAATCAACTCTCGAAACCCCGCCCTTGAAAACCTTGCGAGCTTTTCTCGTGGCCTGGGTTTCGAAGTCATCAAATCACTCAAATCAAGTCGAAGTGCTGTAGAAATCGATTCTCGAAACCCCGCCCTTGAAAACCTCACGAGCTTTTCTCGTGGCCTGGGTTTCGGAATCATCAAATAGCCTTGAAAGAGGGTGGAACGTTGTTGGATTTTCCTAAACCAGCCAACTAATTCAAGCATACAAATTGCAAACAGCTAAGGCAAACCAAAAGGAAGCAAAATAACTGCAGTCATATGATGAAATAGGAATGTTAAAAAAAAGCAGAAGAAAGCAAACAAATTTTATGTCTCAGTTCCATTTCACACAAAACAAATCCTAGATTTTTCTCCAAAACTATCCAACTCATGCAACCATACAAATTGAAAATGGTTCGAGCAAACCAGAAGAAATAGATTCATGGCTTGCATCCAGACATGAAGGATAACGAAATTGAAAGCAAAGAAAAGGAGTTCAATTTCACACAAGACAAAATCCTCGAGTCAAAACTTTTCAAAGGAAGTCACGGGTTTACCCTAAACGAGGGTGAAATTCTGCCCATGTTTCCGCATAAACTCAAAGGCTAATTCCAAGGCCAAGTCTACAAGTTTCAAGCAAATTCAAGCAAGCCAAAGGAAAAAGAAACCTTCTTGCAACCCCAAAGCAATCCCAAATTGGAATCAATCTCTATCCCAAATAAACCTAACGAATAACGAATTGGTATCTTAGCAAACCAAGTCCTTGTGAGAAAAATCGAAGGCACTGACTCACACCTAAAGGAAAGAAATCAAAGTTTGAGCGAAATGCTGCTCGATTGTTCCTCAATTGGTCAGCTAGCTCACGTGGACAAAATTGCAACATGTTTCAAACAAACAAAGAAGATAAGTTCACTGCAGTCAAGAGAGGAGAAGCATGAAATTAAAATCAAAATCAAAAGAAAGAGAACAAATTTCCTTGATAAAGTAAATCAGTTCACGAAAACTATGTTTCTAAAGGAAGAAAACACACAGATCAAGCAAGACATTATTTCTCTCAGATTCCCAAAATACAATCCAAATTAAACAAATCCCAAATCTTTAGTGGTTGCTACCAAATTGCAACTGACACTAAATTAAAATTCCCAAATCAAGATCAGCCTATAGTCTTCCGCAAACCGAGATTCAAATTCAGTAAAAAGAAACAAGGGGGAAAGTGAAAATAACATACCCAAGTCCAGCAGCAAGAGCAGTGATTGTCTTCGTTGCTACTCTGCTCTCGTCAGCCCCTGAACCCTGAATTTTGATTCCTCATTTGGCTGTCCTAAATCCAAAGGCCCCGAACAAAAAATCCCAAAATTATAAATCAACAAACTCAAAACCCCTTATTTGTTTTCTGAAACCCAAATCGTTCAAATAGAAACAAACTGAAGAGAGATCTGAGGGGGAAAAAAAGGGCAAACCTGCTTGTCCTACAAATCGTTGGAGCTCTCGGATGTCATGTATCTGAGAGCCCTATTTCGGTCCTTTCTCGGCCACCTCAAATCGCAGAAGAGAGAAGGAACCAAAATAAATTAACCAAGATCGTAAATAGCGAGTCCGATTGAAGATAGATGCAAAAGGGATTCGAAATTGGTGACCAAAATCATCTAAACCCTAAATCAAACATCAAATTTGGGGATCGGGGATTTTCGAACCTAAGCCATAGAACATACCGAAATTAGGGGAGCTTGTTGACATTAGCCAAGCCGGCGGTGTGCGTCTCTTCTCGGTTTACACAAGTGCCTACGTCAAAACTCCTTAAAGCTGGGCGCCGACGAGGTTAGGGACGCCGGTGAAAGCGAGCTCCTGTTTCTCCTTCTCTCTTCTTGTCTGAAGTAGGAACGACTGGTGTGCTGAGTCTTCAGCAACAGTACACCGAATGGCTACCAAAGAAATAAAGAAATGGGCCTAATTGAAATTAATACCGATCAGCCCATTAACTCAACTCTTCCAATCTTCGAAGTTAAAAAAAGGACGTGGGCTAGTTCCTTTCTTAAAAAAATGATGAAGTGGGTTAAGGCTAAGAAATGTGCGGGCCTTCGGTTTTGGAAGAAAGAAAGAAGATCAATTTTCAATTCATATACACGCAAATGCTTAGGCGTATTTAAAATGAATTCATTTAAATGTGAAATTTACCCATAAAAATATAAGAATTATAATTGGCACAAATTGAAATTGAGTTTAACAAAATCATAAAGTTAAACTCGCAAAATTTAATTGCTAGTTTATTCTAGTGGGTCGATCTCAAAATTGACTTCTAAGCAAAACGAAGTCAAAATCTTAAATCAAATTTCTTCCAAAACAAATGCCCCAAATTCAAATCGTTCTAAAGAGAATTATGTAAAGATTTGACGCCTCATATCGGCTACGCAGGTAACCCGATATTAAATCCTAAAAATATATCGGGTATAGTCGTCAACCTCTAAATTCACTTTCAAGTGAATATGAGGTCAAAGTCCAGCCAAATTAGATTACGGGACCCTCAAAATCGCCCTGATGCCCGGCTTCAACTGTATAGCGAAATCAACATCTCGCTGTGGCGGAAGTCCTGGTAGCTCGTCTGGGAAAACGTCAGCAAACTCACTAACAACAGGGACATCTGTTAAGCTGGGTCGCTCGCGATCCACCTCTAAAGTGTAACACTAGTAGATCGTGGATCCCTGGTCTAGAAGTCTCGCCGCTCAAACGACGCTGATCTGGGCTCCGTTCCGTTTGGGGTCGTGGCCTCTTTCTGCCAGATGGAGTGCAGAAAGCTGAAAACGTGGCAGCTGTCAGACGTAGCTGCTGGTCATAGCGAAGGATCATCTATAAGAATATGTCATATGTCATTCCCTCCATGCTGGTAGAGATCAGAAGAACGTTTGGCGCTAGCCTCATAGAAAGCATGCGGATGTGCATCTCGTCGGTCTTACATACCCCTCCACAATAAACGAGCTCCTTCTTGAACTGGCAGACGATCCCAGAGATAGATAGTCGTGGGTCATAGCGGGTGCTGAAGAACGCAACCTCTCGTGCTGCCTGTGTCCTAGATGGACAGTACTCTCTCAGCATCAACTTCCTGAACTCCTCGTAGGTCCATGCAATACGATCATCACGATAAACAAGCCATCTGTAAAAAGCATCTCCTCGAAGCTGCCCAGCTGCAAGTCTCTGTCCCTCCGCATCGGGTACTCCAATCAAGCTGAAAACTCCCTCGAGTCCTCTGAAGAACTGCTCGATATCCTCTTTGGGTCCGGCCTCGAAGATAGGCGGGCTACTCTATGATAGTCTCTTCACCCAGTCGGTGACGCCATCCGATCTCTCTCGCTCTAGCAACGCGAGTAATGCCCTCTCTATCGCTGATCCCTGCTGCTACCTATAAGCCTCTCCCTCGTGCTGTCTGGGGATCTTGACCTCAACATCGGTCTCAGCCTCAGTCTCTGTCTCGGGAATGCGGCCACGACCTCGGCCACGTGGTCTCCAGCGTCCTCTACTAATCTGGGTGTCGACCATGCTAACAACTGGACATTTAAGTATACTCAATATACAACTAAATAAAACGTCTTCTTCAAGGAAGACGACCCTCAGGCACATTCATTTCATATAATTACATCCCTTCAAGGAGATGGCCCATAGGCACAGCTTATTATCGCACAGAAGCTAACTAGATAGCTATCCTTCGAGGGAAAGCTTGGCGAGCCCGCCTCTAAATCCTATCCTACTCCAACCACCATGGTTGCTCCCTTGGAGTCTTCCAGGCCCGTTTGTAAGGAAAAGCTAGGCAGTCTACCTAAACCCTTCTACATCTCTAAGGATGCCTGTCGCCTTGTCTCTACCCGTCGATCCTATCTCTCGTCTATAAATATCCTAACCATTTCCATTTTCCAAAGGGTTTTCATCTTTGCCTTTTAAACACTTCGAAATCCTTGAAAATTTCCAAAACGGTGGGCGGGTTTTGAAAATTAATTTTTAACTCGTGCGTACTCAGGTCGAACAACCTTGGCTCTGATACCAACATTGTAACGACCCGAAATTTAAGTACCCGAATTAACCTCCATAAACCTACTTAGAAGGTAAATAAGGTTTGGAGTACTAGATTATCGGGGAACGTTATAGGAGAAGTTTGATCTTCTGCCGTGAGCTTTGGAGCTTACGACCGAGTACGAGTTATTATTATGTTCATTTAAGCGGAGGATTTAGTTGTCAAAAGATGGGGATTGCGAACCCCGAAAAGATCGTAAGCCTGTTGGAGGCTTTACCTGTCCTAGACTATCGCGAAAATGTTTCGAACAGAAATAAAAGCGGAAATCATAAATACAACAAAACGCCACGGCCACACCGGGTCAAAACGATAAAAGTATGAGCAAAAGAGTACGATTGTCAAGCGCCTCCCTCACTCTAATCGTCCAAAAGGTCTGTCCCGACAACCATCCACATAAGTAAGTCATATCGGGTAAGGGGTACCTGAATCTAAAAACAAGAAATAAATGGGTCAATCATCGGAAATATACACACTCAATGCCATATAAAGAGGCATACTTAAACTACATGAATGTTAAAATGTAACACATAGGCAAGTGTGTGTATATATATATATATATATATATATAAATGCGAAATAAACACACAAGGGCCCGTATCATCATCATAATCATCATCATCATCATCATCACTATCATATCATAATATCTTCTCAAACGTACTCATCCTTCTCAAACATACTCATCCTTCTCAAACATACTTATTCTTTCTCATCATAAGCCTTTCATCATTTCATTCGTGTTCCATCGAGTATAATTCATTTATTCAGATTTTGACGGTCGTCCTACCATAGACACATAACATACATATGAATTATTGGATTTACTAAGTTAATCCTACGTCATATTACCAGTTTATATTCCTAAACATGTTACTAGGTCGCGTGATGCATGAAAACTCTCGATAAGACAAAGAGTATCACATAAATCCATCATGAGTAAGTCCAGGGGATTTACCTGGAGTCCGGAGAATAAGCAAGCAATAAAGTGCACAACCAAGGATCCAATCAACAAGAGCCTATTAATTTCATTAAGCTTTCATTAGGCGGTATTTTAATGCATGGTACCCAACCTAATAATCAATATACATCCACATGAGGTTCACAATTCTATAGATTACACACTTTGGTTAAGTGATCCGGATTTAACCAGTTATAATCTATATCGTATTATCACATAATCGATTTTCTTCTTATCGGATCATAAGCCAAGTTATGGGTATACCTCATTTCTGTATTTTATATGCTCTCAGTTTCGGTTATGCCATCACATATTTAACCATATTCTTAGCATTCCCTTAACCAAGTTTTCTAACCGAGTTATTATAAACACTGGTTACTAAAATTATAATAACTCTTGATCCAACCGTTAGATTGCCCTAATTTTTGAAGGACAGTTAGATAACATTTCCATAAACATCATATTAAGATTTCAGCCGAATCAGACCGTTGGATTGGAAATAAAGTCCAATTACAGAGGCATCTATATCCATTTTGTTTCTTGACGTTTGCTACAAAACGCAACCAAAAACACATAGAGGCTCCACATGAGTGTTGGGGTCAGGCTTATAGAGAGAGGGGTGGTTGGCTTCATGAGTCAAAGCATGGGTGTGATGGGAAGAAAGTGATGGGAGTGGTTGGCTTCATGAGTCAAAGCATGGGTGTGATGGGAAGGAAGTGATGGGAATGGTTGAATGTCTACATTCACAAGCAAGCCACAAGTCAAGGGTTTGGTGGCTCAATGTTAGGCAATTTGGGTGGATGACCTCTTTAACATAATGTAAAAATTCGAGCTCGCGAAGCGTTAAAATCCGTTACGTTTATAAGATACGAGAAACGTAGCTTGGGTATATTTTTCCCCATCATTGAATCCATGTAAAGCTAGGCATAATTTTTTTTAAATTTTTCGGGTTTTCATAATTATAAGGGAGGATAATATTCGGATTATCCTACGGATATTTTATAAATATTAATTGAACTCCGGTCTTTACAGATGACAAGGAAAACCAATACATATTTTTCCTATATATCATCTATTTAGATCTCTTGGTGTCAATGCATTACATTTAAGAAATTTTTCCAATGTGTTTTTTTAACCTAATGTTAAAAAAATCAATGATTTTTACCTCAGAAAAAAATGTATATATTAAACTATGACTTACCGATATTCAAAGATTAAGAAAATACTAAAAATGTATATATTAAACTATGTTTTCCGGGCGAGTACTATGTTTTGTATATCACTTAAAACGCATTGATTAATATGATAACATCTGAAAAGTAATATGAGTACAATTTAAAAATATTGTAAATATATTTTCATTCACGGGACGTGGCATACACTAGTTGTAGAATAATTAGTTTTATTTATTCAATTTAATTTTTAATAGGTTTTTAATATTGAAATTTAATTTAAAATTAAATAGAATCCAATGAAAAGTTGATATTTCTTCACTAAGAACATATGAGAGAAATTTAAAATTTCCTCCCCATTGAAATTGGATTGTTACAATTATGTTTAGGGACGGTTTCATTCATCGGGAAATAGACACTTTTAGTAGGAAGTTATACTGTTTGGTGCAAATAAAAATTAAAAATTTTCATAATTTTCCTAGTAAAAGTAACAACAAAGTGATATTTCCTCGCTAAATGATTGCTTCAATGACAAAAATATTCTTCATAAAAGATTATCATATAGCGAGGAATTTAACCCTTTCTCGTTACTAAATTTGAGTCATTTTTCTCAATTTTTACCCAAGCTAGTAATGACCAAATGATATTTCCTCTTTAATTAAAATATTTAGTAACAAACTTTTTCCTCGATAAATATTTTTAGCGATGAATTAAAATCTCAATCACTAATAAATTTGGCGAGGAATTTAAATTTTCTTGTTAATGAATTTGAGTACTTTTATCTATTTTCACCCAACCCAATATCGATGAAAATAGAATTTTCTCGTTCATTAATATGTTTAGCGAGAAATTCATTCCTCGAAAAATAAATACTTTTAGCGAGAAATTATAATATCTGTCGCTAATAAACTTGCTGAGTTTTAATAATATAAACGAAACTTATAACGAAAAAATATGAAATTCCTCGATGTTTGTATTTTTGGCGATGAAAATATTCCTCGATAAATGTTCTAAATTCATCATTAATTTTCTTATGCTTTAGGCGACCATATTACCTTAACAATTAGTGATGAATCAATAAATTTGTCGCTAAATGTTACCTTTAGCGAGGAATATAGGCTCCTCACTAAAGTTTGCATGACCTTGTGCGAGGAGCGATCATGTTCGTCGCCAAAGGCCACATTTACTGAGGAAAAATAATTCGTCGCTAATATTTTGGTCGCTAATAGGGATTTCTGTTTTAGTGAAATCAACATATATCCATGAGTGTTGCTAAATTGAGCAGTTTTATGAACAAAGAAAAGCTTTAAAAAAAAGTAAGATCTCATTAGTGTCCTAAATTGATCTCTTACAATCCGCAATGTTGATGTTACATCCAAACTAGTTTGGTTTCCCTTTCCCCTCAACATTCATCTCTTAATTTCACATATACTTAATTTCACACACTGTATACAGTCTAAATTTCACAATGTTTTTCAGGAAAACATCTCTCTTGTATATGCAAAACTATACAAATAGAAAAGAGAGGAAGAACCCATTACTATAAATTTGTTAATGGAAGGGGAACAATATTGATGTGTTCCAGCCCCCGTAGGATACGACTCCGACGTCGCGTTAATAAAGCATTTATTATTATATCAACTTATTTCTATTTTTAGTATTGTTTCTTAATAAGAGGTGTGGAGTTACTTCTCATAGTAAGTTCAACCCGTTAGCCAATTAGGCCCATTAGTAATTAGGGTTTTATTAGTTTTCTTTAAATACGCTATTAGGGTTAATGTTTATACTTGCGTCAAATTTAGAGGATTGGAGAGCGTTCAGTTTCACACTCCCCTTTTCTCCCTGACGTCAAACCTATCGTTCCCCTTGTTACTTTATTGATTGCAGCTGCTGAAATTCAATTGAGATCTTCAATCAAAGGTTCTCACTGGAATTGATTGAAGATCAGAATCTCATTCTCGTTTGGAAGAGGTTCATCTTGCGCAGACCACTCTACCCGTTCCGCTACTGCTGTTCCCTCGCCATCGCTCCCCTGTGTTCGCTTTTGGGTTGCAGTCGTTGACCGATCGATACCCAACCCGTATCACGAAGGCCCTTGTGTGATCAACTGTTGTTCTCGTTCCCCACCTCGCACCTAATCAAATTAGCGTTGTTCCATCACCACACCCTCGCACCCACCTCCGCTACCACACCACTGCATCCACCGCTGCTGTCACACCCAAGATCGTACTCTGTCGGCAGAGACCAACGGCTGCGCGGCCTTAGTGGAAGAAGCTCCTATGCTCTATCGATATATATACATGAATGGAAATATATAGTTAATTAGTGCTTGCTAATTAATTGATCAAAGTTGTAATCGTTGTCGCCGCGTTTCATCGATCTCAATTGAAGTCAACGTAAAGGTTTTGAATTACTTCAACGCCGAGCCGCGAGCATTGCCGTCGATCGTCTTCAATTGGAGCCGAAAGTCAACTCGAGTATGGAATTAATTGGAGATTCAAGCCGATTCGAAATCGAGTTATATTAGAGAGCAGGGGTGATCGATTGATTTACCTTGACACCGGACGATTGGGAGTTGTCCTCGCTCAACCCGAGTCGAGTACGTATGAATTGGTATCAGAGCCTAGCCGGTTTGTAAGTCCTTCGATCTTCATTTTTTTCTCTCTCTTGACCATTTCAATACAATGGAGAAGCGTTATCGATATGGTTCATACTCCCAGTGAATGAAATCATATTTTTATGATGCTAAATATGGGTTAGAATTGACTACTTTTGATGGAATTGTCGATTCGGATGAATATCGGGATTGGGAGACGAACACCGAGTATGTGTTTGATTATTTTGGACTTTCAGAGATTGAGAAAGTAGAGTGGGCATTATCCATTTTCCGCAAGCAGGTCGTGTGCTAGTGGAATCAAATGGATGATGCAAGAGCTTCTGTTGGTCATGCTCCGATCACCTAATGAAGGTATTTGAAATCAGTGATGAGAAAAAAAATATTATGTTATTTCTCCTGATTCTTGTTTTATGAGAAAGATGGTAGCACATTTGACACCATCATATGCAGCGGAAGTAGTTAAGCTTGTGACAAAGGTTGATGTTGCAAAAGTTTGCAAGCCCGGAGAAAAGCTTGTTCCCGAATTCGTTGCCCAGGAGACTCTGTTGACCCAAGAGCAGAGTGAGATCCAGGCCCTGCGACAACTTGTCACTGAATTGCAATCCAAATTGGATGTCTCTCATACACTGCTAGACTCCTTGGGGAAGGCCTCTGAATTTTTGCTGCAACCAGACAGTGGGAATGTTCTAGACGCACACATTGATTCTATTGATCAGGAGAAGGTACTTGATGACGTGTCTGAAGAGTTAGCAATTGTACCTCTTGGGCATGTTCATGATGTTCCGATAGCTGAGGTTTGGGTGAACGTTGGCTCTATGTTTATTGAAGAAAAGGGTGTTGTTTTTGAGGTTGCTAGACCTTGAATTCTTCTGGCACCTGTTCCAACCGTTTCTCCGTCGTGTTGCTTCATGGATGATGCGTCTTCCTCACTGGTCATAGCCGATGTGGTGCAAGGAAAAGTGGAGGAGAATGATATCCTCCTCAAGTTCGACAAGAAAGCGCCACCGTGGATCCCACCATTGAAGATGCGATGGTATGTCTCGCCCCATGTCACATTTCCATTTTATGACAACTCTATATCAATGGACGAGGAAGCGGGGACGGTTCCTTCTCAAAGGGAGGAGAATGATGTGTTCCAGCCCCCGTAGTAACGACTCCGACGTCGCGTTAATAAAACATTTATTATTATATCAACTTATTTCTATTTTTAGTACTGTTTCTTAATAAGAGGTGTGGACTTACTTTACATAGTAAGTCCACCCCGTTAGCCAATTAGGCTCATTAGTAATTAGGGTTTTATTAGTTTTCTTTAAATACGCTATTAGGGTTAATGTTTATTCTTACGTAAAATTTAGAGGATTGCAGAGCGTTGAGTTTGAGACTCCTTGACGTCAAACCCTATCGTTCTCCTTGTTACTTGATTGATTGCTGCTGCTGAAATTCAATTGAGATCTTCAATCAAACTATGTTTTCCGGGCGAGTACTATGTTTTGTATATCACTTAAAACGCATTGATTAATATGATAACATCTGAAAAGTAATATGAGTACAATTTAAAAATATTGTAAATATATTTTCATTCACGGGACGTGGCATACACTAGTTCCAGAATAATTAGTTTTATTTATTCAATTTAATTTTTAATAGGTTTTTAATATTGAAATTTAATTTAAAATTAAATAGAATCCAATGAAAAGTTGATATTTCTTCACTAAGAACATATGAGAGAAATTTAAAATTTCCTCCCCATTGAAATTGGATTGTTACACAATTATGTTTAGTGACGATTTCATTCATTGGGAAATAGACACTTTTAGTAAGAAGTTATATTGTTTGGTGCAAATAAAAATTAAAAATTTTCATAATTTTCCTAGTAAAAGTAACAACAAAGTGATATTTCCTCGCTAAATGATTGCTTCAATGACAAAAATATTCTTCATAAAAGATTATCATATAGCGAGGAATTTAACCCTTTCTCGTTACTAAATTTGAGTCATTTTTTCAATTTTTACCCAAGCTAATAATGACCAAATGATATTTCCTCTTTAATTAAAATATTTAGTAACACACTTTTTCCTCGATAAATATTTTTAGCGATGAATTAAAATCTCAATCACTAATAAATTTGGCGAGGAATTTAAATTTTCTTGTTAATGAATTTGAGTACTTTTATCTATTTTCACCCAACCCAATATCGATGAAAATAGAATTTTCTCGTTCATTAATATGTTTAGCGAGAAATTCATTCCTCGAAAAATAAATACTTTTAGCGAGAAATTATAATATCTGTCGCTAATAAACTTGCTGAGTTTTAATAATATAAACGAAACTTATAACGACAAAATATGAAATTCCTCGATGTTTGTATTTTTAGCGATGAAAATATTCCTCGATAAATGTTCCAAATTCATCATTAATTTTCTTATGCTTTAGCCGACCATATTACCTTAACAATTAGTGATGAATCAAAAAATTTCTCGCTAAATGTTACCTTTAGCGAGGAATATAGGCTCCTCACTAAAGTTTGCATGCCCTTGTGCGAGGAGCGATCATGTTCGTCGCCAAAGGCCACATTTACTGAGGAAAAATAATTCGTCGCTAATATTTTGGTCGCTAATAGGGATTTCTGTTGTAGTGAAATCAACATATATCCATGAGTGTTGCTAAATTGAGCAACTGTATGAACAAGGAAAAGCTTTAAAAAAAAGTAAGATCTCATTAGTGTCCTAAATTGATCTCTTACAATCCGCAATGTTGATGTTACATCCAAACTAGTTTGGTTTCCCTTTCCCCTCAACATTCATCTCTTAATTTCACATATACTTAATTTCACACACTGTATATAGTCTAAATTTCACAATGTTTTTCAGGAAAACATCTCTCTTTTATATGCAAAAATATACAAATAGAAAAGAGAGGAACAACCCATTACTATAAATTTGTTAATGGAAGGGGAACAATATTGATGTGTTCCAGCCCCCGTAGGATACGACTCCGACGTCGCGTTAATAAAGCATTTATTATTATATCAACTTATTTCTATTTTAAGTATTGTTTCTTAATAAGAGGTGTGGACTTACTTTTCATAGTAAGTCCAACCCGTTAGCCAATTAGGCTCATTAGTAATTAGGGTTTTATTAGTTTTCTTTAAATACACTATTAGGGTTAATGTTTATACTTGCGTCAAATTTAGAGGATTGCAGAGCGTTCAGTTTGACGTCAAACCTATCGTTCTCCTTGTTACTTGATTGATTGCAGCTGCTGAAATTCAATTGAGATCTTCAATCAAAGGTTCTCACTGAAATTGATTGAAGATCAGAATCTCATTCTCGTTTGGAAGAGGTTCATCTTGCGCCGACCACCCTACGCGTTCCGCTAGTGCTGTTCCCTCGCCATCGCTCCCCTGTGTTCGCTTTTGGGTTGCAGTCGTTGACCGATCGATACCCAACCCGTATCACGAAGGCCCTTGTGTGATCAACTGTTGTTCTCCTTCCGCACCTCGCACCTAATCAAATTAGCGTTGTTCCATCACCACACCCTCGCACCCACCTCCGCTACCACACCACTGCATCCCCCGCTGCTGTCACACCCAAGATCGTACTCTGTCGGCCGAGACCAACGGCTGCGCGGCCTTAGTGGAAGAAGCTCCTATGCTCTATCGATATATATACATGAATGGAAATATATAGTTAATTAGTGCTTGCTAATTAATTGATCAAAGTTGTAATCGTTGTCGCCGCGTTTCATCGATCTCAATTGAAGTCAACGTAATGGTTTGAATTACTTCAACGCCGAGCCGCGAGCATTGCCGTCGATCGTTTTCAATTGGAGCCGAAAGTCAACTCGAGTATGGAATTAATTGGAGATTCAAGTCGATTCGAAATCGAGTTATATTAGAGAGCAGGGTGATCGATTGATTTACCTTGACATCGGACGATTGGGAGTTGTACTCGCTCAACCCGAGTCGAGTACGTATCAACTGGTATCAGAGCCTAGCCGGTTTTGTAAGTCCTTTGATCTCCTTTTTTTTCTCTCTCTTGACCCTTTCAATACAATGGAAAAGCGTTATCGTTATGGTTCATACTCCCAGTGAATGAAATCATATTTTTATGAAGCTAAATATGGGTTAGAATTGACTACTTTTGATGGAATTGTCGATTCAGATGAATATCTGGATTGGGAGACGAACACCGAGTATGTGCTTGATTATTATGGACTTTCAGAGATTGAGAAAGTAGAGTGGGCATTATCCATTTTCCGTAAGCAGGTCGTGTGCTGGTGGAATCAAAGGGATGATGCAAGAGCTTCTGTTGGTCATGCTTCGATCACCAAATGAAGGTATTTGAAATCAATGATGAGAAAAAAATATTATGCTATTTCTCCTGATTCTTGTTTTATGAGAAAGATGGTAGCACATCCGACACCATCATATGCAGCGGAAGTAGTTAAGCTTGTGACAAAGGTTGATGTTGCAAAAGTTTGCAAGCCCGGAGAAAAGCTTGTTCCCGAATTCGTTGCCCAGGAGACTGTGTTGACCCAAGGGCAGAGTGAGATCCAGGCCCTGCGACAACTTGTCACTGAATTGCAATCCAAATTGGATGTCTCTCATACACTGCCAGACTCCTTGGGGAAGGCCTCCAAATTTTTGCTGCAACCAGACAGTGGGAATGTTCTAGACGCACACATTGATTCTATTGATGAGGAGAAGGTACTTGATGACGTGCCTGAAGAGTTACCGATTGTACCTCTTGGGCATGTTCATGATGTTCCGATAGCTGAGGTTTGGGTGAATGTTGGCTCTATGTTTATTGAAGAAAAGGGTGTTGTTTTTGAGGTTGCTAGACCTTGAATTCTTCTGGCACATGTTCCAACCGTTTCTCCGTCGTGTTGCTTCATGGATGATGCACCTTCCTCACTGGTCATAGCCGATGTGGTGCAAGGAAAAGTGGAGGAGAATGATATCCTCCTCAAGTTCGACAAGAAAGCGCCACCGTGGATCCCACCATTGAAGATGCGATGGTATGTCTCGCCCCATGTCACATTTCCATTTTATGACAACTCTATATCACTGGACGAGGAAGCGGGGACGGTTCCTTCTCAAAGGGAGGAGAATGATGTGTTCCAGCCCCCGTAGTAACGACTCCGACGTCGCGTTAATAAAACATTTATTATTATATCAACTTATTTCTATTTTTAGTACTGTTTCTTAATAAGAGGTGTGGACTTACTTTACATAGTAAGTCCAACCTGTTAGCCAATTAGGCCCATTAGTAATTAGGGTTTTATTAGTTTTCTTTAAATACGCTATTAGGGTTAATGTTTATTCTTACGTAAAATTTAAAGGATTGCAGAGCGTTGAGTTTGAGACTCCTCCTTGACGTTAAACCCTATCGTTCTCCTTGTTACTTGATTGATTGCTGCTGCTGAAATTCAATTGAGATCTTCAATCAAAGGTTCTCGCTGGAATTGATTGAAGATCGGAATCTTATTCTCGTTTGGAAGAGATTCATCTTGCGCCGACCACCCTACCCGTTCCGCTACTGCTGTACCCTCGCCATCGCTCCCCTGTGTTCGCTTCTGGGTTGCAGTCGTTGACCGATCGATACCCAACCCGTATCGCGAAGGCCCTTGCGTGATCAGCTGTTGTTCTCGTTCCGCACCTCGCACCTAATCAAATTAGTGTTTGCTAATTAGTGAGGCAACATTAGCAATTGCTTCCATCATATATATTTGAATCAAAGTTGACTTCGGCAATTGGCATCAAGGTCCACGAGAATTCAAGTGCCTTCGTTACTAATTAATTACGCAACTCGGCGATCGATCACTTACTCCATTTTCTAATTGGAATCGGAAGTCACGTGGCTTACAGTTTAAATCAGTTCGAGGCCGAGTCGTATTAACGAGCACGGGTCGATCGACTTACCTATTGATTACCGGACGATTGAGCGTTGTACTCGCTTAACCCGAGTCGAGTACGTATCAAATATATCAACAAAACAATAACCATTGCAGTTCAGTTCATCAAGGTGCTCTACTCATAATACATCATCTCCCGAAGTCAGTTAATAAAAGTATCCATGGATTTACACCAAAGGATTCAAGAACTACACATTAGAAACAAACACCCTAGACACCATCAATAACAAACAAACTTCAAACTTCAATTGAGAAATAGAAAGAGATTAGGGTAAAGGAGAAGAAGAAGATGATGATACCAGGAGGAGCAGAGGATGGAGAGAGGAGCAAACTCCTCAACTTCACCTTTGTCGTGCCGGAAGAAGCGGGCGCCATATCAAGAGCAGATTCGACGTCGAGATGGAGAGAGCAGAGGTGAAGGAAGCTTATGCATTCGCCACTGCCTACTCCGAAAGACGATGCTGACAGACGTCCACCGGGAGGAGGGGGATTGAGAACAGGAGGATGAGGCGCGGTGATAGAGACAGCAAAGGTTGGGATTGGGAGAAAGACGGTCGGGATTGCTCGAGAGTTCAGATTGATGTGGAGGATAGAGAGAGAGAGGTAGTGCTGACAAGTTTGATAGGTAAGTTAAAAGGAACGGATATTTTCCCAATTAATTCAAAAAGTAGGACACTCTACCAATTTAGACAACTTTTATGGATATTTTACAAACTGCCCCTTATTAATATGAACATAAATATGTTCTTTTCGTATATTTATTATTATATCACTATTATCATTATTATAGCTTTACAGATTATTATTATTATTATTATTATTATTATTATTATTATTATTATTATTATTATTATTATTATTATTAACCAATTACTATTTACAAGAAGTTAGTGGGTAGCCGAGATACTATCTGGGCACCCACTCCCTTAGCGATAATAAAACTGAGTCTAGTAAAAATATAAGCGGCAGCACGAGCCCCGGCATACTGAGATACGGAGAATTTCTGAATCCGCTTCAGCAAGGCAACCGCATCCGTATCTAACTCCCCCAACGAAGAGAAGGAGAAGGGTATGAAACCATAACCCGCCGTCGTGCACAAATCTCGATAATTGGCACACTTACGCCGAGCAGCCTCAACAACAGCACGACCATGCACAAAGTCAGACATCCCAGACTGAGTCAAAGGGGAGGATCCCGTCAGATCGACACAAACATCCCGCCCTCTGTCCCAGGAATAAAGTAGCAAATCCACCGGACAGAGAGGATTATCATGAGTATCAATCAAACCGATATCAACCTCTTTACCGGCAGAAATCCCAGACCTGTAGCAGATATCCAATAAGGTGTCGCGAACGAGGTTATGTCGATACTTAATGCCCACGGAACCAGCGCAAGACACAACATGGTCACCGTAGACATCACCATCAAAGACCCGAGAACAAGCGGAACATGGTCTGGACACCGCGAACAATGGAACTCCCAATCGATAGCTAAGCACACTACGATAGGTCCTTCCATTCATAGTCTGTCCCAACCCAGAAATAGGAACTGCACGCAACCAATCAGATGAGTGAGCACCATGCTGAGACTTCCATAATGCCACCTGTCGCGGAGTCAATGAGAAATCAGAGTCTGATGTAGCAGCAACCTTCGCGAAATATATATCTGCCAGTTTCTTCATAAGTGTGGGGGCAGCGATTTCACTAGGATCGCGTAGAAGATCAGAACTTGTGACCTCATTAAAAGAGCGACAAGCATCATCAAAAAATGAGTTGTTTTTTATACTTAAAAAACGTAGAACTTAGTTTTTCTTTTCAATTTAGCATTTAATGACGGAAAAACAAAGATGGAAGTTATCTTGAACCATTATACTCTGTATTAGATTGCAAATAAGTAAAAAAATGTCAAAGGAGAAAAATAAATTAATAGATGTAGTTGTTAAGGCTTTAACCTTCGATGAAAGTATTTTCAACAACTATTACCATTGAGCTAAATATATTATATTGATACAGATTGAGTATATAAGAAAAAATAGCAATTCTTAATTTGTTATAAAAAGATTTGATAAGGATATGTATATCCTAGTATATTGGAGAAATTTTAGCTTTTATATAAAAATTCCCTACTACATATTTAGAATCACTACAATAGTACAATACTTTTTTTTATGAAGACAATAGTACAATACTACCCCTTGAAAAATGGGGAAAATAATTTTATAATTTCCCACAATTTAACCTAACCTAAGGCCAGACGAGTGCGCTCCTAATTGCTTCATTCTACCCAAATTAATTTTTGAGATATGAGATTTTGGATTGCCTCTTGATCTCCCCTTCCTCCTTCCTAGTTCCCTCGGCCGCCATCGATAGCCACGAATCGAACTCTCAATGACCCCTTTCATGATTTCCTTGAATAGTTTTTGCCCTTCCTGACCGCTCTCCCTCTCTATCTCTCCACCGACTCCATGTAAACTTTTGGCTTCTCTCTCATCCTTGATCGAGATATTTCACCTTCTCATTCTTCGAGGTCGACAGTCGAAGATCGGGCTCGCTCCTTTCCTTCCCATCGTGCGAAGAAGAAGACCGACGATGGGTTCCGCTAGAGCCAAGTCCAGGCGTCACCTCCAACACAACTTCTACTCCATTGGCATTCGTTCTTCCTCTCGTTCTCTCATTAGTTGCAGGTCAGGCGGGCATCCGGATTTGTCGATCGAGATGCCGACATTGGACCCTTCACGGACGTATCGACATTATTGTCACCGACCTCGAATTTATTCGTGCAAGCTAGTAGCGGTGATGTCATATATATCCATGATCAGAGGTTTCTTCTCTTCGTCGAATGCTCTCTCGTCTGAGTCGCGACGATCAGGCTTCGTTCTCTCCATTATGACTATCTAACATACGACAGAGTCAAGCGCCAACACCATCACTTCTACCTGTCTACATTGGGGATGTTTGATAAGTTGTTTGTGATTGTGAATGAAAGATTAGCAATGCATGCCCCTATATATTATGGTGGAAGAAACGGCTAATTTAATTGTGATTGAACATTTAAGGTTGTGAGGTAGGTAAAACGTACAATTGTATAAATGTTGTGAACCACTGTAATTTGTAAAATATGCTAAACGCCTAATTAATTTCAAGGATACTAAACGGCTCACTAATTTCTAAAATATGAATGGCTCAATACATACAGTTAATTGAGTAAATGCTCTAGTGAATCGGCTGATACAAAGAACACAATTTTGTGGGGGAGAAAAACAAATGGGATACATATTTGTGAAGACTTCCACACAACTTTTTTATACCAAAAAAATAGCAAACAAAGTTGGGAAAAATAAAAAGGTTTATACCAAAATAAATAACCAACAAAGTTGGAAAAAATAAAAAGAACATATGAATAATAAGGTTCAAAATCTAAATTATGGGGCTCCTAAACAAAGTTGGAAAAAATAAAAAGAACATATCAATAATAGGGTTCAAATTCTAGATTATGGGGCTCTTAAAAATATAACTAACAAAGTGGAGAAAAAATAGAAGGAACATGTAGTTGATGGGAGTCAAACTCAAGATCATTGGGGTCTCAACAATATTGATAACCATGAAGCTAAATGTGTTTTTATGATACAAAATGAATAGATTAGATAAAATAGTAAAAACTTTAAAGTAGTAAATAATGGCAATAAATTGCCCATGAACACAATTTTTAAGGTTACAAGGGGTTTTATCCCTTGAAACGTAACCCGGAAATCATAATTCTGGGCCGTTACAAATATGGTGTAACAAATTATCAAATTAGGCATATAATTGACGCCATTAATTGTCATATAATAATCTGTCATATAATTCAAGAGAGAAGCCTCTTAAAAAAATACAAACAAAAAAATGGTGTAAATGAGATTTGAACCTGAGACCTCAAGTAATACTTCCTATATCTTAACCATTGAGCTAAAGCATCTAATTTGTTATAAAATGGGATGAAAATGACTAAATTGAGTTGGTTAAAACATGGAAGTAAATGAGCAATAAATGGTGCATGAACACAACTTTTTATGGTATATATATATATATATATATATATATATATATATATATATATATATATATATATATATATATATATATATATATATATATATATATAATGGGTATAAAGTGCACACCCCTTAGGGTGTACTTTGTGCATGTTTTTAGGCCGTTGATCTATATGAAATGGAAGGTTAGATTGTTGCCATGTATTATGGATGTTTTAAAAAAAATTGGGTTAAATTAATCTCAAACTCTCCTTAGGTGCGTTAATCGCGTGTGATGTTGCAAAAATATAAAACCCTAAATCTGAAGCGGCGATGGGGACATCCGAAGAACTGAGCTGCTGCGATGGTAGGAAGAGGCGACGGGGGAGTTGCTGATCGGCAGCGATGGGGGGAGTTGTTGATTGGCAGCGATGGAGGACGATGGAGCATATCTAGATGGTGGTGGCGATGAAGCATATCGTGGCAGTGGTGGCGATGGACGGACGATGGTGGCGATGGAGCATATTTGGGCAGTGGTGGTGATGTAGGCGAGGCTGGGAGGGAGGACGGCTGAGGGAGGGCTAATGGCGGCAGATTAAGGCGGTGGTGGCGACGGTTGGCGAAGGTTACTGTGCGACGGTTGACGAAGGTTACTGTGGACGACGGAACGGTGGCCGCCTTCTTCTTCGTCGAGCGAACCCAGGTGAGGCAGTGAGGCAATTGGAGGCGACCCGTCCCTTCAGCCGGTGAGCGCGGACCCGAATCGGAGGATCCCTGCGCAGCCGGACGATTGGGCTAGGTCGGGACAGAGAAGGCCGACGATGACGGTGAATCTGTGATACTGGTGAGTCGCAATCCGGTTCTCCCCTCCTTTTCGATTTCCATGTTGTTTTCATCTCCTTTGCCTGATCCTCCACCCAGATCTGAATCTATGGAAGCAGTTGGTGACGAAGACGAGGAGTCCAGGCGAGTTGCAGGAGGAAGCGAGTTCAAATCAGGGTCGACGAAGGGATGCATAAGGTATCGAATTCAATCTTTTCTCTCCTCCTTTTCGATTCTGGCCAACCGATGCATCTGAATCTGAAGCAACTGGAAGCAATTGGGCAATTTCAGACGAAGACGAGGTGGAAGACGAGGTGGAGGTGGATGACGAGGTGCCGGATCCAGCGCGTGGCAGTAATGGTTGGGGCGGATTTGTGGTGGAGGTGGATCTGTGAATGAGGATGATGATGAGGAGGTCCAGCGGCAGCAACTGGAGACGAAGATGAGGAGGTCGGAGAAGACGAATCCGACGAAGGTCGATCTTCTTTTGAAATCGAGAGATTGTTCGGCCAATACTTCGGTGAATTATTCGGTGGAATACTAATATTATTCGGTGAATAGTTAATAGTTATTCAATAGAATATGCTGATTTTGTTATTGAGATATTAGATTTTCGACATTATTCGTTGAATTCTGAATAATTATTCAATGGAATATGTATATTTTGTAATTCGAAATAAAAGTGTGATTGGGATATGATCTATATTTATTCGTTGAAATGAGAATACTTATTCAATAGAATGTGTGTATTTTATAATTCGAAATCAATGTGTGATTGAGTTTTGTTCGGTGAAATATGTGTAATTTTTTAAATAAGAATACATGATTCAGTAGTATGTGACTGATTATTTAGTGGAATTGGTGAATTTTCTTCTAAACTGGATGGAAAAAGATAAGATAATATTATTCGGTAGAATGTAAAAAATTATTCGGTTGAATTGACGATTTTTTACGGTAAACGAATTCAGGGTTGTTTAAAATTTATATATATATATATATATATGTTGGGTGAATGAATTGTGTGAAAAAGCAATTTAAATTAAAAAAAAAAACAGAGAATGGGGATGGGATGGGTGAGATTCACGTGAGAGAGTGGGAGAGATTGAGTATTTTATGGAAAGAGGGGCCCACAAAATAGAAAACAAAAAAAATCACTTTTAATCATGGCCCTCCATCCCCTCTTCATCAACGGTCTAGAATTGTGCACTAAATACACTTTAAGGAGTGTGCACAAGGGAACCACTCCCTATATATATATATATAGGGAGTGGTTCCCTTGTGCACACCCTTTAAAGTATATCTAGTGCACGAATCCGGGCCATTAATAGAGAGTTGATGGATGGCTAAGATTAATTAGGTGTTTTTGTTTTTTTTTTAATTAAAAAACGTGGGACCCACCAAAACAAATACTTACCTTCATTCACGCGCTGGGTGGAGATATTGATGCAGATTTCAATTGTGAATTTGTGATAAGGAGTAAGTTGATATGGGGACCACCAAGTTGATATTTATTTTATTTTATTTTATTCTATTCTATTCTGGGATCCATTTAATTTGGTTTTTCACCCTAAGTATCCAAAATTCAAAAACCCCAAATTTCGTCGAATAATTGTTCACATTTCACCGAATAATATTTCACATTTCACCTTTCATCAGATTTACGAGGATAATTTTAATCGTTGTAGCTTCTCGGTGGGACCTACCTGATTTCGTTTTAAAAATTTGATAATTTCACCGAATAATGATTTATATGCTACCGAATAATATTATGTTACCAATTTCAATGAATAATTTGTCACATGCTACTGAATAATGTTTTGTTTTTTATTCATCAATTTCAGATAAAAGAAACCTCAAATCTCTAAACGATACTTACAATTTACACGAATAATGTTTTATAGTTCACCGAATAATGTTTTACATTTCACCGAATAATATTTATTATATTGTTTGTCAAACTGAAAACTATATATACTAACGAATAATGAATCAAATTTTACCGAATAATTGACCAATTCATTGTCACTGGTATCTAAAATTCGACATATGCGCCTGAATAATTGACGGAAAAAAAAATTCAATTGCACAAGAGTGATTCATACCACACTCAATTAGATATGGCAATTTTCAAAACCGAAGGTAAAAATAGAATAGGAATTAGCTATAAACTGTGAAGCCTTCACCCGGCCATGGCGGATCCGACCGCCTCCGATTACCATCGGAGGCAGCGAACCAGTGGACCATTGTCGCCTCTCCCCATCGCCACCGCTCCCCAAGACCCTGCACTTTCACCACGCCCAGTGCGGCAGTGCCCCTCTCTGTAATCACCACGCCAGCGCCGGCCTTCGCCGTCGTTGCTCTGCCCAAATCGCCTAGGAGGTCCACCCAGCAATAGGAGCGGCTACAGCGCGGGCCTTCGCCGTCGTTGCTCTGCCCAAACCACCGCACTGCTCAACGAAAATTCAAATTGTTTACCAAACAATCATCAATTACAAACAACCATTTATGTTGAAATTTCAAGATCTTACCTGGAAAAAAGCTCCGAATTCGATCACAATTTGCAATCTGGGCAGCCATCTCGTCGGCCTTCACATGGGAACCAGTGGAAGACCCCCATCGCGCCGACCATCAACTCCCATGAGCCTTCGCCGTCGTCGATCTTCGTAGACCGTCTCCAACACTGCCCAGATCTGCCGCCACCATCCCTCCTAGCATCACCACCGGAATCCGGGAGACAATTGCCGATTGCCCCTCTAATTGTCGCCGCTTGCCTGCCCAGCAAAGCCCCGCCTTCCTCTTCGCCCCCATGTAGCCTCGCAATCGCCACCGACGCCGGAATTGGGGCTCCACGAAGATGAATAAACGTCGCCAACACCGCACTGCAACCGCCCCGCAACCGCCCCGCAAATCGAATCTTCGTACTCCACCTTCAAATCGCCTTTGGGGCTCCAATGCTCCACGAAGATGAAGAAGATTTGCTAGGGTTTTATTTAATTCCTTCTACACGCGCTACACGCCTATAATTTGTGGAGTTTGGGCTTCTTTTTCACTTTTTTTTTTTAAACCACCCAATTGACGTGGCATCATCCTAGCCTTCTATTTTCTTTAGATCAACGATCCACAATCGTGCACAAGGTACACCCTAAGGGGTGTGCACAAGTTACCTATTCTCTCTCTCTCTCTCTCTCTCTCTCTCTCTCTCTCTCTCTCTCTCTCTCTCTCTCTCTCTCTCTCTCTCTCTCTCTCTCTCTCTCTCTCTCTCTCTCTCTCTCTCTCTCTCTCTCTCTCTCTATATATATATATATATATATATATATATATATATATATATATATATATATATATATATATATATATATACACCACTCCCTATATATATATAGGGTGTGGTTCGGGTGTGATGGCGAATCTCACGCCTAAGGGTGCCCGATCGCTTCGAATAGGTAGTCGAATTGGATCTGCGAAAGAACTCGAATCTCACGAATCCTCCTTTAGATCGATGAGATCTCAATCTACTTGAATCTCACAAGCAAATCAATCTCTCGGCGCCGCTTCTCACGGTCCTTAGTTTCTTCGAATCTCACGAAGAAGATGAACGCTTCTCACGTCCGCTAGGGTTTCTCAAGAAACATGTTTGGGGAAATAATAATTGAGCGTGCTTTCATTGATGATTGAATAACTATTTAAACAAAGTATTTTTGCTGAGAATAAAAGCTAAATAAAGAAATAAACCATAAAAATAATAGCATAAACCGCAAAGTATAAAATCTGAAATTCGTGCTGAAAATCACCGTTGTGCACGGCCGCGCAGGAGGGGTGCACGCCCGCGCGCCTTGGGTGCACGCCCGCGCACTTGCGTGCTGTTGGACACTCCATTGCTCGGCAGCCTGCACGCCCGCGCACCACACTTGCACGCCCGCGCGCCCATGTCACACGCCCGTGCACTTGTCTGCTGGAAGTGCAAAATGGCTCGAGTCCTCATGGGCTAATAAAGTTACTAATCCGAGATCTCTCGCCTCTAACTCTTGTGTGGACATCCAAGGTGAGGTAGCATAGGTGGTAATATGCCTTAGGATGGAGTAGAGTGCACTCGACATCTTCTTAGCCTTAGCTCTCGTGATAGGACCATCTCCATGAAGCGTTATGTCGGATTGAAGCTCCTTAGATAGATTCCGGTTCACATCATTCTCCCTTTCTTCGTCTTGATTCGTCCCCGAATCATGGAATGGAGGCTCGAAATCATCATCAACATAAGAAGACAAATCAGCAACATTGAAAGTAGCATGCACACCATAATCACCAGGGAGATCGATCTCATAAGCGTTGTTGTTGATCCGTCGGAGCACTCGAAACGGTCCATCACCTCGAGGATCTAGCTTGGACTTGCGGCGGGTAGGAAAGCGCTCCTTCCGAAGGTGAACCCACACAAGATCACCCGGTTGGAATACGAGCTCACGGCGTCCTTTGTTGTGTTGCCGGATATATTGCTCGGAACGACGCTGAAGTTGTTCGGACGTCCGCTGATGTAGCTCCCTCACAAACTCAGCACGGTCACGGGCATCAAAGTTCTCCCGATCCTTGAGGGGCTGCGGAGCAAGGTCCAAGGGCATGTGTGGATTGCGGCCATAAACAACCTCGAACGGACTCATTCTAGTCACCGAATGGATGGACCTGTTGTAAGCAAACTCGACAACAGGCAAACAATCTTCCCAACGTTTAAGGTTAGTTTGCAAAATAGCACGAAGAAGTGTTCCTAATGTCCGATTCACAACCTCAGTTTGGCTATCAGTTTGCGGGTGACAACTAGTAGAGAATAAGAGCTTAGTCCCTAATTTAGCCCAAAGTGTCTTCCAAAAATAACTTAGGAACTTAGCATCTCTATCCGAAACAATTGTACAAGGAATACCATGCAATCTCACAATATGAACAAAGAACAAATCAGCGACATGAGATGCATCATCGGTTTTGTGACAAGCAATAAAATGAGCCATTTTACTAAACCTGTCGACAACCACAAAGATAGAGTCCCTCCCTTTCTTAGTTCTTGGCAATCCTACAATGAAATCCATGCTAATGTCCTCCCAAGGGGCTGTAGGAATAGGTAAGGGAGTGTAAAGGCCATGGGGGTTCAATCTCGACTTGGCTTTCCTACACTGGATACAAGAAGCACAAAACTTACCTACATCCTTTTTCATTTTAGGCCAATAAAAGTGTTCCTTAAGCATAGCCAAAGTCTTATCAATCCCAAAATGTCCCATAAGACCTCCACAATGAGACTCCTGGACCAGAAGCAATCGAATAGAGCTCCTAGGAATGCATAGTTTCGCAGATTTGAACAAATAGCCCTTTTCGATAAAGTAATGGTTCACACTTCCTTTAGACACACATTCATCATATATATGTTTGAAATCTTCACACGTAGCATAAAGATCACAAATCAAAGAGAACCCAAGCAAACGAGCATCTAAGGAAGAAAGAAGAGCGTACCTGCGGGACAACGCATCGACTACAATGTTGTCCTTACCCTGTTTGTGCTTGATCACATAAGGGAAGGTCTCGATGAACTCTATCCAACGTGCGTGTCTCCTATTTAGCTTGGCCTGTCCCTTCAGGTGCTTTAGAGCCTCGTGATCCGAATGAATCACAAACTCCTTAGGCCAAAGGTAGTGCTGCCAAGTGCGAAGAACCCGGACCAAGGCATAGAGCTCCTTATCATATGTTGAATAATTGAGCTCTGGGCCGCTGAGCTTCTCACTGAAGTAGGCAATGGGGCGATTTACTTGGATGAGGACACCTCCTATACCGATGCCGGAGGCGTCACATTCGATCTCGAAGGTGCGGCTGAAATCCGGAAGGGCCAACAGTGGAGCGTTGGTCAGCTTGTCCTTCAAGAGCCGGAATGCACGTTCTTGGGCCGGACCCCATCGAAAGACAGAATCCTTGCGTGTGAGCTCGGTCAAGGGATGAGCAATGCTGCTGAAATCCCTCACAAAGCGCCTATAAAAGCCCGCAAGACCAAGAAAGCTTCGGACATGGGTCATTGACGTGGGTTGCGGCCAATCTCTAATGGCAGTCACCTTGCTCTCATCAACTCTTAAGCCATCTCTCCCTACAACAAAACCGAGAAAAATAGTAGACTCCGCACAAAAATGACATTTCTTAAGATTAGCATAAAGTTGTTCCTTCCTAAGAATTGTGAAAACTTGGCGGAGATGGTCTAAATGCTCAAATTCAGGTTTGCTATAGATCAAAATGTCATCGAAATAAACAACAACGAATTTCCCTAAATAAGGTCTCAAAACATGGTTCATTAGCCTCATGAAAGTAGAAGGTGCATTAGTGAGTCCAAATGGCATAACCAACCATTCATATAAACCATATTTAGTTTTAAACGCTGTTTTCCATTCATCTCCCTCTTTCATTCGAATTTGATGGTAACCACTTCGAAGATCAATTTTAGTAAAAATAGTGGAACCATACAATTCATCTAACATGTCATCTAAACGAGGGATAGGGTGGCGATACTTAACTGTAATGTTGTTTACAGCTCTACAATCAACGCACATTCGCCAAGAACCATCCTTCTTCGGCACCAGGATGACCGGAACGAAACAAGGGCTCAAGGACTCACCAACATAGCCCTTGTTGAGCAACTCCTCGACTTGGCGTTGCAGCTCCTCAGTTTCCCTCGGACTGGTTCTATACGCTGCTTTGTTGGGTATTGTAGCACCTAGAACAAAGTCGATTTGATGCTCGATGCCTCTCAACGGCGGTAGGCCTGGTGGGATGTCATCAGGAAAGATATCCTTGAATTCCTGCAGAAGTGGAGCAACAAAAGGGGGTAAGTCATGCAACGACTCCAAAACCAAGCACGACTCTTTGAACAAGAGTAGAAATCAAGGATTACTTCCCTTAATAGCGCTATTGACCTCACTAGCACGGGCCAACAGGAGGTGTTTCGGTGGCTGCGACGAGGATGTCGCCTTCTTCTTTGGATGCACGGTGGGGCCTAGCTGCAAGGGAGCCGATTTCTCCTGGAGATGGGCTTGTCGGCGTTGCTCCCGCTCAACATGATCTTGTAAACATTCCTGCGGGGTTAGCGGAAACAAAGTAACACGACGACCTTGCATATTGAAGGAATAAGTGTTAGTAAACCCATCATGAATGGCCTTGCGATCGAATTGCCAAGGTCTTCCTAACAACAAATGGCAAACCTCTAAAGGAACTACATCGCAGGTTATCACATCATTGTATTCACCTATAGAAAAGGCGATTTTAGCTTGCTTTTTAACCATGAGGTTACCTGCGGATATTAGCCAACTCAATTGATAAGGGATAGGATGATCAATAGTAGGCAACTTAAAGCGCTCAACGACTTGAGTATCAATAATGTTGCAGCAAGAACCACCATCAATGACTAGACTACAAACCTTATCTTGAATGAAACAACGGGAATGAAAGATAGTTTCCCGTTGAGAAGTGCGGGGTACCTGATCTGTAGTCAAAACCTGTTTAATTACCATAAAAGCTTCTCCAGAAACAGGCTTACACTCGATCTCCTCCGGATCTTGGTCCTCTGGTTGTGGTTCCTCATCATAAATGGGCTGCACCGCATCATAGTCAATGAGCTCATCATCCTCTTGGAGCATGTAATCACCAAATGCAGTCATTAGCACCGTTTGGGTGTTGCCACACTCCCGAGCAAAGTGGCCTCGCCCTTGGCACTTGTAGCACCGAATGTCCTGCCGAGGGGCATTAGATGGGGCCTCCTTAGGTCTAATGAGCGGCTGCTGGGATCCACGTGGGTTCCCGGGGCGGCTAGTTGTGGTACGATCAGGACGTGTGGAGCTCGGCAACGACGGTCGCTGTGGCGCCGATGTGGGTGGTGGTCCTAGGGGCTGGGAAGACCACCTACGACTGGTGCTAGATGAAAATGCGGATCCTGCACGACGTTGTTCATATAATATAGTAGCAAAGTGAAGTGCATCAATGTCTCTATTAAGGCTAGAGATGAATTTTGACAAGATAATCTTCTCTGGATAACGAATGCCCGTTCGTTGCATCAAACGACGCATTTCAGCATAAAGCTCCTCCGGGGAAAGGGAGCCTTGTCGGAGACGGTCTAGGCGTAATTGCATACGTTGCTCATAATCGAACGGCACAAAGCGGGTTCGCATGATCTCCTTCAAATCCTCCCATGTGGTGATGGGGTCTCGCATCTCATACTCGCGATCTGACACATCTTGGAGCCACCAAGATTGAGCTATGCCAGTGAAGTGAATGGTGGCTATCTCAACTTTCTCCTCCTCTGGGTATCGATAGTACCTTAGGACAACCTCCGTTTGTTGTTCCCATTCAAGATATGCTTCGGGGTCGGAGGTACCTGCAAAGTCAGCAATTTTAAGTTTCATACCTCGATCGACTCGGCGTTGGGGTTGCTCGTCCTCTTGCTGTCGAAAACCATGGGCATGACGAGGAGGCGGCTGCTCATTCGTATTAAAATGATCGTCGGTAAGGAAATGACGTTGGATTCCCCGACGTGGGCCGCGCAGACCACTAGAGCTCTCGGCACGTCGGTGAGAGGTGTCCTGAGCAAAAGGGTTATGGTCATCTTCGGTCTCTGCGAAGTCCACAAAGGGTGGTTTTTTGCGAGCGGACTGATGTTGCAATACGGCAACCGCTCGTGCCAGCTCAGCCACAGTGGCCGCAAGCTCATTAAGAGTAACATCCGACGACCCCTCATCAGCATGACGTTTTCCCTTGTCCTGTGACATGGTTAGGGACACCCGAAAGACAACACAACGACAAGGAGTGCTAAACCGAGATAAACGTGAAAATGTACCAACTTCCACAATCCCAATATTCAAAACACAAATATCAAAGGCAAGCAAGATAATAGGGAAGGGTGACTAAGGTAGGAAACAAAGGCACAAGAATGCAAGTTGCTCCCTTTCTTATCGTCGACCTCCTAACTTTGCAAACACACAAGCACAATAAAGTCGGCACAAGCTGCGCTATAAAGGGAACGAAGGGGTTACCTTATTTTGGCTTTGCCACTCGTTGATGAGATATAATCGTTGCGGTTGTATAGAGCAATGCAACACAAATGCTAAAGAACGAGAGGGTTACCTTATTTTGGCTCTTCCACTCATTTGGCTTTGATTTTTTTTTTTTTTTTTTTAAGAAGAAGAACAAACAGCACCCAACAATGAATTGGTGAGCAAAGAGATCGAGAGGATTGCCTTATTTTGGCTTTTCAACTCGAGTGAATTTTTTTTTTGTGTGTGTGTGTGGAAAAGGAACGTAAACGCAGCAGAAAAATCAACAAAATAAGATCAAAAGCAACTTGCGAAAAATAGGGAAAGGAAACCTAGGGTTTGAAGACAAAATAACAAAGCAATGAAAATTAGGGTTAAGCAAGGGTGGTAGGCGGCAAGGGTTGGAGTGGTGGCGGAATGGTAGCGGAGGGATGGTGGAGGGTGGTGTAGGACTGGTGTCTGGTGGTGGTTGGGGATGGTGGAGCGGAAGGGGGCGATGACGGTGAATGCGAATTAGGGTAAACTTTGTTTTTGGGATTTTTGTGTTTTTAGAAGAACGAATTGCAGAAATTGAACAATATCAACGAATAAAACGGATATAGACAACTACCTTGATCGAAGTACTGACTCGTGATACCACTTGATGGCGAATCTCACGCCTAAGGGTGCCCGATCGCTTCGAATAGGTAGTCGAATTGGATCTGCGAAAGAACTCGAATCTCACGAATCCTCCTTTAGATCGATGAGATCTCAATCTACTTGAATCTCACAAGCAAATCAATCTCTCGGCGCCGCTTCTCACGGTCCTTAGTTTCTTCGAATCTCACGAAGAAGATGAACGCTTCTCACGTCCGCTAGGGTTTCTCAAGAAACTTGTTTGGGGAAATAATAATTGAGCGTGCTTTCATTGATGATTGAATAACTATTTAAACAAAGTATTTTTGCTGAGAATAAAAGCTAAATAAAGAAATAAACCATAAAAATAATAGCATAAACCGCAAAGTATAAAATCTGAAATTCGTGCTGAAAATCACCGTTGCGCACGGCCGCGCAGGAGGGGTGCACGCCCGCGGGCCTTTGGTGCACGCCCGCGCACTTGCGTGCTGTTGGACACTCCATTGCTCGGCAGCCTGCACGCCCGCGCGCCCATGTCACACGCCCGTGCACTTGTCTGCTGGAAGTGCAAAATGGCTCGAGTCCTCATGGGCTAATAAAGTTACTAATCCGAGATCTCTCGCCTCTAACTCTTGTGTGGACATCCAAGGTGAGGTAGCATAGGTGGTAATATGCCTTAGGATGGAGTAGAGTGCACTCGACATCTTCTTAGCCTTAGCTCTCGTGATAGGACCATCTCCATGAAGCGTTATGTCGGATTGAAGCTCCTTAGATAGATTCCGGTTCACATCAGGGTGTGCACACCCCTTTGGGTGTGCATTGTGCACAAATATTATTCGGTGAAATGTGAAACATTATTTGGTGAAATTTTAAGCATTATTCGGTGAAATGTGAAACATTCTACCGAACACTGTTATGTTTTTTTTTCCGTTCAGTTCAGATGAAAACGTCCCAATTCCACTGAATAATTTATAACATTCTACCGAATAATGTTTAGTTTTTTTATTTATCCATTTCAAATAAAAGAAACCTCAATTCCCTAAACAATAGTTACAATTTATATGGAATGCCTCAAATTTCACCAAATAATGTTTCACATTCCCCTAAACAATACTCACATTTCACCGAATAATGCTTCAAATTTCACTGAATAATGTTTCACATTTCACCGAATAATATTTTGTGCACAATGCACATCCTAAGCCTTGTGCACAAGTTACCCATTCTCTCTCTCTCTCTCTCTCTCTCTCTCTCTCTCTCTCTCTCTCTCTCTCTCTCTCTCTCTCTCTCTCTCTCTCTCTCTCTCTCTCTCTCTCTCTCTCTCTCTCTCTATATATATATATATATATATATATATATATATATATATATATATATGGTGCGCTCCGGTGAAAACCGAAATTGCGATAAAAACCTGTGATGACCGACTTTTTAGCCCGATTCACTTGCTTTATAGCCCGGTTATGAATAGAACCGATCTATAAAGTCACAAATTTTAGCCCGATTCTGAATAAAACCGAGCTATAAAATCACTATGTAATTTTAAAATATGAGTTTTTTAGCACGATTTTTAGGCTTGACCGAACTATAAAGTCGTGTGTTATTTTAAAAATGGAGTTTTTAGCACGGTTTTTAGGGTGAACCGAGTTGTAAAGTCACCGTGTGATTGAGGTTTATTGCACAGGTTTCAAATAAATCAAGCTATAAAGTAGTCCTCACGGTTTTTACCACAATTTGAGGTTTTATCGGAGTCAATCCCTTTATATATATATGACAAATGTTCAAATGTAAAATTGTCATAGGGTGTAAAATACTTAAGTTGTCAAATTCTCTTAATGAGCCTAATTTTTATAAGTAAATTGGTAATGTGCCTAATTTATAAGTAAATGGGCATAATTTAATTAGTTAAAATGTAAACCTCATGTGCCCCCTTGCCGCATGCATGTGCCCCCCTGAAATTGATTTTTTTACGTATAATAATTTCAAATTAAAGTGCATACTTTAAAAAGTGCAAAATTAAGGTTAAAAAGTGCATAACTAAGATTATAATGTGCACGATTAACAATTTGAGATTGTTGTTTTGTTGTCTATTATATAACCTATGTGGGATTCGAACCCACATCTTTGTGCATACCCACATCGCTCTACAAATTGAGCTAATAGGCCAAAAAATATCTTCTAGCATATGTGAATAATAAAATTAAAAGCAATCCCTCCTATAAATGGATTCCACATCTACCTTGAATTTGGTAAATAAATAGCGGTCATCCGAGATTCGAACCAGTGGCCTATGGGTACTATCCACAAGTTCTTTCGTTTCGGGGTGTTATTCGAGCCGAACGAGCCGAGCTTGGCATGTTCAAGCTTGTTTGTTTGTTAAATGAGCTCGAGCCGAGCCTAATTTTTAAACGAGCTTTTTATTTTTTTCAAGCTCGGCTTGTTTAGGAAATGAACGAGCTCGACCCGAGCTTTTTTTGTGCTTTAAGTAGTTCTACTTGGTTATAACATGTTAACTTAAAGGAAATTTTAGAAATTCCATAGAATTCGAGCTATTCGAGCTTTATTCGAATGAGCCGAGCTTTCAACCGAGCTTTAAATTTTGTTCAAGCTCGGCTTGTTTAAATAAGAGAGCGAGCTCGAGTGGAGCTTTTTCGAGCCGATTCCGAGCCGAGCTCGAGCTGTTCAGTTCATATAACAACCCTATTTCCGGTTGAGCCATTCCGAAATGGTTGGATTCCACATCTACCACTCAAGTTTGTTAGAGCAAAATATTATATTCGTGTTATGAGGTAGTAGAAGCATCACAAAATAATGTTATATCAAGAGTGTTGGTTAACTTGCAAACAAGGAAAAAGAGAATGATCATTACTCAAGGCATGATCCGGATGAGCAAACTAATCCAAATGATATGAGTAAGAAGTTCAAACTTCCTTCATAAGAAAACAGGCATAAGAAAAATGCCTACCACTGCCCCTGGTTTAATCTCTTCCCAACCGAAACTTTTTTCCTTTTTATTTTTATTTTTCAGAATTTTAATTATATAAACCTAAACTTGAATGCCATCTACAGTCTACACAAGTAGTTATCATCACATGACATCTATAAATACAGTGTTCAAGTAACACAAAAAGAAAACAGTTCTCTGAACTGGCAAATATATGTCAAATGACTATCAAAGTGGTGTTAAGTGAAGAAGACTATCGACGTGAAGACATAAATGGATTCAAGAATTATGAGAATGACCAACTAATGCCCTCACTACACATTCAGGCCACAGAAAGTGAAATTGCTTCTTGGACATCTTCCTTCCACCTCAGCCTCATAACATTTAAATCTCCTTCATCCCAACCCAAAGCTACCCGACAAAAATTATCTCGGCCTTTCAGCTACTGAGTATTTTCCTTTGCCTTCTTTCCCAAGACAGTAGGACCTATTGTTATCTAGATTATGGTAACCAAAACTATTTTCACAACTTTGCTACATAGATCATCTATTGCAAAGAGCAAACTTATACCATCGCCTCAATCTTTCTAGAAATCCCAAAGTTATATTCCAAAATCCAGGCAAATAAAAACATGGGTGGGTTTGCAAACTATACAAATACAAAGGCTAAATTAGCAAACTATACAAAATTGTGGGAATTTTGCAAAACTATACACAACCCTTGTGCCCCTCCTATGTGCCCCCTCCCCCTCTAGTCAACATTTTTTTTTTCTTTTTTTTTTCGCGCGTCAATGCTGACGCCGACGTCGGGAATGTTGACGTTAGCAATGCTGACACCGTTTTACAAGGTTTTTTTTTCTTTCCCGCGCGCCAATGCTGACGCCGACGTCGGGAATGTTGACGTCAGCAATGCTGATGCCGTCTACGAGAATGTTGACGCCGACGATAATGACGTCGGGAATGCTGACGTCGGCATTGCTCACACCCTCTACGAGGATGCTGACGCCGACAATGATGACATCGAAGATCAATATATTTGACGTATTAAGTCATTAAAAATATAAAAGGGGGAGAACAAAGAGACAAAAGAGTGTTCTACCAAAAAAAAAAGAAACGAATATTTTATTTTATTTTTGGTAGTGAGAAACAAAGAATAACGGTAAACAATTAAAACAAAGAATTTTTCGACGGCGACAATGCTGACCTCTTTCCTCATCCATCTCTTATATTGTAAAAACGATATCAGCAAATATATACCTACACAAAAATATGCATGAAAACGATGTCAGCACTAAAAAATACGTATAAAAACGATGTCAGCATTAAGAAATAAACCAATTTTTAAGGAGTCAAGCATACATATATACTTACATATATAATATTAAATTAAAAACGATGTCAGCACTAAAAAATACGCATAAAAACTATGTCAGCACTAAAAAATAAACCAATTTATAAGGACTCAAGCATACATATATACCTACATATATAATATCAAACTAAAAACGATGTCAGCATTAAAATAAATTGGAGATAAATTGCATTACTCACAAAAAAAAAAAAACCACCTAAAGCTTCAACTTAAGTAAACCGATTCCAATATTATCCAACTATTTATATAAACCAATTTTTAAGGAGTCAAGCATACATATATACTTACATATATAATATCAAATTAAAAACGATGTCAGCACTAAAAAATACGCATAAAAACGAGGTCAGCACTAAAAAATACTCATAAAAACAACGTTAGCACTAAAAAACAACCCAATTTCTAAGGACTCAAGCATACATTTATACCTACATATATAATATCTAACTAAAAACGATGTCAGCACTAAAATAAATTGGAGACAAATTGCATTACTCACACAAAAAAATCACCAACCTATAAAAAAATCAGTAGCTAAAAAGTCATTCTCTTAAAAACATAACTTACGCTTTCATACATCCCAAAACGCGTAAGCTATCCAAACAAATATGCTTTCATCAAAAATAAATTAGGCCAAAACTAAACCATTACCAAAAAAAAAAACTAAAAATATAAAGATCCAATAGTTACAACAATGAATGTATTCAAAAGGAACATACAGTATTTGCTACCAACTGATGAAGTCAAATCTCGATCATTCCATTTCCTTGCAAAATCTTAAACAAAAATCCACACTTTCAATTGACATATGCCATCTAGCTAAAAAATTGTTTTAGCACTTTACAGATTTAGGAACAAAGAAACTCACACAATCACAGTCACATACCATGAACTGATTTTAATTTACTTCTCAGAATTGGTCCAACACTTTGATTGAGCAACCAAATTAATCAAGCAGCAACCATCAATTACACAAAGCAGTAGCAGATATTCATATACATGAAATAAAAGGATTCGAACCTTTCTTATATCTTCTTGGATGCTTTGGGGCTTCGTTCAGCGCAAGTTGTGGCGCAGAGCTCCACTCTTCTGCGCTGGTGCAGGCTCCATTGTTGCCCCTCTCCTGCACCAGCGACTGGGAAGATTTGTCGGTTAGCTATGCAGAATCTTCATAGACTGATCAATTAACAACGAACAGCGAAAATCAAATTCCTTTCTATTGTCAGCAATGGAGAAGCAGAGGTGGAAGAGGAGCATGAGAGGAGGAAGCTTCAATATGTTGTCAATTGGCCAGGTTGCTCTCCTGTGTTTGCAGGAGAAGCTTCGCCCTCTCAATTGGCGCTACAATGGTGTGAACCATCCCTCCCATCACCGCCCCCGCCAGCAGATCCTTCTGAAAACTCGATAAATATATGTACGGTCGTCGTACTCCAGCATCAGCTCCGCATGTTGCATTCCCCGATCCTATCTCATCCTCCACCATTCCCACAACGTGATCGCACCCCGCGACGGCTGTAAATCTATCTTCTACTCTTAGGGTTTCCGATCCCGCAAGCGATCCCGCCGCGGACGATCGTTGTCGGACGATGCTCTGGAGGGCGAGGGCGATGAGCGAGAGGGCGATGGCGAGGACGAGAGAGAGGGGGAGGGGCATCAGATCTGGAGGTAGCTATGGGAGAGAGAGATCGAGATCTCAGATCTCAGATCTGAAAGCAACGGCCGTGGAGAGAGATTGAGAGAGCTAGATTAGGGTTAAAAAAAGGAAAAATGACCAAAAATAATACAAACTATCACTCGTGAACCAAAAATAATACGAACTTTAAAAATGACCAATTCATATACAAACTATTCCATAATAAACCAATTTTGATATGTCCAACCTTTTTTTACTAAAATTTCAATTAAAGTGCTAATTTAGTAAATAGAGACAAATTTCGGGCTCAAAATAAAATTAACCTAAATTTTTACCTTCTTCCTCCTGCTTTTGTCGACCTCCCTCGTGCTATGCCCAGCAGGTAGCAGCCATGGTAGATTGAAAAGGGGAAACCAAGAAACCCATGCCATATGAATTTTTATAAGGATGTATATATCTAATAATCTAATATCATGCTTAAACACATAATTAGCATCATCAATTTCAAATAAATCGATTCAATTTTTTAGATCTAAAATTTTGAGTTCAAGAACCCTAATTTTTAAAATGCAAAATTGAAACCAATTTTCTCCAAATGATCCACAAAAATATCCTAAAAACATCAACAACATCATTCTAAGCAAATCCCCCTCCAAAGTTAAGTCAAACTCTAGCTGGCTTTGAACCCCCAAAAGGAACGATGATTGAGAAGAATCCGAGAAAGGGCGGGGTAACTTCCATGGTTGGCTCTTTGCTCCGGGTTGGTTTGATTTCAAGAAGAAGACTAGAAGTGAGTGGCGATGAGGGCGGTAGAGGGGGCGGACAGTTGATTTTACAGTGACTTCCATGGCTGCTACTGGGCATGAGGGAGGTCGACCAGCAGGGAGGAAGAAGGTAAAAATTTAGGTTAATTTTATTTTAAGCCCAAAGTTTATCTCTATTTACTAAATTAGCACTTTCATTGAAATTTTAGTAAAAAAAGGTTGGACATATCAAAATTGGTTTATTAGAGAATAGTTTGTACATGAATTAGTCATTTTTAAAGTTCGTATTATTTTTGGTTCACGGATGATAGTTTGTATTATTTTTGGTCATTTTTCCTTAAAAAAATGTATAGTTTTGCAATTTTTACCAAAACGTGTATACTTGCCTAATTTGGCCGAAAATTTGCGCCGAAGGCGCAAATTTTCTCTAAAATAATACAAACTATCATCCGTGTATACTTACCAAAACGTGTATACTTACCAAAATGTATAGTTCTTCCCAATAATCGCCTAGCACAATACACCTATTTTTCTCATCTCGTATAACAACGTTTGCCTCCACTGGCATTCAAAACTATCATTGATTGCTAGAGTAAATCAATAACATGTCATAATACATACACCCTGATATTTAATAACAGAGCAAAAATCCAAGCAATGAAATAGTGCTAGCAAGAATTAAACAAGCAATCCGATAAGCAGAGGCAAAAATTACCTTCCCAAGCATCATAAAACCCTCTTCAATTGGGAACGAGAGATGGGAAGTAAGCGAAAACCCTAAGCCCTAAAAATCGTTCTCCCTTATTAAAAAATAAAGTGAGAAAACAAGTAGAACATATTACCTGAAGAAGCTAGAGAACGATAAGGATGAAGCGATCTTCCTCATCGACATTGTTTCGAAATCCTCAAGCCAACAACAGATGAAGATGTAACAAATTGAAAAGGGAGAGTGATGGAGCGGCGAAGAAGAGGCTGGAGAGCGCAAAGGAGAGAGAAGATCCATGGCTTGTGGCTCTTCCCCATCTTCGATCTGGAGATCGGAGATTCCGAGGTCAAAGAAACGGAGAGGCGATGGGTAAACGAAGAGATCCAGATCTTGTACCGCCATCGCCGCTCCCACACCCTACCTTCCGCCTTCAATCAGCTAGCAAAGAGA